>VXBA01005209.1:106747-164956 GCA_013399895.1 Serilophus lunatus | reverse complement strand
TTTTTTTCCACAGATAATAGAGACATTTACACAGCAAGTAAGTTAATTTCTCCCCCACTTGAAACATTTGAAATACCATTTAATCTGGTTTTCAAGAATTTAAGCCTAAGCATTGGGATAATCTGTATCATAGAGATCCATATCATGTAGACAAAGTCAGATATCTAACAAAATATGTTGGTTCCTACGATGCAGAATCCTATTTCTTACCCTTGTCTCCCTTCTAGCTACCACAGAAGCCATGCTCTTCTCCATGCCAGAAGGAGCAACACTGGCAAATCGGACCCCTGGTATCTGGCATCCTGTTCAAGAGTCTCTCTGTTAATGTGTTGTCACCCTGCCTTCGCAATGACTTTATCCTAGGTACTCTAGTGCCTGCTTGGTACTATATAAAAAATGGAAGATTTTAAAAATCCACAAATGAAAGAAGAAGTAGTTAACAAAAGCAGCACAGGGTGACAATGGAAAATAATATATAGGAGGCAGTGCCTTTCTATGTGCCAAATTCCATGGAATTTAATGTGGTAAGTCACTTTAAGGGCAGAAAAAAAATGGCTAACTGTAACACTGCGGTTTGGGGAGTTGAGGATATTGTTTACGTGAAAAAAAATACTACATGTGAGTTCTGAAATTTGACTTTGTCACTGAGAAAAGAACCTTTTATCGTTGTTGCATACCATCTGAAACAAGGTAGCAGGGAAAGAACATTGCTTTCACACGTTGTAATTTGAGAAAGGTATACAAAAAAGATACTAAAGCAACAGATTTTACCATGTAACTATGACACCAGTGAGGAAACATTTAAGTCAGCAAAATCATTGTAGTGAAAATGGAATCAAATCAATCACTCCAGAGTAATGCCAGCCTGGTCCTGTCAAAGACTGTTAGGTGTGCTCCTGGAACATGTTCTCCAGTTTAATTTCTTCCCAGAAGAATCCAGCGTGTGTGCTCTGCAGCTGCAAGGTGATGTGAGACCGAGTACAGTAAGTGGGATGGTGAGACCTTTCCTTCCTAACTGCATTACTGATCTCAGCTAAAGCACTAGTTTAGATACACCCCCAGGACTGCTGGAGTACTACCCATTATATTAGTTCTTTTCCTGATTTTAATGCATCAGTAGAAAAGAAAAAAAAAGGCAGCATTGCTTCTAGTACAGAGAACTGATTGATTCTATCCTCCCCTGCAATTACAGGACTATTCCGAAGACAGTTCTGCCTAAATGCTACATTAAGCAATTTTCAGCTCTCTAAAGCTGACTTGTAAGCATAATTTTGCATAGGAATTTTAAAGAGAATTGGTCAACAGTATTAATTTAAATTAAAGCAGAAAGATTATGAGAACCAAGGCAGAATTTTTCATGCCTATAAAAGGATGTTTAACATGACAGGGTGAAATCTTCTCCCTGAACAGCAAAGGAAAGAACTAGGCATATGCTCTGTTTCTAGAGACTCTCGTATTAACAGTACTTGTCAGTCATGACTCTGTAGACAGAAGTTGTATCAAGTGAACTCAGTAGTCTGTAGATGATGTTATTCACTCCTAGGCAAGAGGCTACTGATGTACTGGGTTCTTTAGGATGTGGTAGAAAATTATAAGACCTCTGAGCTTGGTTTCCTTATTTACTGCCCATTTTCAACTTCTCTGAGAAAATTCATATCTTACCTGTATTACTGCGAATTCCCAAAAATCTGTTCCGTCCTGGTGTCATATTGGCTTAAATAATTACAGATGCCTTTGATCATGTTTATGGCTAAGGATCATTGCCTTAAAAGTTCCTGCACTTAAAGAGTGGCTATAAAAAGTCTGTCAATGGCTGTTAAAATTAAGCAAGCATAGTTATATAGCAAATGTATGTCCTACAGCAAGTTGGATCTCTTTTGAACAAACAGAAAGCAAGTGATGTACTTACATTTCTTTAGGATGAATTCATGCTAACATTATAAGGAACATTTAACACTTATTTCTTGGTGGAAACTGAAATCAGGCACGAGGGATTCTCTTACAGTGTGCTACTTGACAAGTGTTGTTTCTGAACATTTTTTTATATTAGAATAGTACAACAGTCGTCTAAATAGGTACGACCCTGTACTTGCCAGAGTTATGTGTATCTGATAAATTTTTCCATTGTTGTGCATACCATAATATTCCTATTCATGGTTCAACCCAAAATAATACCAATTATTTGGAAACCATGTACCTGAAGTATGCCAAAAAATGACATTGTAAATGCAAAATGAAATAATATGGTTTTTTTCTTCTATAGTTAGAGGTAGCATTCATGCTTTTAATACATATTTAGCTAAATAATCACATTTGCAGTGTGATACTTGTCTCATTCTTCTGCCCATCTCTTTGGACAGAAACTTGCAAACCGTTTTTGAACTGCTGCCCCTAGAAAGTGTCTAGGGATGCCATAGACAGAACTAAAGTATAAAGGTCAATAGCACACTCACCAGAGTGGAGATTGTCTAACCTTTTTATAGGAAGTTGGTCATGCATCGTGTTACCTAAAGAGGTCACTATGATGCAATGCTACTTGCTCTTTGAATTTCAAAATCACTTTCTTGCTGAATTATTCTCCTCATATTCTCCGCAGCACTCTTGGGGCAGACTCTGCCTCCTGCTGTAACAAGATTGAGCTCATTCCATAACTGTCTGGACATTACTTTGGGATCTTGGCAGGCTTCCTGCCTTGATGAAATCAAGATGAAGCATCTGCTACACCATTTTCCAGTCTTGGCATATGCATCCCTTAAGAAAGGATATTGTGACATAACCAGTGAAGCACAAAAGCCCTTACTGACTTAAAGACCCGGAGGGCTATTGCCATCTGTTTATTAATTAGGTGCACTAGGTTCTGATTGTTGCATATGGAATTAACCAGGTTGTTGGTGGCTCTGTCCAGAAGAATGTTCTGGTTACAAAGAAAGGATTTTTAAGAAAGAGGAAATAAATGTTTTTGTTTAAATTGTCCAGTATAATATCTACCAGTGTTATAAATCTAAATCATTATTCCACTCCTCTGCTAAATGGGTTGGATAAGCCCTCTGTTCTTGTCATGTTATAAAACTCATATTACATAAGGACACACCACTGTAGGGTAGAATAATACTTTCAACTTTCTTCCTCATTTTTTTTTTTTTTGGTCAACATGACATATCAGTGGGTTTTGCAGTTTTAATTGATCAAGACCATCATTACTCCTTGTGTAGCAACTCCTACTGAAGCCAATCATTCATCAAGAAAAAGTAAAATCTCCCTTAAAACATCTTTGGATATTTCAATATATATCATATATTGTATGTTTGTTTGAAAGACATGCCCTGCAAAGCCACAAACAATCTACATGTCTCTTATGGAATGCCATAAAACTACCAATGTGTTTTTGTTAGTCCGATTATTATTAAATTTTAATTCTCTATATAATCATATCATTCCCGGAGTTCATGATATACCTACTTTGTAGCTTACATTTCCTATCCGTAGGATAGGAGATTCTACTGAAAAGGATGTACCTTGACTCTTGAGTGTTTTTAGAAGGATCTTAGAAGGCAGTGAGGATTACTAGTTACCCCTTGCCCTCTGTGTCCCTCTAAGTCAGACAAAACCTACACATGGCCAGAAGGTAGATCATAGAATCATGGAATAGTTTGGGTAGAAATAGACTTTTAAGTATAATCTTAGTCTGACCTCCTGATATGGGCAAAGACAATTTTCACTAGTTATTGAGTATGCAGCTATTACACAGTAAGAGCCTAAAAATTGCCTTTTTCTAAAAAATACTTTAAATAGTAGAGTATTTCGCTGCAGCATCTCATTAGATAAATAGATATGATTCTGCATTACAGTTATATAATTCCCAAGCATAAACTCTTTCAGTAAAAATATTTCTACATCTGACAAAATATCAGTAATATAGCAAATACTGTAAAATCATGTATGGTACTAGAGAATCCCCTAGACAATTCCTTCACAATTAAGGCAATCTTAATGATTTCAATGTGACCATATTCTATTACAGCTGTTTAAGATTCTTAAATGTGTTTCTTAATAACACATTATACAATTCTAGGTAGGACAGATTATTGATTAAACTGATCCTTACTGCTAGCTATGGAGTATTTTTATTTTCAAGATCTAAAACAGTTCCATGGAGCCTGAAGCAAAACAGAAGGAACCTTCCAATGCAGCAAGTTTAAACTTGAAACCTCTATGGAAATGAATTATGCATTTGGATTGTATGTGCAGTTTTAAGCTTTAGAAATAATCTTGTATACTGTTATTTATGATAGAGACATTGCTCCAGAGCATTAATGTGAGTTAACACAAGTCTGTGGGAGTAAACACTGCTAAGGAAAGGAATGAGACAAATAAAGTAAAACTGTTAAAGGGGAAGGCAAAGGGGGTGTTTCTTTCTCATTGGAGTAGGTGGGGAAAAGGGAATTCTAACAAGATATACTGTCAATTCATCAGCTGTCCAACATGAGCATGAAAAGGTTTGAACTATCCAATCAAAACAGTCAGTATTCACACTAACTTCAAAGTAAATAAGCAATAAAGAACCAAAATATAGTGTTTCATTTTTTTTCTGGATATTTTTGCCGTGAAGGAGATAAAAGTATTGTAAAGTATTTATTGTAAATAAAATAGTTAATTTATAGCAAAATATGAAGTTTGTATACTGTTTGCGATACATTTAAATAATAAATTCTTTCAGGATTAACCCTTAACTTCACATTTAGCAGCCAAAAATTATTTGCTTGCAAATAAATGATGCTGTACAAGCTGCCTGTTCAATAGTTTCTTTGTTCTAGTATATATTTGGTAAAAAAATATTATTTGTCGATGCAAATCAATGCCTCTCTTCCAGCAATGTGACACTTCCGATTTTGTAAAATAACTTTTTTTCGTGCACCATTACTGTGTACATAGAATAAGGGACCAGTACACTTAGCATACAAAACGAATTTTCTCAGGACTGTGCATTTCAGTAAGAACATGGTACTGTTTTATTTTCTTATGATGGACTTATCTACCTGTAGATTATGTTTTCACTTGTCATATTTGATCATACACTTCTTATCTATTACCCAGCTACCAAAATCCATTAGTCCTCAAGAATTATCCATTACCTTAGACCTTTCCACACACAGTTAAAGGTTGTTCTGTGTCAAAAGGTCAAAATTTCCAGTCTGTAAAGTACTGGAAGAAACAAAGTTAACTTTCAGCAGTGATTACTAATTAAAGAGAATAACTTTATATGGAAATATAGAGATATGTTTGAGAACAACATTGTAAATTTAAAGGCATATTCTACATTATGGCTTGCTTTACAGGAACTTAAATTACTCATTTTACTTGTAAATATTTATGTATTTATACATATGTGTACGTATATACATAACACCTTACAGTTCTAAAATAGATTATTTATAATACATTGTCACCTTATAGCAAACTAATGAGTCCAGAAAAGTACATGTGTATATCTTCTGAATAAGTCATTTTAAAAATGCATTGATTTGTCTAAAGTGTTCAATGACAGAATAGCCATACACTAAAGCATTGAATAATTTAAGTTAATCAATGTTTTCTAAATTTTATACAAGTACAAACTGTCTTAGGTGATAAAATAGAACAATGTAATAAAACAATGAGTATTACATAATGATGAATATATGGACTGATAAGAACCAGAGGTAAAAGTTCATTTTATCATTATAACAAACAACTTGCAGACATCTTTTCTCTATTACTCACATCAGAAAACATGATACTCTGTGGAAAATTGATTTTAGCCTTTAAATAATTTTTTTATTTGAAAGACAACTAACTGAAGTATAACTTTTTTCAAATTACCATCCTGGATATGGGATAGTTATGCAGATTTGCTGCCATTAAAACTATTTCATATAGTTTATGGTTCCTAAACAATTGTATAATCTGTAGACGTAAAGGAAGCATCACTTCCATTCTTGAATGACTGCCATAATCTTTCCCTTAATCAGTGTCTCCTGGGAAGAAGTTTCAGTTGTTAAAAATTTTTTAAATGTTATACAAATTTTTAAATGTTTAACAAAATTATGCATCAATTAATTTTTAAAGTGAACAGAAGTGGCATATCAGCAGGAGACAGTTGATTATGATTTTTATAACAATATTTGTGAAAAGTGTTAAATTCTTGCTCAATGGTAAAAAATACTAAAATTAAGCTTCTTCTTATAAATTTTATAATATTATATTCCTTCAGAGACTTGTAGATTCAAAAATCGTCTAAAAACACTATGAGGAACTTATATATCTCTAAACACATGTGGTCATGCTACCAGAAAAACCAGAATATCTTGCCTTAAAAAGCCACATCTGTAATATGAGAAAAACAGAATAGTTTATTCTGAGAAGCCTTCTGAAAGAAAACAATTTGTTGGTTTTTGGTAAATGAAGAAGCCTTCAACATTAATTCTAGAAGCAAATATAATATCTATATTAGCCGTATTTTATATATTTTCATCCCACAACATATGGAAGATATAAGAGGAAGTATATTTTCTTTTACAAAAATCTGTCATTCATAATAATTCAAGGGCACTATTAAATATAAATCTGTATCATCTCTGTATTGATCTCATAGGATTCAACATTAGCTAGTGACAGGAGTTTGAGGAGAGTTTTGTTTTAGCTTTGCCTAAAGGAGAGAAAATAAGTGCTATATAAACATTAAGCGTCTCTGCTTTTTTTCTAATACTTCATACAAGCAAATTAACATCATTAAAGATGTTATATAAGAGGTGGGATTATAATTCAGCTTGGAGGGATTTGACATCCATATCATATGAAATGCACTATTTGTAAAAACATGATATATTTACCTACTGTTCTAATATATACTTTAATTAAAAATCAAGAAAGATTATACTAAACCTGTATGGCAAAATGCCTTATCATAATGTAGTGATTTGGCACTGTTCTCGTTTTTATAAGTGGAAAAATTTTCCCATTTCTGATGGAGGCAACAGGGAATTGCCCTAGCTCAGCACAGCACTCCTTGATGCCAGCAGCGAGTGGGGATGCACTCGCTGGTGGTAGAGGGAGGGCAGCAGTGGCCGTGTGACAGAAGAGTGGAGCTCCCTGACTGGTGGTGCACAAGTGCGGTAGAGCCACTCTGCTCCATGCCAGGGCCGTGCTGGGATCACATCCGGAATGCATGGCCCATGACACAGCTGGTGGTGCTGGACTGGGTTGCCCTGGCCCATTGGTGCCCGACGTCCACAGTGTAGGGGAGAGGGCTCCAGGACAAGTGGCCTTGGTGCTGGCCCCGTGGCAGCGTGATGGAGCAACTCACCGGCTGCGCTGGCATTGTGCACTCCTGTGGGGCCATGGGGAGAGGCGAAGTGGGGTAGCGGGGCCACCTGAGGGTCCCACGGCAGCATCACAGCCCTGCCGCCACATCCCACCGCCCCAGTGCTGCCCCTCCCCATCAGGGCAGGGAGGCAGGTCCAACGACAGTGCAGCTGCCTGTGCATCACCACTGTCGTCCACTCACCACTGCCTCCTGTGTGCCACTGCAACATCTCAGGAGACAGTGAGCGAAGCAGCTCCAGCGTAGGCACTTCAGGCATTCCTGGAACTTCCATGCATGCAAGCTGGATGGAAGTACCAGAAACAGAAACAGAGAAGGCTTCAAAAGGGGCAAGCACATGCAGCCTCACCCTCTTTTGGATCCTGCAGTGATTTTCTTTTTCATTTAAATACATGCATACATTTATATATTTACATATATATATATACACATGTATATATATTGCATAATAAAGGTTGTTAACTCCCTCTATATTGTTTTGTCTTATTAGACTGCATAACTGTCTACTAATTCAGGAAAAAAAAAAAAAAGTCTTTTAAATTTTCATTAAATTCTAAATAAGGATTTAACTCTACTTTTGAAATGGTTCGAAGCACTCTGTTTTCAATGAGAAATCTGAACAAAATAGTATGTTGCTTCTTAGATTAAAATCTTCCTTTAACTAAAGAGGTTACACTATGTGTGATTTTGAAAGGTAGATTTAGTCTTTTTCTATAGACATGCAGTTGCAAACATATTACAGAAAGAGTCTATTATCTGTTTTCCCTGAATATCATTATATATACTTGCTTCTTTACATGTTCAGTTCTGAAAAGTATTTCTTGTTAGTTTTGGACTATTGTTAGCAAATTGTCATTTTTAACATTTCCATACCTACTTCTGTACCTAGATTTCCTGTAATTATAAGGTAAATTTCACGCTGTTATCTCACAAGGATCTAATGTATGTATGCAAATATGGAAATACATTGAAGAAAAAGTGGAAAGTCTGTTCATTGGACCCAAATGGCAGCAGAAACAACATTGCACTTTTAAAAAATATTATGCACTTTTTTCTGAAAAGGCAACAGAAAATCAAGGTGTTTCAGAAACAATACATTAAAGATCCTACTTTCTTTACACCATCATGTAATACTTCAAAACTCATGTTTCACAATCAGTTTTTAACATGAATCCAACTACATTGTTTTAAATAAATTTTTTTAAATCTGTAAGAAGATCAAATTAGTACAGACATATGGCTTCCTTGGAGATGCGCTGCTATAGTGTTCAAAATGTTTGTCCTCAACAATGGTGGGGTTGACTACTAAAACTTGTGACAGGATGGATAACTGTGCATCATGAAATCATAGAATGGTTTGGGTTGGAAGTGATCTTAAAGAGCATCTCATTCTAACCCCTCAGCCTTGGGCAGGAATACTTTCCATTAGACCAAGTTGCTCAGAGCCCCACATCCAGCCTGGCCTTGAACAACTGAAGGATTGGGAATCCACAGTTTCTCTGGGGAACCTGTTTCAGCTCCTCACTACACTCACAGTAAAGAATTTCTTCCTAACACCTAATCTTAATGTCTTCTACTTTTAGTTCAGAAATGTTTCCTCTTGTCCTATCACTACCCACCAGTGTAAAGTCATTCTTCCTCCTTTTTATATACCCCTTTTAAGTATGGCAAGACCACAATGAGGTCTCCCCAGAGATTTCTCTCCTTCAGACTGAACAACCCCATTTCTCTCAGCCTTTCTTCATAGGAGAGGATCTCCAGCCCTCTGAATCCTCCTCTGAACCCACTCTAAAACATCTATATCTGTCTTGTGCTAGGACCCCAGAGCTGGACACAGTACTCCAAGTGGAATGATAAAACAGCAGACTAAAGGAGGAGAATCATCTCCCTCAGCATTCTGGCCACACTTCTTTTAATGCAGCCCAGGATGTGGCTTGCCTTCTAGGCTGCAAGCACTCAGTGTTGGCTCAAGTCCTCCTCCACAGGGCTATTCTCAATGAGTCCTTTTCCCTGTCTGTATTCATGTCTGGGATTGCCCTGGTCTAGGTGCAGCACCTTGCACTTGGATTTGTCGAACTTCCTGAGGTTCTCATGGGAGCCCTTCTCAATTTTCTCCACATGTCTCTGGGTGGCAACCTGTCCTTCAGCCTGTCAACTGCACCACTCAATTTTTTGTCATCTGCACTCAATCTCACCATGTCATTGATGAAGATATTAAGTCCTAAGTCCCAAGACAAAGCCCTGGAGGGGCTTTAACTTAACACTGGCCTTTACCTGAATTTAGAGCCATTGACCATAAATCTCTGAATGGGTCCATCCAGCCAATAGTTTATCCACTGAAAAATTTACCCTTTGAATCCATGTCTCTACAGTTTGGAGATAAGGATGTTATTAGAAACCGCGTTGAAGGCCACGCAGGAGTCTAGGTAGATGAGATTGGTTGGTCCTCCCTTGTTGACTGCTG
Organism: Serilophus lunatus; assembly: GCA_013399895.1. Taxonomy (NCBI): domain Eukaryota; kingdom Metazoa; phylum Chordata; class Aves; order Passeriformes; family Eurylaimidae; genus Serilophus; species Serilophus lunatus. The sequence goes on along the minus strand of VXBA01005209.1, from coordinate 155,132 downwards.
CATTCTCTCTAACACAGAATGACACCAGATTGGTCAGGCACAATTTTCTTTAGTGAAGTTGTGCTGGCTGTCTCAGATCACCTCCTTCCCTTGCATGTACATTAACATTGTTTTCATAAGGATTTGCTTTGTGATCTTTCTAAACACAGAGGTGAGTGACTGAGCATGGTGAAAATCATCTTGAGGGAAAAATGGCCTGTATCCAGCAGTTATCAATTTCCATAAATTTTAATGTATAGATTTTTTCTTTTAATTTTTATGTATTTGTATTACAAAAATTTATCTCTTTTAAAGAGATATCTCAATTAACCAGTCACAAATAATGAGAAAGATTATCAAAACCATCATTTTGGAATAGTCCAATATGGCAGAAAGTTAATTTATATTATTTTTGAGAAATTTTCTATTCAAGTGTAAGTACTTAGTAGTAGTAAAAGGCTTGACATGGAAATTCAACGTTAGTAAGAGGGTATATAAAACATTACATCTATTTTTACATCCCCTACTTCTGTTTTTGTATGCCTAAGTACATAGACAAAAATCAACCCTGCAAATAATGTTGATAAATATGACACATTTGGGACTACAAAATTTTACATTTATGATGTGGGGGTAAGGAATGGAATAAGAATCTTCCTATTCTAAATGAAAGCCATTACACGGGTGTTCTTGTCTTCATAGTCTAGCTTTTATTACAGCTACTGGTGAAAACTCTATACTTTGTATAGAACAGGAGAAGGTCATTCTGGCAAATCCTTGGAATCTCTTGTATTACTGTTTTGTTTTGGTTTGTTTGTTTGTTTGTTTGTTCTGGTAGGTTTTGGTAGGTTTTGGGTTTTATTTAGGTTCCTGATGTACCTACTGGTTTTCTAAAGCTACTGTATAAGGTCTTCGCACTGAAGAAAAGAAATTCCAAGAGATATGCAAATGATGTTGACTAGAGAAAATTCCCTGGACATTCAGAGCAAAGTATTCAGTGCACCATACAAAGGCAGAAATGTGAAAACAGAAACGAACCTTGCTGTGAATTCATTTCCACTTCATGAAGTATCTGATTGCACAGAATAGCAGTCCCAATTTGTTACTTTAATGGAATTGCTTGATTTCATAAACTGCATTAAAACTTTTTACTCTAAATCAGTATTTTCAATAATTATTTTTCTGTGTAGATGCTGGAAATTTATCACATTATGTACGTATACCTGCCTTGTGCTAAGGAAAGTTGTGTTTTCCTTCTACATCCTAACCCAAATGCATTTCTTCCATGTTTCTCTTAGGATTCAACGTCCTGGCCCCCTGCGTTTCTATCCTGAACTGATCAGTGCAAAAAATGTTAACTTAGTAAGGAGTTACTAGTAAATTTTGTCTCATTTCAGTCTCTTTCCTTGGTTCATGCCTAATGGACATGTGTGCCTATTAGAAAACAGTCTATGTAAAGGACAATCAAACACTGTCCAGAGCAACTACGAGCTTAACTACAAAAAGGTGAGTAAAACTCTCAGTTCCTGCAAACCTGCCTGGATGTAGAATCTTACCATTGGGAATACAAGTTCCAAGAGAATAATTTGAAAAATTACTTGTTGGAAGAATTTAAAATGTAACCCTTAATAAATATTCACTGATTTAGGCTTCAGTGGATACAGTGGCATATCTAAACTTGTCAAATTTTCACTGCATTTAGTTAAAATACCACTGAATTTTAACATTTTCATCTGGTTTACATGTTAACTTGCACTAGGGACATCCAGCATTGGTATCTTCTCATATTTGACCTCTGTACTATCTGTACTACTCTAATATTCCTTCAGTCTTCAGCTGCATGTTATTTATCTATTGATCATAAAGTAATTTTTAAAGCAGCTAATTGGAATCCTCTAAGCAAGGAACTCAAGCCTCAGCAGCTCCAGGAAACTCAGAAAGCATTGGATTCTTCAGTTTACAAAGTCATTAAAAAAATGTGTACTAATTCATGATCAGACCATAAAATATCCATAGTGCTAGAATACCAAAATATTTTGAAATGTTTCATTTTTATTTTCTCAGTTTTTCCACCAAGGTTAAACCAGTTTTCAGGTACTGGATTTGGAACTTATAAGGGAATATGATTTACAGTTATGAATTTTCTGTGGAAGAAATCTATTTATTATATTCGTTGCATGTTCAAGTGTGTCTGACAGCAGTGGTCTATGAACATGTGTTCACACAGTTGGAAATCGATCTAGGGGGTAATTAGGTCAGCTTCTAATTAGGAGTCACTGGTAACATTGGGGACGGACAGTAAAAGTAGGCCTCAGTAGAAGTTTTGAATCTTCTAATAGTTATGAAAGAGATGAGTTATCAAAAGCTACACTCATAGAGAAAACATTCTAAGTCAAGTAGAGAATTAAGAACATTTACGATTTTTTGAAAAATGTATGCAACTGTGAATGAAAGAGGAATTTGTGGACCACAAAATATGTATTTGCATTTTTCAGCCTTTTTCTTGTTCCCAATTTTCAATTGAATTTGTATGTAGAAAAAAAAAAATTTAATTATATTTACTATTAATAGTTCTTTTATAACCAAATCTATCACTATAACTTTTTTAAAAGTTAAATGTTTGACAATATTACATTTCAGAAAAAAATATATATGCAATGTTTTCCTGCCACAAATCCCCACACTGTTTAAAATATTGTTTAAAATGTCGTGCATAAGATGCCAAAATAATTATTTGCTGGAAAAGAAGTCAAATTCTGCTCACCTTCTGCTTTAGAAATATTGAAGAGATACCAAGTCATATTTAATTTTCTTGTTTTGACTTTTAAGAACATTTATCTTTTGTCAACAGCTCTTAATGACTAAGTTCTGAAAATATCAACATCCCATTTAGTGTATGAAATATTACATTAATGATATATTCAAATAATACTGATTTCTTTGTTAGTTTTTTATTTTTGTTCACATAGCACACTCATTTCATATTTCTAAATAATTCTGTGGGTAACAAAGACTATTGCATGAGCTCAACAGTAATTTGATTTTTCAGATGTCAAATTACAGCATTACTTTTCAACAGTAAATAAACGTCATAGCAATTCTGCCAGGAAATACCTGTTTTCAAACAAAAACACATGTTCTTACAGCTAGTCATTCATGTGACTTTGAAACTTTGTTTTAGGCAATAATCACGGATCTTGATCCACTTGTAGTGAAACGTAGGACATAATCATTTTATGGTAATGATAACCAATCACAAAAATGATTACTGAGCACTATGTACATCAGTGCAACATTTCATAAACAAATAAGTGAATATACTTATGAACCTTTTTGTACCTATGATGAATCCAGTCTCCAGACTGAGATTTTGGCCTTTATTTTTCACAAATTCTTTCCTTTTATTTTTCAATACAGAATCATTCTTCTGTATTACTATCTTGGCCTTATCATGCAGTATCTCATTCAAATATGTTATCATCCTTGTTTGTTTTTTTTTTTAAACAGCCGTTGTAACAGAAGTACTAGCAAAAGTTTTTGGCTTTGTTTTCCAACTATAGTCCCCTTAAATGCTTAGCAAGTCCTCTAGTGCATATCTAAGTTTTTTCTGCAGGTGATCATGGAAACAAAAAAGTCTCCATATTATCAGCATAATGTCTTGCTTTTTCTTTGTTCTCTTACACTTTCCCTACTTATTGCTTGACTCTTTACTGAAGTATTTTGTGACTTAACATTATGAATATTTATTATGAATTTGAAAATGAATTGTAAATTAGGTTCATTTACTTAATATATTTTCAATTCACAGTATCATCACATATAAAAGTTAAGCGTGTCCTTTACAGCCTTCTTTTCAAAGAAATTATTAAGAGGATAAATATGCAAGAGCATACCTGAGTGCTTTCTAGTTGCCTTTATGTTTATAGATTCCTATCTGTTGGTAGTCAAACGATAAAGACAAGCTAGGTGATTAATTTTTCCACTGTGGTAATCACATTGATTTAGTTCATATTCATGACATTTCATATTGTTAACAGTCAATGACCCCAAATTAATATAGGAAGAGTTCTGGCAAACCAAAGCACAACCTGACAATACATTTACAACTAGGAGTGTGTTCTTACTGTGTTGAGACTGAAATGTCAATTTTATTTGGAATGAAGGAATAATGCATATATAAAAGAAAAAAAAATAACGTATATGCTTATACTTACAAGTTAAACTATTGTTACTGAAAATCAGCACTCTAAACATAGAATATACAACCACCGAGAAAAAAAATAAAATACTAAACATATATGTTATAGAAATATGAGAGCATAGCATAAGTACAGAACATCTACCAAAAGCCTTAAAATGAACCTTAGAAAATTAGTGAAGCTGTCTACTATCACTTATCTGATGATTTGCAGCCATAAATCCCACTAATGGTGGTGGCATTTCTATTGCTTAGAAATAAATTTTGTATTTAAGCTTTTGGTAGATGAAAACAGAAATACTCATCTAAGAAGTTTGGGGTTAGAGCTTTAAGTCAATTCCTTTGCAACCAAGAACTGTAGAGTAGCTACACCTGATTTTTGTACATTTCACTGTGGCTGCTGGTTGAAAGCTGAGATCTTGTACTTAGCTTTTGTGTGCATTACACATCCATCTGTTCCTCCATCTGGCAAAGACAAAAGAAAAAAAAAAAGGGAGGAATAAACCCCATAGGAGTGCTTTATAAACTCTTTTTACCAATATACCAGTTGTTAGCTTCCTGCTGGTAGCCCTGGTATAAGTTTCATTGGGTAATTATTTTAAGCAGGAAACAACTAATCCACATGTCCAAATTAACCAGAAGCAGGTAATCTTTTTTTCTTAAGATGCAGAAACAGAACTATTATAATACTTGTGTCTTCAATGTAACCATTTAGATAGCATCTGTGCAATTTTATACCTGCATGTATTTTGTAATTGAAACAAATATTTCATACTAATAGAAATGTTCTATATAGATTAAAAAAAGCATATATAGATTAAAAAAACCCAACAACTTTCCTAGCTACTTTATGGGTCAAGTATAATATTAGGGCTGTTATTTAACATCTTCATTAATGATTTGAAGATAAGCAAACAGAGAACTAAACTCACACATGGTATTAAAATGGGAAGTACTATACACTCAGCTGAGGAGAACAGTGGGGACATCAGAAGTTAGGGAAACACAGGCAGAAAATAACAAAATAGACAAAGAGAAGAACAGACTAATACAACTCAGGAAAAATAAACGAAAATCGGGACAGTACAACTGAGAGGAGCTGTGAAAGCTGGCACATCGAAAGAAATTTAGGAGTAGAGGTGGACCACAAACATGAAAACAAATCTGAGACAGAGACAGAAATAACAAAGATGTACCTTATCAAGAGCTGCAATAACCTACTTTCCTTTTTTGGAAGAGCTATTCCCCAGCAGATACCATGATTTTCTCCATTTACTTGTTTCTAATGTTTTTGCTCATTAGTCTGAAGAATAAAGTAACATTATTATCAGAATATGTGTCCCCATATATGTGGCCTTATCTTGGCTGATTCATAAAGTTTTCAGTGGTTTAAGCTTCATTTTGTGAGGTCTGCCTCAAACAACAGGAGTTAATTCAGTATAGAGAACAATGCGGTATCAATATAGAGATGGACTTATTAGCCTATCTCTGAAATCTACAGTTCTTAATTCTGCATTTCCACCCTTCAGAAACTTGAAGACACTGTTAAAATGCAATTGTTTAACTCCGCTTTAAAAATACTTTCAGATTATTAACCTCAACAAACTTTTCTAGTTTCTAAGTTTTTATTTTGGTTGTGTAAATATAGAAAGACATTAGATTGATATGTGGCACAAAGTGAAAGAAGTTTTGATCCTTGGGAGAATTTCCCTTTTCAAAGACATTTTGTTCTAATTACTATGAAATTACTTAAGGCTACTTATTTTGCACTTTAGTCATGAAACAGTCAGCATTTCAAAACACATTTCCACATCTTGGCACTTTTTGAATATTTCATTTCTGTATGTTTACATGTAATATATTAATTAGCCTTGTCTTCCCAATACTGTAAAAACCAGGTGCTCCAATTAGATTATGCTTTTACAGTGCATCAATATTGAATTTGTTCTCTTCTATGTGGTCTACCAGGTAAACAAATTTAAAAGTTGTTATACATAAACCCAAACACTGTCTCATAGAAAAAACTTTTTTAACATTGGACAAAAAGTATAGTTACAGGACATTGTTTCAATGAGATTTGTTCTATGACATTAGAGGAGAGTTCCTTCATACACTTGCCAGCAAGAGACAAAACTAGGAAAAGTCTCAATAATGGATCTAGAGCAAGCTTCCACAGTCATCCTGTTTTATTCTACATCATTCAAATGCAAGTGACTTCTCATCCAGAAGTTGATAAGATATACAAGCAAGTAACTGTGCCCATAATGGTGAATCATGTCTCTCTATAAAAGAAGAGAGACAGTTTACAATGAACAAAAATTAACTCCCTGGACATTTTTAAGACTTGATTCACACCTGTGAACAAGGATATTATAGATATTGTGAAAAAAGAATTTTATAGATAATTGTACTAAAGCTTCCCTGAGCTGAATGAGTACCTGAGATCTTAGTGCAAACATGCCTGTATATTTGGCAGGAATGTAGTGTAGGAAAATCCAAGCAGCTTCCAGCATTGCAATTAAACTATTTGTCTACTAGATGAAGTTTGGTCATAGGATTGCAGATTCATGTGAAGCACTCTTGTGAGAAAGAATGGAATTTCAGCTTTAATGTCAATAAACTTTAACCAGAAAAGGTGAAGGTGAAAATTTCTTCTCAAATTATAATAAATTCCATAGTGGAATGAGATTGTCATTATTATTTAATTGGGATTTTTAACTCAGCTATAAAATTGAAATTGAACTCCAGACTAATATGCATCCTGAACCAAAAAGAAGCCCTGTAATTCACTTATACACCTTTCTTGCATTCTAAACATCTCTAAAATGTGCATGCAAATGTTTTTAAAAGATGTTTAAATCATATATGTGTCTCTTCATTTTTCCATATATTTCTCACTCTGGAAAAAAATTGGAAGAAGAAAGGTTAAATTAATATCATCTTTCAGATAATCAGACTCCCAAAAGGGTTTTGTGAAGGTAGGTTTGGACAGAGGGAACAATTAGAAACCAAAACCTAACCACTTTCAAGGACTTTAACAAAGGCGTAAGCTGAGATTCCAGTGTATAGCACTTCTTTCTCTACGTACAATTTAGTTGGTACTTCCATCTTTATTTCTGGCTAAGGTATGCCCCTATATCCTAATGTGAATTTTCATTAATTTAAGATGTGTTCTGCTCCAAGAACCTCACTGTGTTTGCGGATTCTTTTGTTTTTCTAGAAATACTTCCCTTCATCATAAAATCTTCCTTTAGGAATGGAATCCTTTGATCTCAAGACTGAACATATATTCCTATTCTGTTCATCCCTGAAACTAGGCTTTTAGCAAAACAACTTTTGCTATTATTTGAATTGTCCATTTCTTTACAAGACTTCACTATGGGCTGGTCTTTCTGAATGAGAAAAAATATTTTGTAAAACCTTCATCCCATAAACCATAGTCTAGCATGGCTTTTTTTGGTGACAATACCAAATCTGAATCAAAGTTACCACCTGATACTTTTCATGTTTTTAATAATCTATATCTGTAACCTTGCTTTTTTTTTGCCCCACTGTTCCATTGAATCTAAAGACATGTTGGCTTCCCTGACTGTTTATTCTCTATAGTCATGGCGACCGTAAAAGAGGAACATGAACACGACTCTGTGTGTGTGTGTCTGAAGGCAGAATCCACGTTTATTTGAGGTCTTACCCTTTATACCCTTTTCAAACGTTCTCACCAAAGCTCTCGATTGGACAATTCAAATACAGCATTCCACCTATTGGTGCTACCTAGACAGCTGACAGGACAGAGCAATGTTCTCGTGTTTGAATGTTCCCGTGCTCGAGTCTTTTGTGTGACGTAGCTTCTCCTTCAAGGGCTTTTCTCTCCATCATCTGCCTTTTTCCTCAGTCTCATGGGGAAGGTCTAGTTTTCCACCACTGAAGTTGCCTGCAGCTTCAACATGGTCCATAAAGACATAGTTACTAATATTTTGAAAGTTACATAGAACATGCATGTCTGCGTGTGGAAGAGAGAGAATGAATGCACAATATAATTAGTTCATTTTTTTGTTTCACTGTAAAAACATGCTTTACAAAAATATAAGAAAAGTTAATGCTAGAGAAACAATTTCGTTATTCCTCCAAGAACAGGCAATAAGGGTACCAATTATATTTGGCTAATCTGTAAAATTAACCTAGCATCAGATTTAGCTATTCTTTAATGCAAATGGCAGCTACAGTGGGACCTCATTCTTGTTTTATTGGGCTCCATGTTTTGATACCTGAATGAATAGCCTGCTTTTGCTCTGTTTATTCTGAATTGTGCAGTGGATTTCTTTGGCCAGTTTTCCTGAGTTACCATTTATCTATTCTCATTTATCTACCACTCTACTCTACTCTGCGGCCTCACCTCACATATAGTGAGCAGTTCTGTTTACTGCAATGTGAGAGAGACATTAAGATCTTAGAGACCCTCCAGAGGAGGGCAATAAAGATGGTTGGCCTTGGGGGAAGCCAAATGAGGAGCAATTGAGGGCACTTGGTCTATTCAGCCTGGAGAAGAGGAGGCTGAGGGGAGATCTCATTGCAGCCTACTACTTCCTCATGAAGGGAAGAGGAGGGGCAGACACTGATCTCTTTTCTGTTGTGAGCAGTGACACAACTGGAGGGAATGGCTTGAAATTGTGTCAGGGGAGGTTTAGTTTGGATATTAGAAAGACCTTCTTCACCCAGTGGGTGATTTTTACTGCAACAGGCTCCCCAGGGAAGTGGTCACAGCACCAAGCCTGCAAGAGTTTAAGAAGTGTTTGGACGGTACTCTCAGGCACATGGTGTGACTCTTGGGGATGGTCTGTACAGGGCTAAGGGCTGGATTTACTAATCCTTATGGGTCCCTTTCAACTCTGCATATTTTGTCATTCTGTGATCTTGCAGCAGCACAGAGAGAACATATCCCTGCCACGATCTGTTCCCAGGGAAGATCAGGATAACTGGAACAGATGCCATCTCATTCCAGAGCGCAGTTAGCTCTTGTTTGACTGTCAGCTCTTCTCCTGTCTGTCACTTCCCACCACACTCAAGTGGCTGTTCAGTCATAGATCAATGGTCGGATATGAGATGGAACAGAGACCAAATTCCGATTCCTATATACAGTACTCATAGGGTAAAATCTTTAGCTCTATAGAGGAAGCTGAATGAGACCCTTGTGAACAATCTCAAGGGAAAGGACCAACTGAACTCACAAGTTACCTTCTGTAATTCTCTGGTCTGCTCGCTAGGTTTAGGGAAAGGTAGTTGGATTTACACTGGGTAGTGAGCAGGATAAACAAAATTCTCAGGAGGTTCAAAAGTAACTTCTATTTAAAAACTTCAGAACTTTTCAATAGAATACACACTTGGGAAAGTGTAATTTAGCAATCTTTAACTTATCCAGACACAACAAGGCCCTTTACAAGACATTGACTAGAATTTTTGGTTTGGGTCACAATATTTTGAGGAGAAGGAGGAAGAAGAAAGAAAAAGAGAAAGAAAAAGGAGAGAGAAAGGTAAATAATCACCACCCTAGAATTCAGCATGGTCTCAGCTGCTTTTAAATCCAGACTAGTGGAGCGTGCCATGTGGCACATGTGGTGCTGTACTTTTACCTGTTTGGTTCCTCAGGTGCCCATCCCCAGGAGAGTTTGTGCAAATTTCAGAACAAATATCTCACACCTGCATTTTACACAGAGCCAGAATGTCCCCAGGGAGCCCACGTGACTGGCCATCCCAATTACAGTGCAGGCCAGAAGCTGACTTTTCAAATGTGCATGTGCTACATAGTGCAGGGTGAGAAATGCTCAATGGGGATGAGGGAAGCGGTGTGTTGTCCCTCCTATGCAGAGCTTACCCTATTCTGCCAGCACTTCCCATCTGGTTGTTTTCAGCTAGTCAGCCATTCCTCCGATCTCCTTATACCTTCTCTCTGCTGTGTCAATCTTGTCATTTCAATAAATTCATTTTAAACTCATAGTGCTTTTTCAGAGTTTACAGTCTATGCATGATTGAAATACAAAGAGATTTAAAGGAAATAATGCTAATAATATGAAGGAGGAAAAGATACTTAACTTTTGAACAGTATCAATTACCTTCAGCTCTCTTTTATTTACCAGAGATTCTTGGATACCGGGGATATTTTAACAAGGAGGATGTTGCAGGTGCAGGACATAACTGGTCAATATAGGAAATAATCTTGAATTTAAAGGAAAAAATTGCTTCATATTAGCTGATGTCACTACAGTATCTGTCCAGTATTTCTGTTACCATGCTCTTCTCTGTGCCAAATGCAAAAAAGTGTATAGTCCACCCTGGTGAGACTGAAATTGAACATCATAAAAAATTTAAAGTTTAGAACAAAATGATGCACTGAAAAAATAATTTAATTTTGTAACAGTTTAAAAATTTGATTGTGAATTTGAGCAAGCAAAGCTGGGATCTTTTTAAAAAAAAATCAAAGCATAAGCATTGAAATGTATTTCATTGGCTTCTTACAAGTAAATTTGTCAATGCTTGCTACTACACATGTTTTGTTGTGAGATCTGAAGTGTTAAATATTGCAGATGGCAATCAGATAATGTTAAAGAAGCTGTGAGAGAAGACTAACTGCATTTAAAATACCATTTTTCTTGGATACTACTAGCAAGATGTTTTGACTGAAATAATACTTTTCCCCCCACTTTACAAAGTATTTATTAATTCTATTTAGTTGTGCTGCTTTCTGCCTACCTTGCAGAGAAAAATTATGCTCTTTCTCATAGGTTTACAATTGTTAGTGATATGTGAGTGAATTGCCAACCTTGTGCAAACTGTAATGGGCACAGTTTCTGTTTCAAAGCACAGAAAGTCTCAACAATGTATTATACCTTTTCAATAATCTCTCCATGGAAAAATGTCTCACTAAACATAGAAGTGAAGCAATTTACCAATGAGATGATAATGAGGTTCTGTAGAAGCAGCTCAGCTGGATCAGGGTCCATCAGTTAGAAAGATAGTGCTTCAGATTTCTTCAGATCATGTGGAGTGCTTCAAACAAACAACTGGGAAGAATACTGCAGGCAGTTTTTCCACTGCTGAGGCTAATTTAAACAGTTTCTATAGGACTAGTGCACTGTTAAAACAAGACACGTTGGTGCCTGCAGTTTAGGAGTCAGTCCTGCTGTTGACTTGATCTTTGTTCACCGTTGGGAATGTACTTCTCATTTCAAGGGTGCTACAGCAATGGCTTTAGGAAAGTCCAAGACAGTACCCAAGGCAGAATTCTGACCAAAGAAAATTGAATCAGCACGGTATTTATTTTATAAACTCAGCACAGACAACTCTTTCATGAGTGACAGTAGTGTTTTATGGTTTGTTACAGTGAAAGAAATATCCATTTTAATAACATTTTCTCTTTCCCACCACATGTTGCAGGATTTAGAAAAAACCATACTCCTTCTGCCTACAAAGATATTTTTCCAAACACAGATAAATGCACTGTCTCCCAGTCTGGACAGATGCACATACTGAAGCTATAGTTCAAACAACTCTTCGAGTTTCTGAAAGGATCATCAACTTTATTGCTCTAAACCCTTGGACACAGTCATCTTGAACTCACATTGGCTGAAGTACATTTAGCAGGTGCAGATGCCATGACTGCCACAGTTCTATGTGATCTGTTCACTGTTTAATTTATGGAAAGGAAAAATATACTTTGACAACAGAGATTATAGTTATAACTGCAATTTCATTCTAAATCAAAAGAGTAGCCTTAAGGGCAGATAGTTCCTCCCACTTTCATAATCAAAACAGATAAATGTATACCCAATTGCATCCATAATCATCTAGATAACACTCTTAACATCATTATGTCAATGACAGCCTTAAGCAACTTTTTAAAAGGCAACTGTCATTTATGTGACTTAAAAACACACCAAAAAAAGGTGGTGTTTTTCTTCTTGATTTTACTGCTGTTGTAAATTGATGGATCCATCGGGGGACATTAGAATTTCACTGGACATTTAGAAAAAACTACTTTAGATGATGATGAAAGTCTTGCAGCATGTTACGAATTTCATTGATAATGTGCAAGCTAAGGAAATAACTCTCCCTTTAGCCCACTCTGGTAAACAGCAATTTTATTTTTTGTTGTAAATTTATTGTATTTTATCTAATTAACTAGATGGAGCAGATATCCACCTGCAGCCCACTGAGGATCCAGGGGTGGGGTAGATGGAGGCTAGGAGGCTGTGACTCTGTGGAAAGTCCATCATAGAGCATGTTCCTGGCAAGAACAGTGACCTTGCAGAGGGAGGAGGCTATGCTGGAGATTTGCTGGAAGGACTTGTGACCCCACAGGGACCTGCACTGGGGCAGTCTATTCCTGAAGAACTGCATCCCATGAAAGGAACCCATGCTGGAGCAGAGGAAGAGTGTGAGGGGTCCTCCCCCTGAGGAGGAAGAAGCAGAAGAAATGACTGACCACAGTCCCCATGCCCCACCCTCTGCACCACTGGCAGGGAAGAGGCAAAGAATTCATGAGTGAAGTTAAGGCTGGGATGTAGGGAGGGGTGGAGAGGTGTTTTTAAGATTTGGTGTTATTTCTTATTACCTTACTGTGATATGATAGGTAAAAAATTCAACTAGTTTCCCAAGTCAGGTTGGGTTTGCCCACCATGGTAACTGCTGAGCGATCTCTCACGTCTTGACCCACAAGTCTTTCATCCTATTTTCTCTGCCCTATCCAGCTAAGGTGGGCAGTGATAGAGCAGCTTTGGTGGACTTCTGGCATTCAGCCAGGGTCAAGTCCCCGCAGGTAGTACATAAAATTAGTATATTATTTTAAAGTGTAAATTATAATTGACAACTTTGATAAATTAATGCAGGTTGATATGACACTGATAATAGATAAGTATTTTACAGAGAATAAAAATAATGTTGTTCAATCTATGGATAAATTTTACTGTATCTTAGTATTCTTTGAACTTTGCAAAACTATCATCATGGTACAGCAAAAAATAATTTTGTCCAAAATTATCATGACATTACAGATTTACTATTATCATGGACTATTATAGCTTGCCTTTATATGCAGACACATTCCTTTCTCAATAAAAAAAAATAAGTGGTCATCTATATTTTTATCCAGAAAAATTAAAATTAATAAATTGGCTAGCAAGTAAATTTAATTGATTATGATCTAATTGACATTTGGCATACACTAGTAAGCTTTATAAATAAAACTCTGGGAATTAGCAGAAAAGAAATAATTAATTCTAAGGCATCAATAAAATTTTATGATAAATAGGAATTTGTGTTTGATTATGCTGTTCAAAACCACTGTGACTATGTTATGATCATACTTTACTGGTGAAATTTTAGGACCAAAAGGGGGAAGAAAACAAATACTTGATTTCCACCTGCTGGGAAAATTGTTTATGTAACAAAAAGATGACCACCATTAAAAATAAAATTCTACTTTTTCAAAGCTGTTATTTTTAAAGGTTAATTTTCAAGGAAGAATATTCAACGAGTAGAAATATATGCAGCTGTGCTTGTTAGGTTTATGCTGTCACTTTTTGAGCAAATTTCTCAATAAGAAATCCCTTCTCTCAGAGATCATTATCAGCTTGTATGACACCTTGTTAGTGCTTTTAGTGTAAGGTTAAAACAATTATTAACCTTACAAAATAAAGTAAATAAATATACTTCTGCCAAAATCTACGAAGTGTGCCATTCTTAAATTTCTATACATCTGTTTACAAGATACCAAGGATTTCAATATTTTCATTCTACTCTTATGAATAGTAGTGGAGCATATGACTTTTAAATGATTTATTAGGAGTCCACAGAGACAAGAAAAACAAAGTTTGCAATTAGAGGTGGTAACTATCGATTAAAAATCCTAGTATAGTTCACTTAAAGAATAGAAAATGATAAATTACATGATTTTCTCATTGGACAGAATGTGAAAGCAATGTTTCTCATATATCTTTAGTGTGAACTTCTCTGGAGAATCTCAATACGCTTTTTGATGTTTGAAAAAGAGGAAAAATAATGTTATTAGTGTTTCATAACAGAGGTGTGGGATGGTTATATCAGGTGGGAGAATAAGGCAATCTAAAGGCACAGGTGAAAAATCTATCTGTATCTATGACTTTATAATGATCCTTCAAATAATACTTTAAAGAAATAATAGTTGTGAAAAGATGTATTTTGTAAAGTTATTGCTAAACGTTCTTTTTTTTTAATAATCCTCTTTTACTAAGAGATATATACAGTTCCAAGAATGCAGCTCTTTCTTTTCATTGCCAAAATAAGAAATCAGGAGGCTAAATTAATTTCTGGTACAGAATGAATGCAGTGAAATCACACAAGGGATGACCTTAAAACATAATGTTTCATGGATTTAAAATTTTAGTGAAATTTTCTCCCAAAACTCATTATATAAAATCCAGAGTGGAAAAAAACCCCACCAATAAAACCCCAAAAGAAAAAAAAAAAACAAACAACAATTGAAACATGCATTAAAACAAAAAAGCAATTAGGAAATGAACCAACATTTTTAAAGCAAAACAAACAGAACAAAACATGAAGTATACAAATTACCCAATCCTGGTTTTCAATCAACAGCACATTATCAAATAAAAATAAAATATGGCAAAATATGCAGGTAACTTAAGTAGAAGTCTCGCTATAGTGATCTTCTACTCTAGACTACTGTTAATGGTGAGCAACTGTTTCGCAGCCAAGCATTGAAACCAGTATAGTGAGTCAATAATTCATAAAAGAGGTGAAATGTATATTGCTCATGCATAAGTGAATCAGCTCCAGATAAAATGGCTGTCAAAATATTTCTCCATGTCTGTCTTAATAATAATGAATCAACCTTTTTTTCTGATTTTCATTTTTTACATAATACAATAACCTCTTCTGCATGACAAGAAACAATACTAGAGCTAAATAAAACCTGTTTCATTTCCATTTAATCAAGTGAAAAAAAACAGGCAGTCCCTGGGAAGTAGAAGTGTACTCCATTCTTCCTTGAGACTTCTCAGTTTCAAAACCCCACAAAATAATATAGAAATATCTTAGTCAAAATTTAGGTGGAATTAAATGATTTTTTTTTTAGTAGATCAGCAGTAGGTTGGAAACTTTGCATTTGTATTTGCAGCTCATCTGAGGAAACAATTCTTCTGACATTCTTTACACACCTTATAAAAACTTTTTTTTAACCTTTTTTTTTTCTTTTTTAGGACTCCTGATCTTGATTCTGAGACAATGTAATCTGACACCAAAATCAATGCAGCTCAGCATACTGGTTTGAAAAAAGTTGCAAGTCACCCTACTGAAGTTAATGGAGGATGTAAAAGATTTAATTTTAGTTTTATATTCTGTCAGGTTTTTATTAATAATTTCAGTAAAGAGTCAGTATTTCTGTTAGTTGTAAAATGGAGATAATAATACTGTGCATCTTTAGAGAATTATGTGTTACCACACTAAGGAAAAATACCTTAAATAGATTTGGATTCTTGCTTTTAACAGACACTGCTATTAAGCAAATAGTACAGGAATCTGGATATTACCCATCTAGGGCAAAACTTCAGCATTCTGGAAAAGGCAGAAACTTTGGGTTTCACCTGCTTTATTATGACCCTTAGGAGATGTACCAGTTTTTATACCCAAATCTGTTAAAATAGCCTCTTGACATCTCTCTCTGTCTAAAGTCAAGGTTTCAAGTGTCCATAAAGTACAGAGAACACCAGAACACAAGGCTGACAGGTTGGTAGTTCCCAGAGTCCTCCTTTCTACCCTTATAAAAGATGGGTACAATGTTTCCCTTCTTCCAGTCACTTGGGACTTCACCTGACTGACATGACTTTTCAAATATTATGGAGAGTGGCTTGGCAACTACAGCCAGCAATTTTCTCAGGATTGTGGGATGCATCTCTTCATTTCCCATAGACTTATGTACATTCATGTTCTCAGTTGGTCATGGAAATTATATTTATTTACAGCGGTAAGCACTTTTCTCCTCCAGTCCCCTTCCTGCAGTCCATCCACTCAAGAAGTGTGGAAAGAGAGGTTGTCATTGAAGACTGCTACAAAAATATCATTGACTACCTCAAACTTCTCCTAATCCATTGTTATCAGTTTACTAGATTTGCTCATCTTTGTACACCTTCTCCAGTCTCCCTTTTCTGGTTAAGGACCTCCCCCTCCTGGAGGCATTCCCTTTCCAGGAACATAAAAAATAACCTTGGCCTTCCTTACCACATCTGAGTCTCTATACTCTTCCAAGGTTACCTGTCCTTGTTTCCACAGCCTGTGAATTTGCTTCTTTCCCTTTAGTCTGAACAGCAGTCCTACCCAGGTATTCTGGTGTCTCGCCTTCCTTGCTCAGTCTCTTGCTGCTGGGGATTGCTGTGAGTTGTGCCTTATGGAAGACTTCCTTATAGACCTGTCAGCTCTGTTCTGCTCCCTTGTCCCTGAGGGCATCCTTTCAGGGGATCCTGTCTCTTTAAAGAGATGTACGTTTTCTTTCCTAAAGTTCAGGAGCCTAAATTTACTTGTCACTTGACCTATATCACTTAGGACTGCAAACTGCACCAATGCATGATCACCGGACCCATGGATCAATGCCTCCAATATTGATGTGCCTGATTAGCTCACATTGCTGACCATCAGATACAGTATCACATCCCATATGTTAGGCTGTCTATTACCTGGGTCAAGAAGTTATCCTCCATGCATTCCAGAGGTCTCCTAGATTGCCTACAGTTAGCTCACCATTCTATTTTTCCTGGAGATGTTGGAGTGGTTGAAGTTCCCCAGCAGAACAAGTGTGATGAGTGTGATGTCTTCTGCAGCTGGAGCAAGAAGACTTCAGCAATATGCTCCCCATGGTCGCACGGTCTGTAGTAGACACTAGCCACAAGGTTCCCCTTGTTGCTTTGGTCTCTATCCACAGGCTTTCCACCTGCTCATGGCTATTCTTCAGAGATAACTCTTCTCAATCCACCTATTGAAGTAGAGGGCAATCACTCTGCCTCTCCTTCCCTCTCAGTAGTCAGACTCAGTTTCCCTCAGTCACCATAAAGCATAGAGACAGAGAAGAGAAAGGCAGAAAAAGTTGGAAAAAAGCTAAGAATTACGTTAAAAAGAAGCATAGAAAAAGGGTACCACCACAATGTTTTAGTGTTTGTTTCGTTTAGAAGTTTTCACAACACTACGATTTTGTAACACTGCCACAATAGGCTCAGCAAGGAGAAGGGGCTTTGTCGCAACAGGTGGGGGGGCTAAGACAGTGAAGATATAGTGCCTGTCACGAGCCCTTCAGGTGACCAGGAGACAATGAAAAGCAAATATTAAGAAATTGCCCACTGCAGAGCTCTGTCTGAGTTGCCACATCCTTTTTGTTAGCAGAGATAACTTAGGTTCCTGCTTAGTGGTCACCATACCTGAACTCTCAGCAAATGCAGTGACCACCAGCTGAGCTGATTGAGCTGCAGTCCTTTCTGCTCCCCCTGTCAGTACAACCTGCTGCACTACACTCCTGGTCAGTCACAATCCCTGAGGGCAGCTCCATCTAGGGGGCAGGAGTTAGGCTCAAGCTCTGCTGGTACCACACACCTTGGGTCAGAACTGCCTCTGAGTCAGTGCTCCACCACTTTCTGCTTGGGAAGAAGGGCTGGGGCACCTCTCTGCTCTAGTATTGAGGTCTTGCTGGACAGGAAAGCTCACCTCTCTCCCTCAATAAAAAGGAGGATGATGGCCATGAGATACTTTACAGAGATCTGGAAAACAATGTCCAATTCTGGAAAACTCACAGACTGATAGAATGCACTGAGTTGGAAGGAACTCACAAGGATCAAACTCCTGGCCCCACACAGGACCATCCCCAAGAGTTACACCATGTGCCTGAGCATATTGTCCAAGTGCTTCTGCTAGGCTTGGTATTGTGACCATTCCTCTTGATGACCTGTTCCAGTGCCCAACCACCCTCTGGTTTAAGAACCTCTTTCTAATATCCAAACTAAACCTCCCCTGACACAACTTCAAGCCATTCCCTTGGGTCCTGCCACTGCTCACAACAGAAAAAAGATCAGTGCCTGCCCCTCCTCTCCCACTCACAAGGAAGTTGTAGACTTCAATGAGACCTGCCCTCAGTCTTCTCTTCTCCAGGTTGAACAGACCAAGTGACCTCAGCGGCTCCTCATATGGCTTCCCCTCAAGGCCTGCTGTCATATAGAGCCAGCAGTCTCAGTAACCACATGAGACAGGGTTTCATCCAAGAAGCCATTTAATGAGAGAACTTACATCTTTTTTATACTTTTTAGAAACCAGCATGTTACATCTTTATTGGTCCACACAATTGTTTTTAACTATTCTGTTGGATGAGATGAAGCATTAGCTCATCTGTCTTTATTTTGAGAAACTTGGACTATTATTTTGATACTGGACAAAGCTGTTGATCAGAAGAGCATGAGAAGGCTCTGCAAAACAACACCTGGTTGATAAAGGAAAATCTCTTTGTTATTGTGCGAGAAATTTAGCTAATTTAGCTTTTGTGAAACTACAGATGTATTTTGAGAAAGTTCTAGCCATGTTTTGAGAAAGTAGGACTTTGTTTACTTCTGCTGTTCTTTGGACAGAAATTTTCCAGTCTGACTTTGAGCTTTAGCAGAGGGACAGAATTGCTTATGCTAACTCTCAAAAGTTAGGCCCAAAAGCCCAGCTTTCAAAAATGTAGCACCACACTTCCTCATCTTCATTGTCCTTCTTTCGGTGCTGTCTAATAGCTTAACATACTTCCTATATTGTGGTGCCCAAAACTACACAGAATGTTCAAGGTGAGACCACACTATTGCAGAGCAGAACAGGACAATCTTCTCCCCCAACCAGCAGGTGATGCTTTGCCTGGTGCCCCCCAGGACACAGTTGGCCCTCCTGGCTGCCAGGGCACTGCTGACTCATATTCAACTTGCCATTGGCCAGGACCCCCGGGTCCCTTTCTGCAGCACTACTTTCCAGCATCTTATTCTCCACTCTGTACGTATATTCAGGGTTGTCCCATCCCATGTGCAGAATCTGTCACTTTCCCTTGTTAAACTTCATGTGGTTGGTGATTGCCCAAATCCTCTAATTTGCTGAGGTCTCTCTGTAGGGCCTCTCTGCCTTTGAGGGAGACAACAGCTCCTCCTAGTTTTGTGTCATCTGCAAACTTGCTTAGTACCTCTTCCTGTTCTGTGCCCAAAGCATTTACAAAGGTGCTGAAGAGCACAGGGCTTAAGATGGACCGCGGTGGAACCCCACTTGTGACAGGTCACCAATCTGATATCATGCCATTCAATATTACCCTCTGTGCTCGACCCGTGAGCCATTTGTTCACCCACTGCATGATTTGTTTGTCCAACTGTGTGCTGGACATTTTCTCCAGAAGGATCCTGTGAGAGACAGTATCAAAAGCTTTTGGATTTCATTAGGAGATTACATCAACTGGCTTCCTTTGGTCAGATAGGTGCATTACCTTGTTATAAAAACAAATCAGGCTTGGTAAAATGGTCTTTCCTCTCATGAGGCTATGCTTGGCCATTACCAATGACTGCATTGTCCAAAAAACACTTAGAACAAGGAGCTTAGGCTGGGAATATGTGTTAATATTGGGTCCTATTATACATTTTTATTTCTAGTACCCCAGGTTTGTACTGCCTCTTTCAGATATAAAAAAGTGACAGACCTCTGTAATTCTGAAGTCATACTCTAAACACAGAAAATTTATACTGGGTACTTCTGTAGAAAAAAAATCTATTGGAAGAAGGAACATGAAGCATAAAACACTGAGAAATTATAGGCTAGGAACTTAAAATTATTCTCATGAGTATATGGGGAAAAAAAAGATCCTTCTCATTTATATCCTAAAATAGAAAAATATCCTACGCATTAAAGAAGAGTGGTGGTCTCAAAGGACATAATGAAATTATGGTATTGCTAGCTTTTTAGTAGTAGTAACAATAACTAGCATTATGTTGGATACTTGCGGAGTCTCTTTCAATGCAGTGAGGTAAAAAGTGGAAAACTGGATAATAATACACACAGTGGATTGGAACTGAGGTATGCAACGTCATGGCATCTTCTGTCTTTCTGGCCAAGAATCCTCCTTAAGTTAGAAAGATTTTCTATCATGAACACTCTTTTCAGACTATATAAATTTTCTAAAGAACACAAGCTCAGAGTAGCATGCACAGAATCTGTAATACTGCTGTGCTGATTAAATTAAGCATCCAATTAATAGAAGATATCATGGCAGTATAATAGGATTTCCTATAACAGGGCATCACTAAAGTTTATAAACTGGTATCTGCAACATTTGACTGCCTTTTTAGACGTCTACAAGTAATTAATAAAATGTAGTTTAATTAATGTGGTTCAGTGTTAGCAATTTATGTGTTTGCTTTAAGGAATCATCTAAGATAATGTATTAATTGCCCAAATTATCTTCTCAGGAGCGTGTGCAGTTATGTTCACACAAACCTGGAAGACCTTGATCGACCTGTCAATTTAATAACTAATACTTGCTGAACTATATTATATTCAGTAATAATTTTTGTTAATGTTTTCCTATGTCCACTTAGAGAATTCTTATTCTCTTAGAGAATTTCCTCATTCTTAACCCTCACATAAACTCAAATGCTCTCCATGAGTTGAAGGACCAGGGCAGAGGCCCCAGCTGAATATGAATTGAGGAGAATACAGCTACTCCACTGAAAGCATGACTTTTCTTTCTTCCATAAAAAAAGCCTTGTGAGACCTAATAATCTTTTTGTCCTAGTTTCATTTTTATAAGAATTGTCACTGCCTTAACTTGCGTCTGATGTTACAACAGAAATTTTATAGAAATTGCTTTGGCCCATATTTGTTCTGGGAGGTCTAAATACCAAATGCCCATTCCTCTGTCTCACTATCTTTTTTTAGTAACACTTAGCAAGCATCATACAAACAGTCCTTCATTCTGTATTGATTGCAAACTAAACAGGTTTATTAACTAAATATAACACAACAGAATTTTAAAAAGGCATTAGTGTCACAGAGTTACCGGGAGACCATTTGACAAGCAGCTTCATAAACAAAACCCTCAGCTGTATTGATCTGAAACTCAGAAGAGGGGAAAAGAGAGGTGAATTTATCTGGGATTTCCAGTAAAAAGATGAGAGAAAGGCTGCCTACCTATTGAAGAAGTACCATTTGTATACATACAGCCTAAGCCTTTCCACAAGCAGAGTTGTAACCTTTTCCATCCTGGACTAACTGGGGAGGAACAGAACACCAGACCATCCTGAAAAATACCTTATCTCTGGAAATGAGATCACTTATTCTTGTGTTTTTAATAACTCCATACAGATTCTTCCGCTTTCCAAAGGAGATTCTTAAAGCTTGTCTAGCTTGATTTGTTAATAATTTTTTTGTTTAGCTTAAATTTAACAGCTTGCAAACTAAACTAAAACTTTAAAAAATTCAGAGTATGAAAAATATTTTGACCAAATCCTCCTCTGAGAAGAAATAAGAATATTTCAATGCTGCCAAATCATCTTTATTTTGCTATGTGGGTTTTTTTTCAGTTATACTTGATATGGGAATGGTTAAGGCAGGGGAAAGAAAAGAACAGAGGAAAATCATCTCTGAATTATTTAATTTCTTTTTTTAATTTTTAAAAAATCATTAAATAGAAAAATCATGTATTTTGAGGTCATTATAAAAATGAAATTAAAGTATAAAATTAAATAAAATACAAAATTAATATCATTAAATATAAAAGGAAACATTATATTCTTATTCAAAATCTTAAAAACTAAGTAGGCTCTATAAAATATTTGCTTTTGCTGCAAGTAGATAATTTTACCAAGGGAAAACAAAAAAACGAAACAAAACAAAACAAAGGAAAGTAATTTGATTTAGCCTGAAATAAATATTTAAAAACATCGTGAATAGAGTGAACTGAGTTTCAAAAAATATAGGAATAAAAATCTATCTTTAGGAGAGGTTAAGTTCTCATCAAAACAGCAGAGATATAGGATGTACTGCCTTTCTATGTATTCTGTTAGAGAATCAACTACATTCTCAATTATCTTCTGACTTTGTATTTGAATTTGTCTGACTTCATATTCCTGCCAGCTGTCTTTGTTATGCCCTCTCTTGCTAAATTAATTAATCTTTTATTTTTACCGTGTGAAAATATTTATAGACTGTAATCAGATCACCTCTTCATTTTGATAAGATAAATAGCTGACTTGCTCTCAGTCTCTTAAATCCATCAGACTAACGTCCATATTCCTCCTTATTTACCTTATTCATTCTTTTAAGGGTAATCATCACAAATAGTTTTCAATACTGGCCTGATCTGTACTAGATATGTATAGTAAACCAATACATAGTAAATACTGAAGTGTGTGTGTGTATATATATGTAAATATTAGGGATAAGATCAGGTAATTGCCTTCCTAGTGCTATCCCATGTTTATACATCCAGGGATTGCATTAGATCATTACCTCTGTGATGTGACAAACCAAGTGTGACACACGAAGTGTTTGACGTCCTTGCTGACCTCTAATGTTTATGTATGTTGCCTTCTATGAAAGTAGGACCACTATTTCAGTGCATGGGACATAGTTTTGCACTCAGCTACTTTGGAAATGCATTTGGGTTTGTTTGCTTTTTTTGATCAAAATACTATTTCATGAGATGGCTACTGACATTGCTGTGAATACCATGTCCCAAATAAGGTCTTGGTCAACAGGCCAAAAATGTGAGACTTAAAAATTTCATAAACTGCTTCCCAGCCAATTCTCCTTAGATTCCAAGAATAGCATGTTAATCTCTGAAGTGCCATTGTTGATAATCTAATGGAGTTACAAATACTTACATCTTTCCATTCATAAGAAACTCATAATTAATAATGCAAATGCCCTTCTGTAGGTTGCTTACTGACATAATTTGCTGACATTTAAAATTACAAGCATATTGCAGAACTGTCACTTTTTTCCCACAAAAAGATTTCAATTAGGAAATGCAGTAGGAGGGAGAGTGGAATCTCAGTAGGAAGAGATAATATGTGCTGCAATGTCTTAGAACAATAGAATTCAATCTCAATTTAGAACATCCTCTCTTTTGTGTGACTCTCTAAAGAAGGCTATTTAAATATTTCTTTACAAAGGAAAAAAATAAATTAAAAATGTGCTAAATTGGGCCAAAACCTCTTTACTCTATTCACATGAGGAGACTTGTTCCTCTGGAAGCCAATAAAACTTCTGAGATATGAATGTCAAATGTGATGTAGCCCATAATGAATTAATTTTTTTTTGTGGTCACCTTAGTTGCAAAGAAGTATATTTTTAAGAATGAATTAAAACTGTTAAAAATGTTGTTGCATGCGCTGCTGTAGATGCAGAAACTCCATGGAAGTCAAGGATCTCCTCTGGATTTTAATGACGACAGTTCTGAACTGCTGAAACTGCCTTCCCATTTCCAGAAACATCTGGTAGGAAATGGAAACATCAATGATATAAAAAGTAGAGGAAACAAATGCAGCAACTAATATTCAACCAGCAAATCTACATCCCATGAAAATCTCTCATCACCAGAACATATAAAACTTAAAATTTTAAATTTAAATTTAAAACATTTTTGTTGTGTAGGAAAATGCTAACACATATTTTATGAGGCAACAATTAACCTAGATAACATACCATTAAATTGAAATTATTAGCATAATAAAAATTTTATCTTTTTATCTTATTTGTTAATGCTTTATTTATCTCCAAAAAACACTAGATTGTCATTGCAATACTGATTTTTAACCTGTTCTGAATGGAGAGCCAGAAATTTAAGGTTTTGAGATCTGTGACCTTTGTTTTTCCTCAAGTAATCTTTATTTTAAAATATTTCAAACTGTTTTCAAATGTGTCAATTCACCTGTATAAACATATAACTTCAGTAGGCCCTTCCACATTTTGTGTTCAGCGTACTTTTCCTATTTTTCTCTTTCCAGTGAGAAATAAAGCCATATGCCACAGAAACATTCTAACAGACTTCTAGTATGTTTCTGGTTTTCTCACCATTATTTTTGTGCCTTTCTTCAGGATGTATGTATGCTCTGCTGCAAATATTTGCTTGCTTCTTCAGGAGAAAAAAACAGAGATCCATAATGAATGTGAGGCATATGAGCAAAGAAATATGAGACCAAATCTCATAATTGTTTGGTTGTAGAAATACTTTCTGAACCTATGTAAATGGAATATAATTGGGAAAGCAATGCAACACCTCAAAAGTTTTATATGATTTTGTCTGACACTATAAACCTGTTGTTTTTAAAATTTTATGAATTTTTTGGGGGAGCAGTGTGGTTATGGTCTTTTTGGATGAGTATACAGAGTTCATTGAATCTATTAAACTGTATTTTTTAAAAAGGTAAGATCTGTCAGGAACTCAGTTAAAAGTTTGTTGACTGACTTTTTAAAGACTTTGACATATTTTTCATCACATAATGACACCTCCTTTTCTGCAGTCATTTCAGAAAGTGATATTATAACTCTGTTCAGTAGATATTTTAATACAAAAGAGACAAGAATGTTCACATCAGTCTAGAAATTTACATGGTCCATAATATTATGTTAGCCCATGGGTAATGCCTAGGAAAAAGTAAAACAGGACAAGCAAGTAATGATATTTCCCCATAATACTTTCTCAGCCTTCAGCGAGTCACAGCTCAGTGATTCTGCATGTCATCTTTATTTTTTTAATCTTGATAGATTTCTCCATAATTTTAAGCTGTGTAGACTGCTAGCATGCAGATGAAGCAGCTTTACAGCTCTAATCACACTTGCCTGAAGAACTCCCTCCTGTTGTTTATTTTGAAATTATACCTCGCTAATTGCATTTGGTGCCATCTAGTTCCTGTATTGAAGAGTCAATGAACAAAGCATTCCTGTTCTCTTTCTCCACGGCTTTCATGAGTTTTTACGTTTCTATCATGCCCACCCATGAATCACCTCTTCCTCCATATTAAAGAATCTAAATTCATTTATTCATTCCTCACAGGAAGCTCTCTGCATTTCATCATTTTTGTCTTTTTCTTTCTTTTTCTTCTTATTATTTCCCCTTCATCTTTCAATACATCAGACATTAGTCAAGCTGCAAGTGTACTATGAATTTATTTAGTGACATATTTTCTGTTCTCCTCTCTATTTCTTTCAGTCCTTAGTATTACAATAGGCTTTTGGCTACTATAGAAAACCAAGCCTAAGTTTTCGAGTTCTAGTTCTTGACTGGCAGATTATTCTGTGAAGTATGACTGAAAAAGTTAAACTACATGTTTTTATAAACTATTTATTTTAAATACACTATAGAAATAATTAAAACTTTGAATTGCATATTGTTCTTATGTCATGAAGCAAGTACTTAATATTTTCTCACTTTTCTAATATTCATTCCTCTTTCTCAACAATATATTTTAATCAATGTTAAAACAACAAAATTTAGATAAAAGAAATCACAAGTGTATATTGTCTCTAGTTAATACTTTAAAATCATGATTAAATAATTGAATATATACAGAAAACATATACTTAGCTTGTTAGTGTTACTTTAAAAGTACACATTGTGATTATCAAATAATGCTAATAGACTTCCTAAATGAAAAACTAATTTCTTCTCACTAGAGTTATTTTCAGATGTAAATGTTTAGAAGTTACACAAATGGTTATTTATTCAAGACATTTTGCACCGACTCAGTTGAAAACACTTTGAAAAGCCTTTTAAGTTAAAAAAAAATATTTAATCATTGAAATCATAGTCTTCTTTATTTGATATGATGGTTATGGCACTTTAATTTAAATTGTTGGTAAATTTCCAAGTAGGTTTATTCCCATTGCAAAGGCCAGAAGAAAATCCTACATGGAGAGTAAAACACAGGAAAAATGTTTAATTCGGAACTGCTGCCTTCATTGTTAATTACCTCTCAAGGGGCTAGGATGTCAATAGATAGTGATCTTGTATCTTGAAGTCTTTACTGTTAAATACCTGATCAATACTAAATAGAATTTTAACTGCCCATAATTTAATTAGGAGTGGTTCTTTTTATCCTGCATACAATACCAGAATCTCACTCAATAAAGTACAAAGGAAGGTTGCCATGGCGGTTGTGTATTCACTCCATTCTGGGACTATGCAAAGAAACTGAGAAAGAAGATTGTGTTGTTAAGAGTTTGAATTGGCCTGTAAAATGGAAGGAGACAATCTTCTGTAAGTCATATAAAGAGCAGTTGAGGGAGCTGTGGTTGTTTAGCCTGGAGAAGAGAAGGCTCAGAGGAGACCTTACCGCTCTCTGCAGCTACATGAATGGAGGTTGTAGCCAGGTAGGGTTCAGCCTCTTCTTCCAGGCAACCAGTGACAGAACAGAAAGACATAGCCTCACACTGTGCCAGGGCAAGTTCAGGTTGGACAGGTGGAAGAATTTCTTCATGGAAAGGGCTCTTACACATTGGAATAGACTACCCAGGGAGGTGGTTGTAAAGTTGTCTTGACAAGTTTCTTAAAGGGGCTTAGGTACTTTTATATCCTGAGGAAGGCACAAGGGAGAAACATGACAATGTTCTCGGGAAGTTAAAGAACAAATTTTTACTGGGAAACTTTAGAAAATGAGGGAACTTGGCAAATTTTAAAGCAACATTCAAGCAAAACAAAGCATTTCACAAGGTTTTGGCATAGCAAAATCTAACCCATCCAACTTTACCCAGATTTCAAGAAGAGGACATCAGGAGAAGTAAGAGACAGAGACGGAGAGGAAGAAAGAGAAGTGAAAATGACAAAGATTAATAGTCACCAATTGAATTCCAGGGCAATCTCTGCTACTGTAAAACCCAAATGGGCCACAAACTTGTATATTTTGTGCAACTGCTTTTATTTGCTCTTGTCTCTAATGGCCCACCCCTCAGCTGGGGTTATCAGTGCATCAATGGTTAATAGCCATTCTAGGCTGGACTAGAGGCTCCAGAACAGGGTGTGGAGCAGTACATTCTCCCATCTATTCAGAACTTGCCCTGCCCTCCCCTACCCCATATACACACATACTTTTGTTGGTTTTAGCCGGTAATCCTTTTCTCCAGTCTCCCATAGTGGTGGAGTCACCATCTCTGCAAACGTTCAAAAAACAACTGGATGTGGCACTATGGTCTAGTTGCCAAGGTGGCGATCTCTCAGGGGTTGGTGATCACTCAAAGGTTACACTTGATGATCTTGCAGATCTGTGATTCTTCCCTTCATTCTTAATTAATCCAGACTACTGCAAGTACAGAAAACTGAACACTATAGTTTTATATCATTAATACTTTGCAGTTCCAAAAGAGAAAATTCAAATAACATTTTAAATGAAGGCCATTAATTTTAAATGGAGGTTAAGTTTATTTGCAACTGGAAATAACACAGCCCTTGAATATTCACACTGTTTCTGTGCCTAAATGGGCACTGGAAAATGAAGGCATATTACTATCTATTGAAGATCAGGACTTTTACCACGTGTGATACAAATACATCTAAACAGGATATCTTGCTCATCCTGTCATATGACTTATCTAAATAGTCTCTTTCTGTAAAGTGTAAATGCTAAGTAAAAAATAAAGATATAATACTTACCAAAGAGAATGCTGTTATCATTTAAAAAAATTGATTATGGGAGCATAAAGAGCCAAAGAGAAATTCATGGACCGTGGGGCCAGGGAAAACAGAAGTGTGTGAAGAATATGACAGCAAAAATACATTAAAAAAGGTTAATTACTAAAACACAATGGTAGCACAGTTAATGATGGAAGAAAATAGAAGAGTTGAATATATATTTCTGTAATTTGCTCAGAAGGAAACAGCATGATGAATCCTCTTATCACACAAGGAAGATAAAGTATTTTTTCCAGTACATTAGTAAGTAAAGAGGTATAAAACAATATCCACATGTTGTAAACATTCAATGATTATATGCATTTTTAATAAATCTTGGAATACTATAGAATTTCCATCAGACTGAAGATTGATGGTACTATACAACCATTTTAAAAAGAAGGGAAGTGACCCACATGACTGTAGGCTGCTACACTTTCATCAAGTAAGAGGCGAAATGATGAAAAAATAGATCTGAAGTTCAATTAACTAAGATTCAAGAACAGCAATATACTTAATCTTATTCAACAAGGGGGTTTTTTTTGAGTAGCTGAAGTGAAACTAAATATATAGAGACTAGGAAATCTAGAATCCACTTGATATCATCCAATTGATATCAAAATTAATAACATGAAATTTCTTAAGAGCTGCTGACACAAATCTTAAAAGATATTGGCAGTTATCTCAATGAATTGATAAGCTAATTTTGTTTAAAATTAAATATAAACAACCTGAACTAACTAAAATCAGGGAAATATCTCATAGGAATTAAAAAGTGTTCCTGTAAGAGGCAATATGGCTGTCAACCCAACTAAAAGAATTAGGGTTGAGTAGAATGCTGAGATACTCAACAATATTTTTGTAGCAGTCTTCAATAACACTTCTCAAGTGGATGGACTGCAGGATGGGAACTGGAGGAGAAAAGTGCTTACCACTGCAATATCACATTCATGGCCACCTGAGGAACCTCAATGTACATAAGTCTATGGGAAATTATGAGATGCATCCCACAGTCCTGAGAAAATTGCTGGCTGTAGTTGCCAAGCCACTCTCCATGATATCTGAAAAGTCATGGCAGTCAGGTAAAGTCTCAGGTGACTGGAAAAAGGAAAACATAGTACCCATCTTTTATAAGGGTAGAAAGGAGGACTCTGGGAACTACCAACCTGTCAGCCTCACCTTTGTGCCTAGGAAGACCATGGAACAGATTCTCCTAGAAGCTATGGTAAGGCATATGGAAGAAAGGGAGGTGATTCTAGACAGCCAAAACAGCTTCATCAAGGACAAGTCCTGCCTAACCAACCTAGTGGCCTTCTATGATGGACAACATGAATGAATAAGGGAAGGGCTGTGGATGTCATTTATCTGGACTTCTGTAAAGCCTTTGACTTGGTCCCCCCTATCCTTCTCTCTAAATTGGAGAAAGATAGATTAACCATTAACCATTAGGTGGGTAACCAGTTGTTTGAATGGTTGCATCCAGAGGGTAGTGGTTAATGGCTCTGAGTCAGTGATAAGTGGTGCCCCGCAAGGGGTCCATACTGGGACCAGTCTTACTTAATATCTTCATTAATGAGACAGAGGGATTGAATGTGCCCTCAGCAAATTTGTAGATGTCACCAAGTTGAATGATGCAGTTGTCACATCTGAAGGATGGGGTGCCATCCAGAGTGTCCTGGAGAAGATTGAGAAGTGGGGCCTGTGGGAATCTCATGTGGTTTAACAAGATCAAGTGCAAGGTGATGCACCTGAATCAAGGCAACCTCTGGTGTCAGTACAGGCTGGGGGATGAACAGATTGAGAGCAGCCCTGGCAGGAAGGACTTGGGGGTGCTGGTTGATGGGAGGCTGGACATGAGGCAGCCACATGCACTTGCACAGTTAAGTAAATTCTTTACTGTGAAAGTGGTGGGACACTAGAACAAGCTGTCTAGAGAAGTTATGGATGATCCATCCCTGAAAGTATTCAAGGCCAGATTGGCTAGAGCTCTGAACAACCTGGTCTGTGGGGGTTGGATCTGCAAGGTCTTTAAGGTCCCTTTCAATTCAAACCATTCTATGAAAAGCTTGAAGTCTCCTGCCATAAAAGTATTCACAATGTATTTTATTTTGAACTGAACAAAGAAACTATTTTTAAGAATCTAATGTTTAGGTTTGCAGGTTGTTCTTAATCTTTCAAAAATTGCATTTCAGTACAGTATTTTCTTTTATATATTTTATTTTTGTAATTTTGTTCTTGAAAGTATTTGACACCAAGTACTGCTCGAAAAGGCTTATCTAAGCAGCTTTGTTTGTCCTGCAAGAAGCAAACATTACGCCAGAATGCCATAATTTCATGCCATTATAACCGTGTTGTGATCCAGAAAACTGTCTCTCATGTCACAGTAGAACGGTCGATTAGTACATAGAAAGTAGAATGTTCAGCCATTTTGCTTCATCAGCACTTTCATGGCTTTAATGAGAAATTTCACAGAATCACTAGGTTGGAAGAGACCTCCAAGGTCATCTAGTCCAACCCTTACCCTAGAACCTCAACTGGACTAGACTATGTCACCAAGTGCCACATCCAGCCTTTTTCTAAACACATCCAGGGATGGTGACTCCACCACTTCCCCGGGCAGTCCATTCCACAACTTTATTACTCTTTCTGTGAAAAACTTCTTCCTAATATCTAACCTATACCTCCCTTGACGCAGTTTGAGACTGTGTCCTCTCGTTCTGTCAGTTGCTGCCTGGTGAAAGAGACCAACCCTCACCTGACTACAACCTCCTTTCAGGAAGCCTCCTTTTCTCCAGGCGAAACAGTTCCAACTCCCTCAATCGTTCCTCGTAGGGCTTGTGCTCCAAGCCCCCCACCAGCCTCGTTGCTCTCCTCTGGACACACTCAATAATCTCCACGTCCTTCCTAAACTGAGGGGCCCAGAACTGGACACAGTACTCCAGGTGCGGTCTCACCAGTGCCGAGTACAGAGGCAGAATAACCTCCCTGCTCCTGCTGGCCACACCGTTCAGATACAGAAATTTCTCAAATTAATATTCCATGAAGTAAAAACACCTTTTTCCCTTGATTTCATGTAAATAAATGTGACATGGATTTTTGCATAGAAGAAAGTTTATATTTCTGTTTTTCAACTGTTTCTAGTTTTATCAGTACTCCTTCCAATTTTAACATAACCATATCATATTACAACACCTAAAGTCAAGGAGTGACCATCACAGTAACAGTTTAGTAATGTGTTACTCAAGAATGTGATTCTGAAATGTGTTTTTTGTGGATTTGGGATAAAGATTGAGGGTTTGCCTTCTTTTAATCTTATAACAAAGTTGAAAAAGAACAAGTGACCATGATAGGGGCACCCAGAAACAGAAGCTGGAAATGAAGCTATGTATTTTTATCAATTTTTATCAATTAAGAATAACTTTATTTATAAATATAACAACCTCTCAGTTTAATTAAGGAATTTCTCTTTTTACACTCAAATGACTAACAACAATGTCAACCTCTAGTTGCAATACACAGGGACAATGCTATAGGATTGCTATGAAGTTACCCCTACCAGGATTAAGTTATATATAAAGGAAATTACTTTTCCAGGTAGCAGTTTGATTCATACAGAAAAATATGAAGACTTTTTGAAGTACTGAATTTCGTGACACCTTGCAAAAATGGGAGATAGAAAAATCATAGCATACTGTTTTAAGAGAGGAGACAATTATTTTTGTAGTAAAAGTGATTTTAAATACCAACTTCAAAATCAGATAAGTCACCTAAGATGTTTATTTTGTTTAATTAACTATAATGGAAATCTCATATAATTCACTATCTGCAGAGGTCAAAAGAAATTTAAGAGGAACGCTACCCACTGTGTCTTCTGGGGTAGCTGTTAAAGCTTCCTTACAAGAGTACAGGGATATACTGCCTGCTAGGGATATACTCTGCACTTTAATTCTATATGCTGTCTCTCCATGTAAAATTCTGCATTTTTATTGGATGCTATTGAATATTTGCAGAAAACAGCTGATGTAATTCTGTTGAGACCTTTCATAAGATTTTGTTCCTCACTTCATCTGTCACATTCACTATAGAGCAGAAACAGTAGCAGTATCACTGAGCTCCATCTTGGTAGTTCTGAAGCACTGGACAATTTAGAATGGACTACATCAACCAAAGTGTGGTGGGCAGGTACTCCATCTGCCCATCTACTCCACTCTGGTGAGACCCTATCTAGTGTATTGCTTTCAGCTCTGGGGCTTGCAGCCCTGGAAGGACATTAACTTGTTCAAGTGAGTCCAGATGAGGGCTACCAAGGTGATTATAGGGATGGAGCGCCTCTCCTATGGGATTGTTGGGACAATTGTGATTATTCATCCTGGAGAAGAGAAGGCTTCAGGAAGAGCTAGTTGCAGCCTTCCAGAAACCAAAGGGAGCCTGTAAGAAAGTAAGAGAGAGACTATTTACAAGGATATGTAGTAACAGGACAAGAGGGAATAGCGTTAAGGGGAGAGTAGGTTTAGATTAGATATTAGGAAGAAAATCTTTACTGTGAGTTTGGTGAGGCATTGGAACAGATTGCCCAGAAAAGCTGTGGATGCCTCATCCCTGGAAGTGTCCAAGGAAGTTATGAATGCTTCATCCCTGGCAGTGTTGAAGTCCAGGTTGGATGGGCCTTTGAGCCACCTGGTCTAGTGGAAAGTGTCTTTCCGCATGGAATGGGTGTTGGAACAAGATGATCTTTAAGGTCCTTTCCAAACCAAACCATCCCATGATTCTATGATAGTGTTATTATGGTTTTAACAATATGTAACACCAAGGAGTCCTAGTTATCACTATCTACTTCAAAACTGCTGAGTTACTATTTAGCCTTCTCACAATTTGTTGGGGATCTATGTGACCACTGCATACAAATTTTGTATTAAAAAAAACAAACACAAAGCAAACAAAAAATAACAAAGAAAACCACCTCAACACCACTGCCAAAAAACCAAAAAAACCCAATGATTTCTGAAAAAGCACCCCCAACCCTATGTTCTTTAGAATACTATGAATGCTAGAAAATAAATTGCAATTTTAAAGGAATTACTAGCATTGTAGATTTTCAGAGAAGAACAATTCTGTGTATCACAGAGAACTATAACCTTTTAATTTCATTGATTGCAATGACAGGGAATAGAGAAAAATGATGAATGAGAAAAATATGTAGATTGCAGTAATCTCTTCACATGTAAACATGCATTATTTCTTTGTAGGTTTTGGTATTTAGCAGTTTTCAGAAAAATTTTATTTTTATTTTTAAAGGTATAATTTCTTATTAAGAAACCTATTGAGAGGAGCTCAAGCCTGGAAATCATCATTTTTGTTGCAAAATTATGTTATATACACCTGACCATTGTTCTTACAGATATATGAACTGCCCGCTAGAAATATTACTCCTGTTAAGAAAGTCACATTGTATTCATGTTAACAGCCTGCCCTCTGGACCACTCTTAGTAGATCAAACATCCAGGCAGTTCTAAGCAAAGTCAGGAATTTATTGTTAATCTAAGTCTAAACAGTCTAATACAGTTACTAATACAGTTATTAGTAATCTTGTTACAATTGTATTGGCATTTTCAGCTCAGACTGCTCAATTATACAGATAATTCCCAATAATGGTTCAATGAAAACTGATATACATGAACTTTCTAATATTGACCCCTTTCTTCAATGATTTTATGTTTCTAGTACTCCAGGGAGTACTAGCAGGAACTGCAATGAATCAAAGTCCTCTGTTCTTCTCTGGGAGGAGTTTGCTGCTAACTAGGATTCAGGTGGCCTCTTGCCCTTCTTTTTGCCAGGAGCAATATGGTGTTTCTGTCAATGCTATCTTTCCTCTCAGTCTTGAAATCACTGTCTCTGAGTCATCTTTTCACAGTTACTAACACAGATAGCATAATTACTTTGATTTCATTACTTGATAATACTATGTTGTATCTGAATTTTCTGTGTGTGGTATTGTTTATATTTTCTTCCTTTCTTCATTGTTAAAAAAGCCAACACTCCATCTCTCCCTGCCTTCCTCTTCTCTTTCACCCCTCAAAAAAACCAAATTGAAACCTCAGAAAGAAAACAGCTCCCAAGGCTGTGTTTCCTAAATGACACAATACTGAACATTTTTGATTTACTTATATCCCTGGAGCTTCTGACACTACTCTGTGCTTGCATTTTCATTTTGTGCTATAATTTCATGCTTGTCTTTTTAGAGACCCCTTACAATCCTTTGTTTTTCTTTAAAAGCTTTCAAGCTGTAATTTCCTCACAACACAAATACATACTTTTTTTTATTAGCACAAGAAAAACAAGCTCATATAGAGAAACTTGCAGTACTATGATAAAGATTTGGTGCCAAAATCTTCGAGTTTAAGTTATTACTTTTATACCACCAAAACTGCCGAACATCAGTAATTATGGCTACATACCTAATACTTCCACCTCTCAGTCTAATGTGTAGATCATATGATTCCATTTCTTATAAATGTTTCATGGATTTCATAGCTTAGAAGAAGATACATACAGGAGAGCACTGACTACAGCAATATGAAAGATTGTACAAGACTCATAACTACATATGCTTCATTGGCAACCACCTGGAATCAACATACTGAAATAAATCACTTTTTCCATTGGTGGAGTAATATAAGTAGATTGCAAAGATGGTGTGTGAAAACCTTATCAAATTAAACAGTTTTAATGAAATGAACAAAATTCTAGTTGCATGTAGGAGATAACATTCATTGCAGGATTTTAAAAGTAAAAAGATTGTCAACAGATTCATATGAACCAGAAAGCACTGCATTACCATTAATTTAAAAGCATGCAATATTGGGTTTTTTTCCCAAAAGAAGTGCAATTATGCTTGAGAAAGAGAGACTGTTTGCAAGAGAAGTCTAGGAAGGAAAAGCATAAAAATGCATGTTGAAAGAGACAAAAAGAAAGTAAAAATTAAAACTTTATGATTTGCCACATTTTATTGTTGAAAATTCAGAAAACAGATTCTGCATGCCACATTACCGAATTCTGTGTGTAACCTTGTTAAAAGACAAAGAAACTTGGAATTGTGTCTAGATCCCTGTGTTTTCCAGAGGAAAAAAAAAAAATAGAAAAACCAAAAAAGAGAAGAGAGAAGGCAAGGCAAGGGCAAGGCAAAGGCAAGGCAAGGGGAAAGGGGAATGGGAGAATATTTCTATTGAGGCTTACCTTACAGGCTGAATGATTTTATCAGAGCAAAATTATGCTAAGATTCAACTGAAACAGAGATGGAGTATTTACTGAAAGAAATACAAGAAGCAAGAAATCATTATTGCCGATGTTTATATGACTGTTTATATACTAAGAAAGCAATAAGCACTCCATAATAATTGTCTATATAACTTAAAAATATATTCTGAGTTAGGCTAAAAATCAGAATGATTTTTCCATTAAATTCAAAAGATCTCGCTGTTCTTAACATCATTCATCATATGTGATGAAAATGACTCATCAAGCACAGAGTATATTTTTATATGGTTATGCAATAACCTCATTACAACTCTGTAGGAAAAAAAACCAACTATTAGTTAATTAGGTAAAAGAGGGTGGATATATAAAGTGGAAGCTATGGAGAATTTAATGAGCTTAATCTGTTTGGGAATTCCATTGCAACCAAAAAATAAATTTGCTGAATAACTTCCTCCTAAACAAACCTGGATGAGGAAGCGAAAGTCAATATATAACATTGAAACTTGACTGTGAGAAAGTTGTGCTTATGATGGCAGCTAGTATGATTTTTCTATTCTCCAAATTTTATAGAGAGTTCTATTATTAATACTCTACTTGCAATAAAACTATACATGCCCACTACCCAAAATACTGAGATACTCTGCTGATATTTCAAAATTTTCCCTTGGCACTATATCTTAATAGCTAGTTATGCTTTGTATCTATTTAATTAGTTTCCATTTTTATTACAAAATGAAGTATCCACTTGAATTAATTTGTTCTTCATATATTACTCAGTCCATGGTCACAACTGACGTTTTTTACTAATAAAATGCCCAAAAAGCCAAAATCCAAACTTCAGAAAAATATCCATTGTTACATTTCTAGTCAGCAAAAAAGATAATTACTTTCCTGAATAACAGATTTGTGTTCACTTAGCTCAAGGAAACTTCTTAGAAATACAAGCAGCATATTGCAAATGTTCCAAATTACTAGAACTCAGTAGTCTAAATATATTAACAGTATTTACTCCAATAGATATGTATTCTTCCATTTTTCAGTACAGACTGTTTTATTGGCAAAATTTTCATATGTTTCAAACACTGCTGCCATTTAGAAAATGCTTCTGCTTGAAAGTATATGCAAAGACAGCTTTCAGCATCCTTCACAAGTTTTAGTTGGAAATAACACTTTTCCTAACTGCAGCTGTTTTTGAAAAGTACTGATACTAAAAGCTTGCTTTACTTTCAATGGACTGTACATCTGGTTTAACAGTCTGACAGACCCTTAATTCTTCAAGACATGAGTAGGTTTTTTTCCCCCCTCTAATTAGAATTCTTGCATTTTGCTTGTTTTTTTTTCCTGTGATAGCAATGAAAGAAGAGCAAAGAATTCTTTGAATTAGGATGTACCCTGGCATAATATCTACCATTGTAAGAGTATATTTCCTTCAATATTGAATGAAAATACCATGATTTTAGCAATGATACTCTAAAAAATCCCTAAAAAAGGATAAACACTTTTGTCAAGAGTTATACCCGTATTTCTAGTGTTAAAATATATCTTGTTCGTACTAAAAACTAATATATTTGTTAATGAATGCAGTATAAGCAACTTGCTGTCATATTGCTCAAGTAAGTTAAGCCTGTGCCCTGGTTCTGGCCAGGACAGGGTTAATTTTTTGTAGTAGCCAGAAGGAGGCATGTCTAGGACCCAGAGGTTCTTCTATACCACCTCGTGTCATTGCCTGGCCAGAGGAAAGGGTGTCTCTTCTAGGGAGAAGGGGTTCCTTCTGGGTAGAATAATGAGTAAGGGTGGTAGATGGAGCGGAGGAGTATTGTGTATTGTTGGCGAGTTTGCATGTGAATCATTCCTTTCTTGTACCTTCAGTATTTGTTTTTTTTTATCTTATTGCTGTTTCCAGTAAATTGTTCTTATCTCAACCTGTGATCTTTAACTTTTGTACCTTTAATTCTTCTCTCTAGACCAGTGCAAGAAAAGGAGAGGGGAAAGAAAGGCAGTGAGCAAGCCCCATGTGGTTTGGAGAGACTCTTTCGGAGCACTAAATTAGGGAGAACCATTCCTAAACCACAACAGCCTGCACATCCACATTATTGTGAGTTAAAAAAGCAGTGGAAATAGTAGACCAGAAAAAAATGAGAGGGGACATCATTAAAAGGTATATTTAAGAAACATGGATCACTTCAATATGTTACTTACAATCTCATCTAACTTCTCCTTCATTTTTCAATACAGGTCATTATTTATATAATTACACAAGTAAAAGGATTAATGAAAGATAATTTTGAAGTGAGTTTAAGTTACAGACTTCAAGAGGTAAAGGGCAATTTATTAAGAGGATTCACTGTTAGAGGTCTCTGTAGAAGATGAAAAATAAGAGCAGGTGAAAAGATACAAATGTTACACAGACAAATCAGATCCATACCACAAAGTAGAATACAAATTAGAGAGTAATCTTGAGAGTCTGAAGGTATTAATATTCAACAGAAGTTCAAAATGGTAAAATAGTGCAAAATGATGAATCAGGTATAGGCTGGCGTCCCAGGAAAAGAAATACAGCAGAACAATTTCTGTGTCTCTCATCACTGAAGCAGGAGCCTGCAACTCTTCTTTTTGCAGATACACAGAAGAGCAAGTAACAAATATATGGGGGACTGGACTATCTTGGAAGGGTATGTAATACTGGGAGAAAAATGTGTATAACAAACTGGAAAGCATGTGAGATTTCAGGCTATTAAAAATAACTCTGTGAAAAAAGGGTTTCTGCCTGCTTTACATCTTATCTCCTTTTTTTTTTTTTTTTTTTTTTTTTTTTTTTTTTTTTTTTGTCAGAGTGTACATTTTGCAAGACAAGTACATCACTGAGCTTAGTGATCTGATAGGAATGGTAAGGGCTGCTTTGTAATGACAAAAAACTATTGTTAAAAAAATCTTTACATTCTCACAGTATGTATTACATATAGCTAGATACACCGTACCATGATATACAGTAAGATATTTTACGAATAGGGAGAGACAGAAAGACTTAAAATACTTTAATTGCTCTACTGCTCACATGTTTGTATACCTCTCATAAAAAAGAAATAATTTACATAGCCACTGTAATGGGAAACCAAAATCTAAACAAAAAGCTACAGAAAGCTCTTTTTCTTTAGTAAGCAATTTTTAGAGATTGCAGGGATTCCAGGAAAGTCTTAACAAGTGTTAAATCACAGAAGAAAAAATTTGATGGAAGATATAAAAGAAGTTCTCTAAAAGTAGAGTGACAGTTTTTTAAGAAAAACCTGAAAAAATTGTCTAAATGAGAAAACAGATGAGATTATTTTAAAAGAAATTCAAACAGAATTTGAAAATACACTGAAAAATTAGATCTTTTAAGTCAGAAAAGAGCAGCATTGACAAAAAGGTAAATAGAAATCTTCAAACTTCAAGAAAACCTTAGTCTGGGAAATGCAAATATTTATTGGAATTAGTTAGTTCACATTCATTTCAATCTAGATTGTTAAAAAAACATAAAAAGATATTAAATGTGTAGTTTTCTCTAGTGTTACAGTGTTACTGCTCCACTGTCTTTTTAGATCTTAACGTTGATGATCTGGGAAAGGAATATACTGAGGTGTGAAAATCCCAAGTTCTTTCACCATAGGAACATCATGTAGATGTATATTCTTCCTTATTTTAGCATTGCCTGGAGTCACTTTCATGTGCTTGCTAATATGCTCTTTTTCAGCTTGCAAGCCAATGTCATATCTGAATTTACTATATATGGTGTAATCTACCTATTTGGAGACTTATGTGGATTGGGTATTTTTTAATTTCTTTGTGACCTTTAAACTGGCTTTACACAGCTCTTAACGATGCAACTCATGTCCATTGGTGAAGTCCTGAGGTCTCCAATATTAATTGGTGCCTGTACTTTTGAAGTTTCTGCAATCACCCCATGCCTGTACTTGCCGATGCTGCATTGTTGCCTAGGGTCATAGACAGCTCTCTTTACACAGAGCAAATACTTGCTATTACTGTCTGTTCATTATAAAAGATCTGTAAGAAGGCACTACACCACAAAGCTATACCAAAGCAAAAGCTAAAACCAAAACTGCAATAATCACTTGTCATTACACCATTGCTATTACAAGCTAAAACACAGCTTCAAGCTGGTCAAGACCAGTTCTGGTGCATTTGAAGTCTGTGTTGTTAGCTTAACGCAAATCCTGTAAGCCTGTTACAACTGCACCTCAATATTCCCTGGGTTACAAGGCTATGCTTGTGCACTTGTCAAAATAGCAAAGGTCACTAACATTGAAGGAGATAACAGGAACAAGGAAAGAAACACCAGTAGCTTGCTCCCCTCAGGAATTGGCTCTCAGTACTGAAAGTCTCACCTAATGCTATATTGAATTATACTCAGAAATGTCACTGCAGTTGAACGCGAAGAAATTTATTTAAGGGGGAAAAAAATGAGGGACAGAGGAAATTCTTACAAAGCTGTTTCTCAGGAAAACATATAAACCAATAGAAAATATTTTTAAAGTAAGTGCCCTGGCACATAGATACAATCATAACAGAAATAATTGATAATATTGTTATTTCCTGTATATTCCTGAAATTATTATGTTGGGCTTTGAGATACCATCACAGTAAACCAACCAAACTGTCTTTTTAAGTTTAAGATTTACTCAAATGAAAACTGTATGAAAACTTCACAGTAAAAGTCAATCAAGCATTATAAAAGTGCCAGATACCATTTCTTAGAAATGGGTTGAGTTTTGTGAACTCTGAGGTAATTAGTCTGATGGCAAAAAATGTATCATAATCTTAATATTACGAAAGATTATTTACATTTGACAGTTTTATTTTGTCATCTAAAGAATATTAATCTCTGCATATGTTTGCTCCTCAAGATGTTTATTTTCTCACAATTTCAAAACTAGCCCTTCTTTTTATAGAAAAAACGGTTTCTTACATAATCTTACTATTTGTTCCATTCTGAATACACACTGACATTTTGTGAAACTTTAATACTAATATTAGCTAGTTTTTCTAGGATCTTATATGTGTTTGCAAAGAACTGTTAACTTTTATATGTGAGTTTACTTTCACTCCGACCAGTTTTAAGATAATTGGGAGTACTCATTACAAAAATACAGCTCTAAAGTAAAAGCATGCTCTCCAAACCTTGTCAGTCATATTTTGCAGAGAAGTGTCTAGGTGCCAGTAACTTCGACGACATGCAACATCTTCTGACTCCACATGTCAGAGCTGTGGACAACAATGCTTCAGCACTCTAGATATCCATAAACGTTGTTCAGTATGCATAACCATGAAACAAGGACACATTGGGAAATGACACTGAGGGGCTTTTCTATCTTTTGCCTGCCCAGTTCATTGCTTTTCTGTCTTTTGTTGCAGTCTTAACTCTGTATTTATTTTCAGCTCTGTCTTATCCCTCCTATGTTCTTATTGTTGCGAAACATAAATTTTTTTCTTTAATTGCTAAGACAGCAGGTTATTCAAATGATATGTGAGATCATATACTCTAGAACAATTCCATCATCATCCTCACTTGTACAATACTGATCTTCCAGTTATTTCAAATGTATATAATTTTCTTTCTACACTTCCGACTTGGTTATTCATATAATACCATACCTTCAAAGACATATGATGTGACTGAATTTGTCATGAATCATTTATAAATCTAAAGTAAAGCAAGAGTTGCAATGCAATACATATGAATGCTATCTCTGCTTACATAGGATTCAAGCAATAAAAAAAGCAAAAAACACCAAAGAAACAAAGGCCTTTAGTGCTAAATTACATGTAATTTCTGCCATGGCAACATTGTTAATGTCAGAGTTGCCAACAGTTTAATCATACAATTGTGACATTTCTGGTCACTGATTTCTCTGAAAACTCTAAATTTTGTTTAATCTCAGTATTGCAGTGTTGGTTAAATGGAGGGTAGACTTAAGTTAAAGACAAAATCATCAATCATAACTAACAAAATGCGAACATAACCCAGGATTATTTTTTAAATAATAGTTAAAAGTTAAACAAAAAGCCAAATATGAAGGTTGAACTATGTACAGCTCTATCTGTTACAAAACAATTCCTTCTAAGTGAAGCTTGACCTGACTCTAGCTAAACAGGTTGCCCCCAATTTAGTGGTGCCCTTTACTAAAACAGTGTTATTGCTTCATGATTTTGTAAAAATATTTTCCAATGCAGATTTGTATCAGCAGAAACATTCAGATGAATTCTTACCTCTAACATCCGATATAGTAACTGCAGATGTTGAAGCATATTATGAGAATTTATAAAATAATTCTATAATTCTAGAAATTGAATGGGAAAAAAGTATAAAATGCAAATTTAATGATACCTACTGGGTTTATATTGTCTCTTTGGATTTTGATAAAGATACACTAAAAACTTAAAAGGCCTGTGGTGTGTCTATACTCATAAGGAGATGAGCAGGAATTGCATTGCCTGAAGGGCAATTTCAGAAGTTAAAATGCTGTTTGCAAAGGTTAATAGTTCCTAAGCCCTAGAAGAGTATGATGAATTAGTAAGTTTTCTGCTCTTTTATGAGGGATATAGCAAAGTCTTTATTTTAAAATTGGTCCTTCTCAATATCCTTACTACTTTCTAAATCATTACTTTTGAAGCTACTGTGATCAGTAAGTGGAAAGAGCTGATTCTCTTCCTCTACTCTGCTCTCAAGAGACTACACCTGGAGAAGTGTGTCCATCTCTGAGGCCCTCAGCTTAACAAGGACATCGTCTTCTTGGAATGACTCCAGAGGAGAGTCACAAAAATGCTCAGAGTACTGAAGCACCTCGTCTATGGAGACAGGCTGAGACAGTTAGTGTTGTTCAGTCTGAAGGAGAGGCTTTACAGCAGCTGCTTTGCAGCAGCCTTCCACTACATAAAGGGGGCCTAAAACAATATGAGAGAGGGACTTTTTGTAAGGTCATGTAGTGATGGGACAAGGGGTAATGGTTTTAAACTGAGAGTAGATTTAGGTTAGATATTAGGCAGAAATTCTTTACTGTGAGGGTAGTGAGGCACTGGAACAGATTGCACAGAGAAGCTGCAGACCGCTGGAAGTGTTCAAGGACAGACTGGGTGGGGCTTTGAGCTAGCTGGTCTAATGGAAGGTGTCCTTGCCTAGGGCAGAGGGATTGAAACTAGACAAACTTTAAGATTTCTTCCAAGCTAAATTGTTCTATGATTCTATGATCCTATATGCCTTGCAGCAAGGCTGCCTGGAACTTTTTTAATTAGGTTCTACTTTTTCTATCTTGAATTCAGTTACAGCCTTTTCCTTTATGGGCGAGTGGAATTCCAGGAACTTTACAAAAATCTAGACCTCTGCTTTGCATGTATACATATGTACATACTTAGACCCATATAAATATGTATATATAAGATAGGTAACACTACGAAACAGCAAGGAATCATCATGATGTTACATTAACAAAATGAAGAAAACCAGGGTTCTTAAAATCAAACATAAATGAAAATAAAGATCTCATCTGAAAAGTTGTGTCCACTGGAATACAGACTATTACCAGTTGTGTGTTTCATTCTGGTAATGCTAAGCAATTTTTTCATAATGGTACATTTTATATGTCAAATTAATAATATGAATTGCCATGGATAAACCAGTGCCATTACTTAAACTAAATGAACCAACCAACTAAAATGTCTAGTAAATAAAAGTAAACAGTGAGTTAAAGAAAGAATCATTGCAGGAGTTAAAAACATTATCTAAAAGTCTTTGGAAAGGAGTATAGCTCGTATTTAGCAACCTGAAAACACATTTGATCAAGCAAAATGCCATAAGATATAGGGTCTGTTATTAAGTGTTCAAAACTAGTTTCACAATCAGACAGAAAATTCAACATTCTGGTTATCTGGTCCTGGAGTATCTTCTTTATTTATGAAAAAAAAAAATATTTTTAGTCATTTTTTATGCTCATCTCAGTAAGTGCAGAACAGATGACAACCCAGACACATCCTGTGCATGCTCTTGCACTGCAGTGCCATATAATATGAAAATCAACTTGAGTCTTTCATGATATATACAGAAATGATAATCATAAAGATCTCAAAATTATTTTCAAAATATCTATAATTTTTCATTTACTTTACAGCCATCATTTGTCCACAAGGGCAGTTGTTCTCATGTTAGTAATTTATTGATAGTCTCTAACCATGGAAACCAAAATCAGTGCTACTCTAGTAATTTTTTCATGAAAGCAAATGATAATAATAATGGGCCCATGCTTTCAGTATAAACCAAGACTCAAAGATAATATCTGAAAAAGGAAATGCATGTGCAATAAGCAACATGATGTCTATTAACTATTTAAGAAAAGAAATTTAACCCAAAAAATAAGAGCTAATTGGTAAAATATTGCTAAGCTTTGTCAGGTGAGTAATGTCATCTATTCACTAC
Organism: Serilophus lunatus; assembly: GCA_013399895.1. Lineage (NCBI taxonomy): Eukaryota > Metazoa > Chordata > Aves > Passeriformes > Eurylaimidae > Serilophus > Serilophus lunatus. The sequence goes on along the minus strand of VXBA01005209.1, from coordinate 111,539 downwards.
AACTTATGCAAGTAAGTTTTTACACAAGCTGTATGATTTTACTAAAATGAAATCTTAAACATCATCTGTAACAGCACTAATGTGTGATAGATTATCACCACAAGAGCAATTAAATGCTCTGCAGATCATCTAGTTATTATGATTATCTGCTTTATGACTAGAAAACAAATGTGTTCATTTTTGTAGTTTATCTAATTTTTTTTTTCCCAAGTGCTGATTCAATTGTAAAAGCTTCACTGGTGTAACTAATTTCAGTATAAGTAGTTTTCCTATTATCTTCACCTCTATAATTACTTGCCAGGATAGAGAGCCTTTTATGGGGATCTAACATCAGTCCCAAATGGTTGCATGTTTGCCATCTCATGCATGTTTGATGTGAGGTGTTAATAAGAGAGTTACCTGTAACGCATTCCTAGTTATAAATCAAATCATATTTTTGCCTCAAAACAGCCGGGTTTTATTCTTTGCTACTTTTAAATTAATCTTCAGACATTTTCCTGTGATTTAATTATTTACTGTCATCATCATTTCACTGTACTGCTTGGCAAAAAATAGGAGCAAGCCTCTGACAAATAAATCTGTAGCAAAGCTTCTTGCTCTATCTGCTGCTTCTTTGAAATATTGGATGAAAATTAGTTTGGGAAATTTTAACTTATTTTGCTGCCAGTGTCACTCTTTTTACTGCAGAGTTTGACCAACTTTCCTGGAGAGCTATTTATCTGATGATTCTGTTATACTTACTTAATTTCAGTTTTGTTTACGTACAGTTCAGGCGTGCTTTTTGCAATGTTACACCTGCAAATTTCAGTGAAATTAGTTGTTAAGAATTTTGAAAGCCTAACTTAAACTATGGAAAATTTTTTTTAAAATAACTGCTAATTTCAGGTTTGCTGATTTAGGAATGTTTGGGATCATGTACAATATTAATTTAAAATTTTTCATTAAAATGTTCAGATAATATAATCCAGTCATTTTTAAATCAGAAGAACATTCTCATTCCTGGGGAAAAAAAATAGTGAAAGCAGATTGGAACTTCAGGCACTAACTTTCAGAAACTAAATTTAGCCTTGTAGCACAACAAATTGAATTGATTCTCTAGAGGTTAAGCTGTTACATCTGCCTGGTCTTTCATTCCCTGGATAAACTTAATATAACTATTGTTAAGAAATGTCATCTAGCTCAAACAATAATCTTTTTCTATAAAGAACTAAGGCTCGCATTCGATACATTCTATACATATTATTGAAAAATGATAGATAGATAGATAGATAGATAGATAGATAGATAGATAGATAGATAGATAGATAGATAGATAGATAGATAGATAGATAGATAGATACACAGACAGACCCCCATAAACAGCAATCAAAACAAAGTACCAAAACCAAACTTTCTAATATAGTTGGAGAATCAGCACAGCAGGACATGTTTACCTGGTAAATGACCTTAAATGTTCACAGTGTCTCTTAAATACTTTAAATATTACAGTATCTAGTGCACTTACTCTTATTTAAATTTTCCACGACTTTTACAAAAGTTATTCATTATTGTAATAGAAACCAGAAAACTATATAAAACAGCAAGTCAACATCTCACATTAATTCAGTGTAAAGACTTTAAGTGGTCTTGCCTGTGAATTCTCTAGGACACATAGACTGAGAAAAAAATAGACAATTTCTTGATACAGTCTCAGAGGTGAAAAGCATTATCTGTAGAACATTTCTATTTGTGTGTAAAACAAAACTTAAAAGAGCTCCTGTAGAAAGCATGGATAGGTCTGTTTTTAAGAGCTGTGACATCTGTGAGGGAAGCTTTAGTTCTATGAAGCAATTATTTTCTGACACCTCAGCCTGAGTGATTTCAATTTCCTCTTAAGCCTACATGTTTGTCAGTGCCAAGGTATATGCTTCAAACCCAGCTAAAATTATGTTTTTTGTTTAGTTTCATGAAAATATATAGACTTCTCACAGAGATGCCAACATTTTTTACGTTGCACGTATTTAGACTATGCGGTGGTTTTTTTTCATTTTAACAGATACAACACTTTGTCCACTATCTAATACACACACATACCTACACATTCTGTGAACTTTGATGTCTTTATTTCCCTAATTAATATCAAAGTAGAATATTAATGAAATATGTTTAAATTAATTTTCTTTAACTGCAGTGAAAGCCTATGGCTTCTTGTGAATTTAAAATATTTCCATCATTCTGCATTTGGTTTATCTGTGCATGACTGGTTTTGGTAAGATGGCTGTGGGTATAAAATTCACAGCTGCATTCATCCTAAAATGTTGATTGAGACCTCTCAGAGACAGAAAGCATTTGAAAAGAAACTTATCCCTGACTTACATGCAATAAGAAATTTGAGAGCATAGGACATGGCAGAGAGAGAATCAGAATTTCTTTTTCCACACTTTTGCTTTAGACTTGTTCATCTAGTGGCACATCACACTTGCAATGAGCTAAGCCTTTGAGGCCTGAAGAAAAAATTAGCTAAGTCAGACATCACACAAATATGTGATGCCCAAGTGTTTCCATTTAATGGGCTTTAACGAATTGTTCAGAAATAACTTAATCAAGTAAGGGGTTATGGAAACTGCTTTGAGTTGAATTTCTCATCTACCTACCTCAGGGCTCCTGTACTTTTGTTTAATAATGCAATAGAAGCCTTCATGATCAAAGAGTGTCTAACTGCAATGAACCAAAAGGATGTCAGTCTGCAAATACCAAAAGAGTCATTTATGAATTGGTATTCTAGGGAAAAAGGAACTTAACATCTGAACCAAAATTTTTGAAAAAATGGACTTCATATATCATCAGGATTCTAAACCTCTTTGGATTTTGTAAGGATAAAAAACAGCTTTAAAAAGTTTTTGTTGTTGACTTAGTAAGGTTTCTCTATCTATCTATCTATCTATCTATCTATCTATCTATCTATCTATCTATCTATCTATCTATCATCTATCTATCTATCTATCTATCTATCTATCTATCTATCTATCTATCTATCTATCTATCTATCTATCTATCTATTAATTTTAAGCCAGACTTTCAAGGTGGTGTTCTAGTTGAACTGTCAAAGGAGCAAAAATTTTATAGGACTGTGATAACCTCTTTAGTGGTCATCATTGATTTCCCAATCTCAGAACATGTAACAGTCACAAGAATTATTCGGTGATTTCAAGAAAAAGTTCTTTTAAAAGAGTGAATACGTATAACAAAAGATTGAAATTACCAAAATAAAAACTTCCTGCACTACTAAAATGATCTTCTTGCATCTCAATTACTGCATTTTCTGTAATTCAACACAAAAGCATTTCCCTACTATATGTTCTATAAAAAAATAAATGAGGAATAAAAAACAGGTAGTCATGGATAGGGGAAAGCTTTGGGCAAAGTATGAGGAGATTCTAGTGGGACTTGAACGACAGAAAAAATTTTGAGGGGAAAAAGAAACTTGTAATATTCAGAACATGTAAAATTTACTGCTATCAAGTTTCTGTTACAGAGCAATAATTCTGAGTAATCCACCGTAGATCTACAGGAATATTACACATTTGTCTCATACCTGTGTCTCTACAAGGAGAAAATAAATTCTTTGGAGATGCTGATGTATAATTGGATTAATATATTCATTCATGAATCAGTATTCACAAGCTGTAGTCACAGAGCTGAAACTCAGATCCACAGCCACGCATAAAAACATTCTGTAGTGGTTTGATCCTGGCTGGATATCAGGTACCAACTATAGCCATTCTCTCACTCCCCTCTACAAATGGACAGATGAGAGAGAATACAACAAAGGGTTCTTGGGTTGAGATAAGAACTGTATGAGATTTGTTGCCTGAAATCAAGATAAAGAATTAAGACAATACACAGATTTAATAAGAGTGAAGGGAAGAACAACTTTACTGGCAAAGTCCTGTGATCCAAAGAGAAAAGAATAACAACCTCTCTATAGCCTTCTTGTTTCCACCCATCTTTGTCATCTGTGGTGGTTTAGCACCACTGTTTTAACTAGGGACACACTCAACAGTGACGAGAAGACTGAACAGAATTTAAACAACAGGGAAACAGTTTATTCGTCTGAGACTCAACCAAAGAAAGCAAACAGTTTATGGGAGTCCCAGACTTAACACAGAATTACACCCAACAAAGAACAATGCAAAAGGGAAAAAGGGAATAAGGGAACTGCTTTTCCAAGGCCAGGCAGGCTGGCCAAAAAAGAATCAGGGGGAAGGGAAAGCTGCTCCTCTTCTCTCTCTCTGTCTCCTGATGGTAACTGCTCTCAGCCCTTGAAGTCTCTGCAAAACACAAAAATGAAAAGCACCCCCCCAAACCCAGAGACGCAATTTGGGGAAGCCTTTCACTTGTGGTTATGCTGGCTTGGCTCTGACGCCGATGGAGGTGGGCAGAGTCAATCCGCAGGGCCTGGAAGTTGGAGAAGAAGGGCCGTGCTGCTGCTCTCCAGCTCGCAGGAAGCCAAAGAGAGCAAGCTTCCTTTTCTTCAGGCTTTTAAGCTCTCCAAGTCCTGTGCGAATTTCACCATATCCTTCCTGGCTTCACCTCTTCGGATTGGCCATCAATCTGGGCTCCACCTCTCCTTCTGAGATCTTCGGCTCCAGCAAAATGGCGGTTCCCACCAAAATCGCAAGCCTGCCACTTCCCAGTGCCATGTGTTTTACCAGCTGTGGGCTGGCTGCCGCCTCTCCAGGGCGTGGGGGGCCAGCGCGGCCACCGGGGCACTTTTGTAGCGGCGTGGGGCCAGCAGAACTGCTGCCGACTG
>VXBA01005209.1:52208-106193 GCA_013399895.1 Serilophus lunatus | reverse complement strand
CCCCAACACCCTCCCTCCAGTGGACCCAGCATTCCCCCCACTCCCTCTCCTAAACCCCCACATCATCCAACTCAGGTTCACTTAATACCTACATCCCTAAACTGCCCAACAAAAGCTCTCCTTATTCCCTGAGCCTACCCAGGTCTTGGCTCTCATTTCCCAGCAGGTCCAGGAGGCCCAAGGCATCAGATCCCATACCAAATACCACTACTGGCAAAACAGACTCCAAGTGGGGATATTAATTAAATCTATTAGTAACAGAATCAGAGCTTGAGAATGAGAAACAAAATTAATCTTCACGAACTTCTCCAGTGTGAGTCACTCCTACAGGAGACAGTCCTTATTGAACTGCTCGTGTGAGTCCACCCCATGGGCAACAGTTCTTCACACACTGCTCTCACATGGGACACTTTCCCATGGGATGCAGTCCTTCAGGTACAGGCTGCTCCAGCATGGGTCCCCCACAGGTCATAAATGATATCGGGAAATCCAATATACATTCTTAAGTTACCTCTTAAAGACAAAGGATTCAAAAGGTGTTGTGTGGTTGCAAATTTCTATTTTATACTTTTAGTTCTTATTATATTTTAATTTTACTTTTCTCTTGCATAAGATGCCCCAGCTTGGGAAAAAAAAATAATACAAATACAATTCACAAGATAATACTCTGCTTTTCACCCTAGATTTTAAACACTGGAGGCCTTTCAGTTCCATAGGGGAAAAAAAAAAAAAAAAAAAAAAGCCCTTTCTTCCACTTCTTTATTTACTCCACATTCTACTGAAAAAAATTAAATGTTTTTGTGTTGGGTGTTTTGTTTGGTTTCGAGTTCTTTTGTTGTAACAGAACTGTATTACTTAAGCTGAGCAGAATCTAAGAAAAGTAAATATAGAAAGGTTATTGTCACTCTTTCTGGAGACACTCATAAATGTAATGAGGAATTTTTAAAAAATGCTCTGATGAAATGTACTGCATTTCTTTGTATACAGTTTCATTATAACAACAGTATCAGCATAGGGTTTTTATTTTGTTACTTTTACAAGGATTTTTACTCCAAATGATTTATTAAAATCTATAGTACAAAAAGACAACACAGAGTGCAATCTGTGACTTAAAGAGATAGTAGGGAAAGTGTCCTAATCTTTTCATTTGATGCACAGTAAGAGGTTATTGAATGATTGCAGTGGTCAGGAAGGGCGGTATGAGTATTGTTAACAGAATTAATCTTTAATTTATGAAGAAGTGAACTTAGTTGTCTGAAAAATGAAGAGAAAACCCTAAATTAGAGTTGGAGTTTCATAGAGAGATCTGATGAGAACACAGCATCAGAATTTACAGCATCAGAAAATCTGATGCATCTTTATGGTCATGGACTGCCAATACTGAGTTCATGGTTTGTGCTTTTGGGTTTAAGACAGGACTCATGACCCTGCCACTACCAGTCACTACATTATTATTAGGATTGCTTCTTGTACCACAGTCAGCATGGTTCAGCTCATCATCTGTGACAAAAGGAGGTTAAATCAGCTTTTCTGAAAACAGACACAAAAGACAGATGCAAGATTTAATTCCTGCTGTTTTCTTAATCCAGTTAACAGTTTCAGATACCCAAGGTAACTAACTGCCCTTTTAGAGACTTGGTCTGAATTGAAATAAAATGTGTTTTGACTAAAACTTAGTTCATTGGTATGTAGTGGAAATATGAGACTATACACATTAAGTTGTGCAGACCAACGACACTGGCTATGTTGAGACAAACCCTGTACATGTTCCAGGACTTTGTTAAGTTGTTGCTACGCCTTGTCTGTTGTAAACTGGCTATAATCACTGACTGACTGCCCACTTGCAGCCAGTGTGTGATGTACCAATGCAGCACAATCCAATTAAGTTTCTACCAAGACAAATCGTGTTCATATGTTTCGAGACCATGACAAGTGAGAAAAATCAAGAAGTCTACTTGAAAAGTGCTCTTTCAACACTAAAGGAGATGCATCCTTCTCACTTAATGCAGACATCCTTCTTCCTCCTTCACAAAAACATTTCTATATTGCATGTTAATTTTACATAATATAACTAGGACGGGTTAATAAATAACTACGTACAGTTCTCATTACTAAGTTCATCACAAAAATGAAAGGAAAAGGCTATTCAAAAATGAAAGAAACAAATCTGTCATTTTCTTTTTTTTTAAATAACTTGTAGAATTTTTTTCCAACTTCCCAAGCCCATAAAATATCCCTAAATGCCTGACATGCATTCAGAACAGTGGGAACTGGGCACACAGAATCTTTTGCCACGGGCTGAAATGGAAATCTGTGCAGTCTGTTATGACAGAATGGGTACAAGTGCTAGAGCCACATTAATGTCACAGAGACTCTGGTTTATTTTCAGATTAAAAAAAACCCTTTGTCTGGAAGTTTGGTGCTTGCTGAAAACAAATAAGCGTATGTAATCACAGCCTGACATAGGCTAAATCCCATTGAAGAATTATGTCGTAGAACTCTCCTTTAACCACAGAGGAAAAAGGGTCAGAAGAAAATGGTTTAGGTCCAATGTTCTGCAGTGATACAGAAACACTGGTTCTGGAAAGTAGAAAGTTCTCATTGAATGAACTTTTCTTGTTGCTCTAATGCTGCCTTTCCCCCCCTCTCCTGATTTCTCTCTCCATTTTACTTTTTACACTCTAGCACTCCTCTCTATTCCAAATTCCAAAACCTAGCTTAATTCTGTCTATTCTTTCTCTGTTTTCTCTTAGACACCTGTTTTTGACACCTATCCACTGACCTCAAGTGTATGAAACAGTTGATTCCCTTCACAGTCTTTATTAGGAATTTTCTCCCTCCCCTTATGAGAGAGAGGATTGCCATCAAGTCTAGAAATCAAATTTAGGAAAAGCAAGTATTGTTGCAAATTGCAACATGCTCCATGTGCCTTTCCAAACCACTCAAAAAAGCTTAAAATGCTCAGAAAATACAGCAATCATATTGTCCTCTAACACTCACTCCCAAAACCATAAAACATGCTTACATTTAAGCTGTAATGCTAACATATCTTTTCTGTTGCTGTAGATGTCAGGGAGTATTTAATTCCCTCCTCCAAAGTCAGAAAGATTTGTAGAAGTAAATACATACATACAGGCATATATTCCAGACGTATTCCACACATAGAGGTAGTTTCCCTCTACCTCTTTCTCAAACAGAATAATAATTCATCATTCTATCCTGTAAATAGAATTCTTTGTCCTATCTAACAAAGACTACAGAATGAAATATTTACAGAAGTTTTAATTTATGGCTGCTAATTTATAAGCTACATAAAATGTATTTATAATGCAAGTAGTTAGATAACATAGGCACAGCATAAGCCACAACCCCTGAGTCGAGCTCTCTGACTCCAGAACTACTTTGATGCAGCACAGCTGGGTGACCTTGGCACAGTCTTACTGAGTAGGTTGTTGCTAAGCTTTGAGAGTACATGAATGGGAACCACACGAAATAAGTAATAACACAAGCAGAGGAGAAATTATTGGAATGACAATAGTTGACAGCTCAGGGAATCACAAGGCAGAAACACAGACATGGAAAATATATCTCCTTAAGGAAAAAGCAGGCAACCTAAACACAACAAATCAGCACAATCAAAGGTCAGACATTTCTAGGAGGTAACACTCCTCATGTTAATGACCATTTAGTGGCCAGCAGAAATTTTTCAAGGGTCCCAGAACTAATAAGCACATTAATGCTTAACCTAGCTTGTACACTCTATGTATTGGACACACACAGAACTGCTGTGTGTTTTTAAGCTGTGTATACATATCCAGCTTGTGCAGGGCCTCTTTGCACACAGTGGACAAAATTGCACGCCTAGTGAAAAGTGTCTCCATTGGAAAGGGTGCAGAACTAAACAAGAAAGATTACAGCCCAGGTTCTTTGTGTTGAAAGCTAGAGATTTCCAAAGAAGAATCATGCAACTTTAAGGAAAGTGATGTTTTGGCAGCCTTCCTGCACTTGTGCAGTATTACAAGGCAATTTTTCTTAGTGAAATTACCAATCCAAATTGTATTAAAACCAAGATTAATTGGAAAAAGAACATAAAGAAAAACATCAATGTAAATTCCAGCTAAGCAGATCAAAATATGTCTGCTAAATGATATGAGGAGTTTTGCTAGAAAGCAAAAATAGCATAATTGTCCTATGTAGATTTAAGCACTATTCAAATTCTTGAATTCTGAATATCCTTTACTGCTTTCATGAAAGTGAGTCCATCTAGATGCTAAGTCATTAAGCTGCCACATTTTTCTCTCTTGAATGGAATACACTGAATTGAATATCATTGAATACTAATACTTCCTTAATTATCACTCATTCAAATTATGATTTGAATTTGATTAATCAAAAAGAACTGAATTTGATTAATCACTAATGTTCTTAGTAAAAAAACAGTTGGATATACTTTTTATTCTCTATACTTTTTAAGTAGGAAGTTGAATTTGGAAAATAAAGAAAATACGTGAGGATTTTTTTATTTCTTAAAACTCAAACTGTAAATGAAGGGATTTCCATTATTATGGAAACAGAATTCTGTCATGAAGTCTCAATATTTTACAGTTTTCACACAATGTTTTACTAACTAGTGAAACAAGAATATACACAGAAGTTCATTGTTTCTGTGATAAACTGAAAAAAGCTTAAAGAAAATTATGTTCTGGTCTTACTAAATGGAAAATCATTTACTTTAAAGTTGTATAGGAAGAGGAAGACATTGACTTCAGACCACTTCTGGATACTCCTATATTTTCATGCTTTCATTAGTATATTTATTAGTGTAAAAGGCATGTTCAGTCTGGAAGCATGTTAGTAGTGCTTCTTATTGAAGAAAGCTGCACTACTATCAACAATTGCAAAATAAAAGCTTCCAATAATTAGTGAAAACCATTAGGAGGTACTTAAGAATAACACTTACCTGGTCTGTATCCCCTCTTTTTGAATTTGGCTTTCCACCAGAACTGTGTTTGACAAACATGGAATAATTATTTAAATGGGGAAGTTGCCTACATAATGCACCATTGGGAATTCAGTCTAATTAATGCCAATTAAAACTCCTAACTGAAAGCTATAATAGTTGCATTTTATTTTGCTATTATGTAATAAAAAACCTAATGTTGAGCAGCTGCTTAATGCCTCTTTACCAGTGTAGAACTTCAGAAAAATCACGGGACTATTTCAATATATGTGTTTATGTTTGTGGGAGTGTGCACATGTGTATGCACACATGCATATCTGTGTAGTACTTGGATACCCTTGAAGAGGCAGGGGTCACCAGTATTGAGGCCATGCTGCTGGGCAGGGCACGTCTCCAGGATGGAAGATCACCGCCTCCCTAAGATTGTGCTCTATGGTGAACTCACCACTGGCTGCCGCAGCAGAGAAGCCCAAAGCGGAGATGCAAGGACTTCCTGAAACAATATCTCAGTGTTGGTCATACTGACTGCCATCAGTGGTCCACTCTGGCCTTCAGTCGAGAGACATGGGGACACACCATCCATAATGCTGTTGCTTCCTTTGAGAGTGCATGTAGAATCAGTTTTGAGGAGAAAAGACAACACAGAAAGAACCGTGCCTCACCAATACCCCCTAAGGACACTTTCCACTGTGCTTTTTGTAACCAGACTTGCCTGTCCCGCATCGGCCTTTTTAGCCATCAGCGTGCTTGCAGCAAGCGTGGGTAGAGCCCTTCGCATATCTTCGTTCGCGAAGCCTGGCCATGATCATGACTTGGATATTCATATATACATGCATAAATATAAAGCATTTTGTCAGACTGAGAGTTTATGCAAATTAGATGAGTTGAAATTACATAGTTCTTAAATTTAGGTGATTTTCATCATGCATATGTTCCATCTTTTTTAAATCGTTATTAGTTTAAAGTCTTAAAATATTTAAACAGCAAAACCAAACTGTACTAACATTGTTAGTTAAAATCTTACTTCCTCTGACCCAAACAATATTCATACAAGGTGAAGTGAGCCCAACAAGGAAGTTTATACACAAAAATAAGACTTTAATCTGTATTTATTCACATTCCAGGTGAGGTCTAACTCAAAAATTATTGGCTGTTCTGAACATTGGAGTTTTGGTCAAAGAAAGCAGAGGCACGGATTAGAAAGCTCCTTTAAAGATAGGAAAGTTTCCTTCTAATGTAGCGGTAAAACTAACCTTTTAGTGTTTACTGGGAAAACAATGAATCTGGATAACCTTAATTTTGAATGGTATGAAATTAACTTCTATAAAGTTTATATAGACTATATAACCTTATGTAGACTATATAACCTTATGTAGACTATATACTGAACCCTCACTTTACTCAGCTATATTTTATTCCATAAATACTTTTTTCTAACTCTCAGAAGTATTAGAAAAAATATTAGAAAAAAAAGTATTAGAAAACTTGTCCACGAGATTAAATAATATTTGTCTATGGATTGAAATAATTCCATTTCTGCTTAATGTAATAGCTATGTGGTGAATGTATCCACTGAGAGGTGGCTACCTTTACCTCAGTTCTAGCCTTTTCCTTGTTTTGAGAGTAGTCATCATGCCCAGACAATTAGCATCTAAATTAGGAAAAAAGACACCATCAGCTTCCCCCCTCTCTTTATTTGAAACAGATAAATACATCTAACAGTTAATAGAGGTCTTAAGTGGGTCTCATTGTTTTTATATATTCCAGTCTCTTTCCATTAATTGCATTAGTAGGCTCTTAATTCAGGTTAGCTACAGGTAGTCCTAAGATTGAATGTAATGGATCTGGACATAGGACCTAGCTGAAAGACAGGAAGGACATACTGAAGACTGAAATTATCTGGCATATTTTATAGTGGAATACCTTGATTATTTTCAGAATATGGCCAATGAAGGTAATCTGTTAATCACAGCAGTATAGTGTCTCAGACACTAAAAATTTCAAAAAAATTTTTTTTAGAAAAACAGAAGAATAAAATCTTACCCTTAGATCAAAGTGATTATGTATGCAAAGGAACAATAGAATAATGGAGCATCCATGATCTGATAAAATCTCATCTCATACTATCATACAAATTTGAGTAATAACAGGCTGTTTGACTTATTTCTTATGCAGAAAATAATTTTTATATTATAGATGGTGACCTCTGCAATAGTCATTACACCATGTGAAATTTCAGACATTTCAAGCTATAGAAATTCTTTGTTTATATCTTTAGGATAATATGGTAAATGAAGTTATATTTAGGAATCAAACTGTCAATGAAAATTACCGAGATTTTTAATATTTTTTTCTAATTATTCCTCATCTCATACGGTCTTATCTTCACTTTCCATAGCAGTATTTTTTTATATTTCCATGTAAAAGTGTTTCCTTTGTTTGTTTTAAAGAAGGCAAACTTGTATTCAGCCATATAATCTGTTTACTATGAAATAAACTCACAGAAACAACAATCTGGGTGGATCTCATCAGCATTTTGTGATCTCTTGCACAGACAGCACTGAAAACTACCACCGTGTTCGCTAACTCTGCCACCTTTTTGCTTGATAGTGTTCAATGCTATTGGAATAGTTTTATTTATATTTTATGGATGGCACCAAGCAATGCTTTCTTGCTACAGCAGCAACTAGCCGTTAATCAAATGTCGGCCTTGGTCTATGTCAATGTTTCCTGTGTCTGCTGTTCCTACAATTGTCAATAGAATAACTCTGACCATCTCATTTTACAAAAGGGCCATAGCTCAGTAGCATTTTTGAGTGTTACAGTTCAGTTTTTTACAAAATAATTTATAGCTTTGACCCCACTGTTTTGCCTACCAAAAATTAGAGCTTCTCAAACACTGTTAGGGTTTTGAATGTGAAATAGCTATCTAGATGATCCATGATTACCTTTGGGTAAGAAATTATATTTCTATTCTCAATGTTTTGGAAAAACCTTAGATGTCTGTTTCATCAAACTACAGCAGCGCAGAGTTCTGCTGGCTATCATTTGTCACTTCTATTGCTTTTGTTAAACTTAAAATTGACTCTTATTTTCTATATGTTCCTTCTGATGGTGAGGCTGTTCTGAATAAATGGAGCCACCAGAAAACTTTATCACATCTCTATTTTCCAGGGTATTTATAGCTTGCACTTTATGTATGGAACGGCTAGTTTTATACATACACTAAAGTAAAATGTATTTTTGAAAAAATTTAAACTAATGAAGTGCGAAGTTTGCTGAAATTTAAAGAGCATTCCCTTTTTTTGACCTATTGTTGTCTACTAGAATTTGAGTTAGAATTAGTTGGAATTAATTTTGCCTTTACTTTACATGTTATTATTTAGGTTCCCACCTTCTACAGCAACACTAACCCCTGGAGCACTGTGCTTGTCTTTGTTCCCTTTCAGTTATTCAGGCAAGAGCTGATTAACCAAGCTTCTGAAAGACATCTTTCTTAACACTCTGTCTACTTTGAGCTTAGGATACTATCTATACCTAAAACATTTACCAGCTAAATATATATATATATATAACAAATATGTTTCTTATAGAAACTTACCTGTTATAGTTCCTGAAGTTTTGTTTCAAGGTGACTTAAATCAATTCCTGTCAATTTAAATCAAATTAGAATAATGATACTTAGCCCAGAACTAGACCATCCAGGCTATCTTCTGCAATGGTTTAAATAAAGAATTTATATTCAAGTCTTCATGGAAATGGGGGCAAATATTCTCATAGTCTTTAGCATCACTCAACAGAAAAAGCTTTGAACAGTTCAGGGCTCTCTAGCAGTAGTGTGGAAGATTAAGAATGTCTACTTTATATATTCTATAAATAAACACTTTCCTTTTATATATATTATACTTGTTTCCTATTACTGCTTCAAATTGTTTTCATTCTGATGCTGTTTGGCTGTTAACTTCTGATGGATCTTGCTTGAATCCAGGTAAGCATTTTGCAACCTCACCACACTTTGGCAAGGAGGTCTGCATGGCTATCACCTACTTAGTGATAAACCACTTTTTTTTGCTACTTTTGCATATCATTATTCTGGCATCTAGTTCTTGTGAATGATTGTTCTGTAACCTCTCTCTGCATGACAGTCCTGTTTTAGAAACAGCTGTGGTGCCCAGAAGTCACACCTCTTCATATGGCAGAGTCCTAGCTTGCTCTATCAGTTCTTGTACGGAAATTGTTCCATTATTTTGGAACCTCACCTAGATCATCAGTCTTTTCCAGTTATTTCATATTTTCCCCAAGATAAAGGCACAGAATAGTACACAGTCCTTAAAGTGTGAGCAACCCAAAAAGCTATAAGGAGATGGCATAAAATTACAGTTTGAATAAGGCCTATTCTAAACCTTATTACAAAAGTTAGAACTAAAATGTTGACACTGATCCTCTTTCTGTTGTTTTATTCCTTTTAATTTTAATAAATTAAATAAATTTATTTTTTAATAAACTAAATTTTAATAAAGTTTTACATTTCAGTGTATTGTTTTTACCTACTCCTTCAACTTTTTGACATGCAGAAAGCTATGGGGAGCATTTGTCTGTGTTGAAATTCTTAAGTACATTCCTTCAGCTCACCAAGGCTGGTTTGCCACCACTTGAACCCATACCCATTCATTCACTCCCCCATCCTCAGTGGAATGAAGTACAGAATAAGAAGAGCCAAAAGCTAAAAATCTCATGGGTGAAAAGAATGACAGTTTAAAAGAAAAGAGGAAAAGAAATCAAACAAACAAACAAACAAAAACCCCAAGACAAAAAAACACCAGTAAAAGCCAGTGATGCAAAAGCACTCAGCGACACCTACATGCAGAGTAACGCCTGACCCGTCTCTCAGTAATGGCCACCTTTGAAGAAATATCCTCCTTCTCCGCTTTCTTCCTTTATCCCCAGTTTTAATTGATTTCTTTAATATCCCTAATTAACTTTTAATCACCAGTGAAACATTAAATACTTGATCAGTCCCTAGGCCCAGTAATGTAGTCAGTCTACACCCTTATATTTCATCTCCAAGCCATCTCTCCATCTGGCAACTGGAATGTTATTAGCTATCTGGCTAAACTCAAAGCAGGCAACATTCGTTGCTCTCCCATTCCTTACATGGCCAGTCATTCTGGGACCTGAAAAGCTGACAAAGCCTGTAGTTCCCCAGATACTCCTTTCCCTTCTTCAAAATGGTTATGACATTTAAGCCTTTATTGTCTTCAGTGAAATTGTGGATCCCAGTGATATTTCAGAGTTAATAAAGAACAAACTTACAATGACATCAGCCATCTCCTTCAACAGCACAACAGCCAGACAGCCATTCCATCTGTGGTCATGTGCATGTCCAATTTGCTTAAGTGGTTCCTAAATCAATCCTTACCTCCTTCAAACAGGTACTGCAAACAAAGTTTTGTATATTTTAAGACATTATTCTTCTGAGTTTTTAAATGATCCCTTCATCTCCAAATAGTTTTGGGATTTTTGAGAGAAAAATAGAAATATTTCCTATACCAAAAATACATAAGAATCTTCTGGTCAGAAAATATTATATCAAAAAAACTATCATCCAAGATTATGATGTATATAGGAACATCTCCATCATTTGCTTTTAAATTATATCAAGAACAATCTGTAGATAAAAACAATTTTGCAAAGCAAAACACCATTTGGATATCAAATAAGCCCAATGCTGGCAATACACCACTAAATTCTCAGCTTCAAAATGTATTTTAATAGAGAATCTATGTTTTGAATATTATTCTGTTTACATTTAAGGAAACTTCACATTTTAATCTGCTTAAAAGCAAATAAAGACTCTAGCTGTGGACCCCATTCTGCACTCCACGTGTTTTGTCACTATATGGATTGTTAGAAATGGACACAGCATGTCAGCCTTTGTGGGTTTTTTCCCTAAGAGCAGTTCATTCAGACTTAGGCTGCAGTAATGCACTATTGATAATTGCTGTCCAAACCAACTTCTCTTCTTTATTTTCTTTTAACCAATAATTTTCATGATGTTAAGAGTAGAGTGCATTTTTATCTTCATACACAATCTTATTAACCAAAGTGCTAAAACTAACCACCATTTTCTTCTGTCGATCTCGTTATAAATCTGTTTTGAACTTTTCAGCACCATTTCAGCCTGCAGCTATATCAAAGATACTTGAGATTGCAGCTTCCTCACTTCAAAGCAAATATTCATGAAAGTATATAACAGTCCTGTATGAGGGAACAAAGATTGAGGATAATACAAAATTTGCACTTGGTAAAAGACACTAGCAAGAAGCTTTAATATTGTTTAAATTGACTAGCTGGATTTCAGGAACACAACTGTTGTGTCTTTTAGACCAAGATGCCAGAGGTAAAACATGCACTATCCATGTCCAAAGCATTATATATGGATCAGTTTTGTCTTTTGAATCAGAAATAAAAACAAAAAAACAACCAAACACAACAAAACTTTCAAATACAAAATACATCTTTCCAGTCTGCGGCACAGTATTTGTCCCTGATATAAAGAACAAGAAAGTTCAGCTTAGTTTCAGTCTGTGTTCTGCTATCCTATTCTGTCTCTATTTAATAAAAAAAACCCCTTTTATATGAAAACTAGTAAATAGAGATAAATCCACCACTAGAAAGAGAAATACATAGGTAGGTAGATAGAAAGAGGTGTCTGGGGTTTGACGGATCATTTTTTCCCCAAAATTTTGTATTCTGATGGATATATGAACCTGACAATGCAGAACTAGAAAATGCTTTTTCACATATTAGGAAAAAACTTAATTGTAAAAATACTCAGGTCTGTTTTTAAAACAAAATAGATTCTTAAAGAAATGAAATATTTGAGACCACAGGAATATACTAATCTGTAAAAAAATATGAGAACACAGCAAATTTTGTATATGTTCAAGTTCATTTTGGCAGCTGAAATATACAAACTTACTTTTGAAACTCATATGACATGTATCATGAATCAAAAATATGAATCATCTTTTAAAACTCTAAGACAGGTAGGAAGTATGTAAGATAAGAACAAATAGGAATTTAATTTTAAATTTTGGCCTTAGGAAAGGATAAGCAGGTTTAGAAGACAGCAGGAACAGTATAAAGGTAGTATCCATGAAGTGAGAAAACAAGATTAGCAGAATTTGGATTTTAAAACTCAGTGGGCCATTGTTCTATCAAAGCATTTGTAAATCATATCAGTAATTTAAGCATGAGTCATACATATAAAAATCAATAGTAGCATGCATGATCTTAAAAGCAAAGATAGCTAACATATTTACTTTGGATTATCTTAAACATGGACTTTTCCATGTTGAAGTTATTAATTCAAACCTTCTTAAAACTACCCTGAAACTGGGAGTGTAGTGGGCCTATCAAGTAGTCTGGAACATAGGTTTACCCTGTAATAACTTCAGCAGGAGATAACGAGTTCACAGAAGATCCTGTGCAAGCCTTGGTAGTTCAGGTGATTACCAGAAAACTCTGAAACTCCACTGTGCAAATTCCCACTGGATGTACAAAAATACAGATATGGGCCATGGAAACAATCCAATTCTATGTACTCTGAATGTCTTTCAGTATTTTTTTTCTATCTCATATTTATAAAGCTTTGCAATTATCCATTTGTGATCAGGAAAGGTCCCTGGAAGCAGTACGCAAATAATTTCCTCCAAATCTAAACATTCAAGGAATTTTTAGGAAGTTTTTTGGTGCTGTTTAATTTATTTTCTTCTCTCAAATTCATCCCATTTGTTCTGGGAAATCCAGCATAAGATTTTTTAATAGAATCAAGAGAATAATGTTCCTTAACCTGAATGTTAGCCCTTCTATTTTTTCTTACAGTTCTTTAATAAAGAACTACTTATGTATTTATCTTACTGTTTTACCATGCCTAAATTTTCAGAAATACTAAAGATTTGTGTTAAAATTTATAGTAGAAACTGTAATTATTTACAGTTAAAACTGTAGAAATTAAATAACAGAATGCAATTAAATTACACAATGGCCTCAGGAAGTAGAAAAAACACCAACATACTAAAGACACATTTACTTCGTGTGATATTTCAGGATATCTCAGCAATTTTGAAGACTAAATTATAGTTATGGCAGAGAAAATCCATAAGAAGGCTTAAGTGTGTTACGACATACTTATAAAGAATATATACACATGCTACCAAAAACTCAAACTTAGAGCTCATGAAAGAAAATCAAGTTCTAGCTTTGAAAAAGATTTATTTTGTATTCTAAGGTGATATTGAATCACCTATAGGACAAGTCAGCTGTCTCCTTTCATGTATTTATGAAAATTTATGCAAATTTAAGGTCTACTGATTGGTGGTATGTCTAACCACACTGAAAGAATAAATTTGACAAAACAATACAAATTCAAAGGTAGTCAGTGAGAAACATGAAAAAACCTAAATGAGGTGACTAAAATGCTTGAAGATAGTGTCCATTAACATGCAGTATATAAAAATCCCCCCAAATCTGCCATCAAAATAAATCTAGGTGCAGATGTGGTTACACTTTTAGAGCTATTGAATAATAAGTGTAGAAATTTAATTGAGTTTTGGAGACGTTAAAAAAGGCTAGAGTATACCAATACTAGAAACAATCTGCTTAGTGAAATACATTTTAAAAACATATGTTTGCCCTCTTCTCCTAAAAATATAAGGTTTTTTGACAGTGTCACCTGAGCATTTTATACTTTCAGAAGTGATACAAGGAACTCACACTTCAGAGGAATTCCAATGCCAGAAATCTACGCAAAAATTATTCTAAATGATTTTCCGCCTGATATTCAGCAATATTAAAAAAAACCCCATACATCTCTCTCTCTATATATGTATAGATATGATTTACCAAAACAAGGGAAAAAAGGGAACTAGGTTTCACAGAAATAAACATAGAATTTCATGGAATTGATGATATAAATTTTTATGGTATTGAGTAGAAATATTTTGTGTCAGTAGACATCAATGATACACTGAGTTCATGAAAAAATTTATTTTGTGTCATGAGTAGGAAGCAAAAAATACAGATGTCAAATATAATACATTTTACAAAATTACTTTTGATTCAATACATGCTGTTCTATAGTTTGTACACTGCAGATACCCTTATATGTTGGTATACAGCTTCTTCTTATGAATTTTTTTCTCACCTCGCCTTGCCTCCCCTCCCCTCTCCTCTTCCTCCTTTCTTCCTCCCACAATTCTTATTGCAGGGAAGTAATCCATTTATGTTTAGATACAGCTGGAAGCTGTTCTCAATATATCTGTATCATTTTTCTCTCCTTCTCACTGTTTTTTGTTGAATTAGATCCTTGTAATCAACATTAGCATGATGATGGCCCCAGGTAAAGTTTTCTTAATGTCTCAAATTTTGTTAAAGAAAAAAAGAAGTAATAATTGTGATGAAAAAAAGATTCTGTGACACTTGTTATTGTTGTCATTGTTTTTCTTGAAAAAAGATTATAGGAAAAAAATAATACAAAATCACTATCTTTTCCCATTGTATTGCTTGCTCTTTTTGTGGTTCTTAAGATAATGATCCAGAAGAAAGATATAGATTGCTGTTTGCATACCTAAAAGATACATCTACAACTTCTGAACACTAAAAATTATATAAATAAATGGAGGGGTCACTATTCCAAAAACACAGAAAAGCACTCCTTATGAAGTATTCATGTAATAGACTGTTATTAAAAGTTTTATTTGGCTCTGCATAAAATAGTCAGATGTTACGTGCTCTTCTCAGCAAGAATAGCAGCAAAATCTGCAAAGCAGGTAAATTCACATTTCACATAATCACAGAATTAACAAGGTGGGAAAAGACCACAAAGATCATGGAGTCCAACCTATTAGCTAATATCCCATCCACTAAACAATGGTACTAAGTATGTTATCCTGTCTCTTCTTAAACATATCCAGGGATGATGATTCCACCACCTCCCTGGGAAGCCCATTACAACGGGACATTACTCTTTCTGTGAAAAATTTATTTCAGTGAAAGAGCTTAGCGACCTGAGATATCTATTTTTTAGAATGATGAACTTTGGTTCTTATAGATTTTTAGTTAAAATACTAATATAATTGCCGCAGCAGTAATGATCAGCAATGTGTGGGTATGTCATGGCACTCAAGGACTCTGAAGAAAAGTAGCAACACTGAAATAAATCATTCCATTTGATGTGAAACAATTAACTGAAAATCATATCATTTTTTACTTAGTCACTCAATTATACTGAGGTCTCCTGTGTGTGCATTTCCCTCTCAAGACTAGAAAAAAACAACAAAAATTCTTTCATTTAAAGCTGTTTCCTCCTCCAGTGTTTCATTTCTTAATCTTTTTGTTCAAAAGCTCACTCATGGACATCATCTTTCCCACTCACATTATTTCTTCACTAGCCTTTTACAATTTATGTATTTCTGTTAGTCTTTTTACACATAACTTTCCATGCATTCAACTGACACAACAGAAAAATTGGATAACTGTTCATCAAGGTAGTTATTTCCTTTGGGCAACAGCCTGAAAATTTGCTTGAAGAAATGCTGAGCTATTTGACATGTATTCGATCATAGACTCAAGGACAAAGAATTTCCAGGCTTATATCCAAAAAATATCTTGTTTGCAAGGAAGCTATATTTTGTTCTATATCCTGTCATGGTCAATCAAAATTGATAGTCCATCTCTGATATGGATATACTCAGCTTCTCAAGCTGCCATTTGATATATTCAGTAAGATTATATTCTTGCACAATATGCACGTAATTGCATGGATAAGACTATCCAAATGGTACAGAGATGACATTGACATACTTCACATGGAAATTGGGTTGAGTTTCAAAATATGCCATTTTCCTGAAAGTTACTCCAGTTCATATATATATTTTGTGTAAATATCTTGCCTTTGAGAACTCTCAACATATAGTGATTTCTACTGCCAGTAAAATCTCATGTTCTATTCAAAAATATATTGTGATTTTGTCATTTCTTAAATTATGAAGGGACGCTGGCAGAATATTAAGTAATTTTCTAAACAAAGACCAATGAGATATTTAAAACCTCCTTCAGTGCTTAGACTACGATTTGTAATCCAGAAAAATTATTGTCCTGGCATGAATTTTACCATGAAGATTACTGACAAGTTGATTATTAATCTATTATTCTTATGAAAAATAGGAGACCAACAGAAAAATATCTGGAAGGTAATTGTAGAAGATTATCTATTCCACCTATTATGCAGAAACAAATATATCTTCAAAGGTGCTTTCTAAATTTCTGAAAAAATCAGAATTGTTCAAATATGTCCTTCCACTTCTTTAGAGTCATCATGAAGTAATTTATTTTTTTATCAAACCTAACCATTTTCACATGAGAAAAACTCTAAGCCATAAAAAAAAAACACACTCCCATTCCAAAAAAGTAACAAAATTATTTCCTCTTATTTGATTTTTAGAAAAAAGAGTTATTCAACCTTCTCACTATACTGTAAGAGTTATCACATATTCCTTCACAGACCTAACCTTTAAAGAGGAAAAAAAATCTGTTCTTTCTTCACACCTCATGTTTTAAAGTGCTAAAATTAATATCACACTTCTGTGGTGGAATCCCTGATGCTCATCTGCCTTTCACCTCCAAACCAGACACTATTTTGGTAAAGAACTAACTAACTTAACAGGGTGAGATCCTATCTATCTTCTACACTAAACTTCTTTTTGGTGTGAGAATGTCTTGCAATCACAAAATAATAATATTGAGTCAAATTAAATGGCTTGCTATATTATTTAGTCGTCTGTGTTTTTAATTGTTACCCATTATATACGTGTGGGTTAATTTTTGGGTGGATTTAGCATTTTGCATTTATCCTCATTAAGTATGAGATTTGTTTTTGTTTATTAGAAAATTCTCCAGATTCAGAACAGTCATTTAAGTAAAATCACTTGATGCTCTGTTCCACGGAGTTTTCCATTCATTCTTCTTTAACACAAGGACAAGTTTTGTAAGCAGGGTGTCTATTCCACCAGGTTTTCCCTATCCCATATTTTAGAAGTTGAAATATTTAAAATAACTGCATAAAAAAGAGTGAGATGGTGTCATATAATTTATCCAATAGGAGCTATCAAAGATAGTATCGAGTCACTAAACCCGTTGCTTTGCATGACATAGTTCCCTTACGTGTTGTTCCAAGGAAGGCCTATCTTCAATCAACATTTATAAACTTTCAGTATATCCTGAAGTTAAAAAGAGTCCTTTGTAACAAGTCATTGCCAAAGTAGAAGCTGCCAGTCCTCTACTTCACTCATTTAAAATTTTCAGGCAGTGAATTCATGTTTTTATATAAATACAAGGTCCACTGGTCCTTGTCCAAAAAAATGAACTCAATGGCTCTCATATAATTTTTAGAAAGAGAATGCATCATAGCTCATCCTTAGAACAATAATGCTTAATATGTATAAAACACTTTAAAGTAATACTTGGCATTCTTCAAGGGAGAGTAAAAAGAAAAACTGTTAATCTGAAAGTCTGCTGAAGTGACATAGGAACTTCCCGCTTTATTACTGCTTCTTAAAGCTCACAGAGCATGCTGAGTTATAACAGAAAACACCTTTGAACTTCAATGCACACAGATACTTTCCTTTTTGCTTACCTCTAGCAATTTTTGTTTAGAGATAGGAGCTCAGTCTTTATGATGTTGCACTTCTAAACTGTATGTCATTTAACATCTTTAAATTTTCAGAAAAACAGAATCATACTCCAGAGCTCACAGTTACTTGTGAAAAAGCAACCCAAACCTTTTGCACAAAGTGACTCAACTCCTTGGATCAGTATTTAAAAAAAGAGTAAATCCAATCTGAGGATCTCCATACAACATCCACTGTATTCAAGCACTACCTCTTAATTTTTTTTCAATTCTGTCTCCAATTTCTCAGCAGAAACAAAATCCCCTGTTAAATCAGTCAGTGAACAATTGCCTGGGTTTCTATGCAAACATAACATGTACTCACAACAGTTCATTACTTTTTACTAATGCCATAAAAACACACAGTGATCTACCACAGATTCACTTTCCAGAAGATAACTAAAGCTTGAATAGCAGTCCCCTCTGGAGAATGCTGTAGTTCTGAAAGCAATCTGTTGGTGCTACAAAAATCAGTTACACCTCCTGTCTTTATAATTTACCCTTGGTTCTGATTGAATCAGATATTAGAAGGTGACTGAATGTATTTTGTTAGATAATGTCCTTAGAGTGAATTTTTTTTTGTACAATGTCAGCAAGTTACGTTGAGCTATAAAACTTTGAGGTGATTTGAGATCTACAATTGCTGTTCTGTACTCTGTATATAAATAAAAATAAAAAGTAACATTATTAAAATTAATATCTTTTTTTCCACCTATTCCTTTGACCCAAGTTCCCACATTATTAACACACTAAGTGTTCATCTTCTTATCTGCTTTTACAACTCTCAAGGTGCTCAGGTTTTTCCAATAAATTAAACAAAACTTTCTAAACTATTTTTTTCACAGTTGCTGTTAATATCAATGGAAGAAGCAATGGTTTCTGTTTACATGCATTTACAAGATGTTCACCTGATTGTGTTTTCGTTTTCTTTCTACTATGTCAGACACTCAGAATTAAACATTGCCAAAACAACTGAGGTAGTGTAAATTCGATGAGTAAGAGAGAAAGATTTTTTTTTCCTTGTAAATTTCCCATATTCCTTGGCGTCAAAAAGTTTATGTTAACTAGTTTATTAAGAGTATTCAAGATTCACCAGAAAGAATGATGCAGAGGAAACAAATGTCTCTGACCAAAGAGAAGTGTCTTGAATGCTAGCTGTATCTCTGTGGAGATATTGCTGGAGCATAGAAGAGTCATCTGTGATGAAAGTTATTACATTTGGGGCCAAAACTCCTCCATATGCCATTTTATAGATACAGTGATGCAAAAGGACTGAAACAAGGAGCGACACAGGTCGTCTGTATCTTGACAACTTAGGTGTTCGGGTAGTCTATAACATGCCTCAAAATGTTAGTAGATGGTATCTGAGACCATGACAGCATCAAAGTAACTTTCAGCGCATCAAGACAACTTTTATAATTATCACATATCCTCAAAATGGAAATGTGTCTTCCCTGACCTCTGAGTTGTTTTCCAAATGTTTTTTGAATTCTATGGGGCATATTCTTTAAATACAGTGAACAATGGAACATTGGGTGACCCATAGTCTACGTTTAATGATCTCCATAGCCACAGTAATGACAATTTTGTTATCTAGGAGAGAGGTCAGACTTAACTTGTTCACAAGACAAAATTTAAAGACTAAAATATGTTTAGCTGAAAGTCAAGCTTCATGATAACAGAATTATTACCAAAAAAACCCCTAAAAAACCCCACCAAAACCCCTAAAAACCAAACAAAAAACACATTAGGATTCTATATAACAATAAAGATTTTCCCTTTCTTCAGTCAATCAGCTAGCTCTACTCTCATATTAAATTGAAATCTTTCTCTAGCAGCTTAAGAAATATCTTCTTGCATTGATTCTGTTGGATAAAATGGTCCTTGTCTTGCCTCTTTCCACCTTTTGTAAGAGAACAAAAGGTCAGAGAACTAATCTGATACTTTTCCCGTATCTAGGAAGAATGCAGCTTCCTTCCTGATTCAAAGGTTTTCGTCCCTGATCCCTGCCTGGTTATTATGAGGCCTATTGGACTGTCAGGCAATTAGATATTACCTTTTACATCTACTGCTGCTATTGCATAATGTAGTATACTCCTGATTTTGATCTGCTTACCCCATTGCATTAGCCCTATTTATCAGTACAGATGCATTGGTAAAACATATTTGACTTCCTGGGTAATTTTTTCTCAGCTCATCAAATGAAGAGAAATCATGATACTTCCTACACTGAAACCAGGAATAAGATAATAGCTATTACTTCCTAGTGCAACTCTTCACTTCATAGATTTCTTTTTGTTGCAGAAAGTTGAAGGGGAAAAACACCCTTAAACCTAAAAAAACTATTTGACAAAAATGTGCAATACACTAATACATGCGTATAGGTGTTTCAACTTTTTCCCCTATTAGAAAGAACTAGTGTGTAGCATTAACATACCTATTATTTAAAAACAAAATAAATAAAATTTAAATAATGCTGCTTAACATCAAAGAATACACAAGCACTGTCCTGGCACTAATTTTCGAAAAGTTTTCCTAATGATCATTACTGGCTACAGTAATTTCAGCCAATGACAAATGAAGAGGTATCTAACGCTAAAAAACTAGTCCTTAAATGTAGGAGAAACATATTTTCAACAGCTTTATGTTGGAATCATTTTTTTTTTTTCTCATTCTCCACTTCCTACTCCCAACATCGTTTTTTTCAAATTTAGTTTCACAACGACAAGATGTTAAAGGAAGTACTATAGCCATAAGAAAAAAAGAAATGGAAGTACAGAAAACATCTAAGAGCAGAACTTAGAGCATATATCAAGCTCAATTAACAGGGGAAAAAAAGGTAAAGTAGTAATTTCTAGTTTCATTTAAAAAAATGCTACAGCATTGTAGCTAAACACTGAATGTCAATAGTCAAGCATTAGACTGCCAACCATACATCCTCTTTCACAGTATAAATTCACCGTATGTCCAAAGGCAAGAATAATGAAAGTGAATAATTTTACAGGAATTATAGGTCTATGATCATAATTTGTAATTAATATATGTCATTTATCAGCAGCAAAAGCTGTTGAAGCCAGGAAATCTGAATTATTAATATTTTTAATGTTGGGATACTTATTTAGCATATTGAGAATAGTCAGAGGTATGACAATTCCTGTAACATTTTTGGAATGTATATTAAACTACAAATGTAATTGGAAGATTAATATAGGAACATTTATAACAACATTCTTGCCAGTTTTACCCACGTTATTATCTGAAAGATCAGCTTCTGATCACTATTAAAAATATGGAACTAGAACAGGCTTCTCTTCTGTCCAAGCATGGCACTAATTATGTTCTTTTAACTCATTGACTTAAAGATGGTATGGGATTCAAAATAATTGAAAAAGGCTTTTAAACCACTCAATCAAGTTAATTTTTTTAAAAATATATGTGGAATATTACTCTTTCACTTTATAATGACATCAGCTTCACTTACATCTTCAAAGCCTGTGCTTGCTTTTTCTTTTCTCACCCTTTTCAAGGGCTTTTTTAAGAGATATGAAGTTATGTGAAGTACTGTCAATGTATCAAACACAATAAGTCTATGCAGAAAAATGTGTTTGAGCATTAGTTCTCTCTGGTCTACATTGTTTATAAAGAAAGACAGCTCATATATTGCTTGTTATTAATATCCAAGAGAGCTGAATAGCAAAGAAGGAAAGTTTCCACTCACAGAAACCTTTTATCTTGACTCAGTTGAAAGTTAATATACTATAGTCTCAGTTAATAGATGATCAAAGACATAACCTAGCATGAGGATTAAAGAGAGTTGTGCTGTTACCATCTTCATATATTCTGCACAGCAAGGTACTAATGCAAGGAAAGATAAGCCCAAAAAGCCAATATTGATTTTAAAAATGAAACCATCTTTTCATTTAAAATAAGTGAATATGACAAAATGTCACCATGCACTTGAGAAACAACAGTGAAAACATAACAGCAGGAAATCAATTAATTTACAGAAAAAGTGAGATTTATTGTATCAGGTTTTGATTTAGAAGCCATTCCTAGTCAGCAAAATACTTTAATGTATGTTTAACTAGAAACATATTCATAAGTTCTATGAACTTTGATACGGTATAACACATTCTTGAAGTTTAATATTAAAGCGGTGATTAATGCCTAATATTGCTTTTGCTAAACTCAATAGTCTTTCTCAGGAACTTCAAAATAATTACATTGTTTGATTCTTTCTTATAATTTCCCTTATAAATCTAGTGTGTGACTAGTGTTTATGTCTTATTCTGCTGTTATGTTTGTTATTTGAATAGGAAAACAAAGTATTATTGCAACATCTTACTGTCTTTGTTTACTTCTAGACATTAAGTTTAAAAAAAGAGGTGCTGAAAAGTATGTAATCTTGAATAGGGAACTCTGGCTTAGTAGATGACCCGTGCTTAAAAATAAATGCCTGAAAGATTTTTCAATCTAATAATAATTTCCTCCTTTACAGGCCTTATAAAAATTTCTGATCACTTTATTCATAAAATGGAAGAGAGCGGATCTGAATAAATGAGACTACCAAATACTTACCTTTTATGTACTTATCAAGGACAGAAACTTGAATATGTATAATTTCAGAGGAATTTTGGAAGCTGCTATGAAGAAGTTAACATGATACAGTTGTACTGTGGATGGCTTTACAAGTAGCACTGACTCTGTGAGTGTTCTTTTATCATGGCAAATAAAACAATCAGGCAATTAATTCCTCACTGTAACTGTGATATGCTGCTTTTCCTTACAGAAGATGATGAGAAAACAGACAAACAAATATTCTGAAGGAACCGGTGCACTGCAAATGCATACAAATCTTAATTTTATTTTCCATGACTTGCTCACAAAATCATCTTCTAAGTATCGCGTGTCAAAATTTTTTTATTCTAAAGAGTTTAGACCTCCCAGTTATACTGAACTGACTAATGTTCTAGAACATGGAAATCTTCATATATTTTTAATTTTTCTGTTTATGCATGTTATGCATGTGTATATCTGTATTATGCAAAATTTTGCGAGTTATGGATTATGTTGTATTATAATATTATGAAGCATGATATTTAACAAGAAGGAAAATAATAACTGTAGAGGCACTTTTATTAATGAATATATTTATAATGGGCATTTCAGCTTCAATATAGAGTAATAATAGATGTGATACACAAAGCAAATAGGCAAAACTAATACCAGTTGAATATACCTAAGAGCAGTGATAGAAAATAGACAGCCATTGCCAGAACACCATTTTTTTAAAAAGGTAGAGGAGGTAAAATTGGTTGTAATGTACATTTTTTTTTAATTAATCAATCATCTCTTGTTCCTTGAAATTCACACTGGTGTGGAAAGGTTTTTGAAAAGTGTAAAAGTTGCTGAAATTTTCCCAGTCAAAAGGTGTATGAACAATTTTCCTGTATATATTTGAATTCCTTTCTCTGTAAGGAAGTACGGTAGCTAGAGACTGCCAAGGGGAACCAGCAAACAGAACAGACTTATGTTTTGTACACCAGACTGCTTACAGACTTAAAACAAATCATCAGCTGACAGAAAAATAGGGTGTCTTTTAGTTCAATAGGTATCCTTACTGCCTGATAACCTTTTTGCAAGAATTGATTCCTAACGAGATTAATAATTCATTTTATACCGTCCCACTTTGTTTCTTCATTGTAGACTTCACTTTCTACATCAAGCTTTGTGATTTCTATGTGTTGTTTCTTCTGTCTTCCGTTTTCCTTCTCCTTTTACTCAATTTAGAAAAACTATATCATGAGTCAAAGGTCTTAGATAATCAAAATAAGAAAATAAATAATTATAAATATTTTATTGCCTTCATTTTTTCTTTGGATTTTTGAAGTGTCAAATTCTAGCCTCACATGCATTAAATCCTATTTTCCCTTTTTTGTTTTGATTGGAGATATGTATATTAAAATAATGAAGTTTGCATGAGACATGTCAATAAAATTATAAAAGATCTGATTTCTGTTGCATGTACGTTGAGTGAGAGAGACTTCCTAGGCTGCTCTTCTAACAGAAAGCACATAATTGGCAGACCCATGTATATGGTATAATAAGTCTATTGCATCATAAGGCATATTAAATCTATTATACACTATTTTATCATTCCAAGAAAAATTTATACTTTTACTCCGTTACTCTGTTCGACTCACACAAAATCTGTTCCAGATTTAAATGGGGCAACATAAGAAGGAGTCCAGTCGTTACTGTTGACCTGGAGAAAGCCCAAATAGGGTTATGTTTTATACTGAAATGAATGGAGATCATTCACATAATTGGTTACTGCAGCTCAGCTGCTGAGAAAGAAACCTTTAAGTCATTACAGTTATTTCTGAAATTATTATCTGCATCATATCTTAAATTTCAATGATTGTAGATTGACATTTTTTTAATCCTCTTTTGTTTAAAGAGTAATAAGATGGCCAAGATCTGCTCCTACACACATATGTATATATATATATATATGCATATGCTGCCTGATCTTGTTTATGAAATGCACGTTCGTAAATCCCTAATAGCAGACCTGGACAATAAGATCCTTTCTGGACCAGAAAAATACATTCAACATATCAGCAATTGCAGTCCTGAAACAGGTTTTTCACCTAACCTCAGGTATTGGTAACTTTTTCAGCAAAGTTCATCTGTCATATTCTGATGGTGGAAATCAACAAATCACTAGGAAACTTCTCTTATAAAAGAATTTACTCCAAGTCAAGTTACACCAGCTATGATTCTTAATCTTTTACTGCAATACTTCAGTAAACTTTTCATGTTCTGAGTAGAAGTTATAGACTACACTGCCCTTCTGTTAATGAATCTTTTTGAAAATAGCTGGTTAACTAATTATATCAACACAAATATTCTGACAGCCTTCCACGACCCATACCAAAGCTCACATAAATAAGATTTAATATAGAGGTCACAAAGTTATTGCTCATGGCAAGGAAAGGAAGTATCTGTCATATTTTTTAAAAAATAGTATTGTCCTACATGCACTGCCAGTAGTTAAACATAATTCTCAATGTGTGATTTTCATGAGAACAGCATGTGTGAAATTAGAATTGTAGCTTTTTAGTTAAGATGTTTTCCTCTAAAAAATCACCTGAAATTACTCTTATTTCCAAACACTACTATGAAGCCTCCATTTTAAGGAAATTCAATAAAAAGTTTCTGTTATCATGAATGATATAATGAAATCACTGAATATTTGGGTTTATGTACTGCCTTTCCATATTTCTAGTTCTCCGCACATTTTAGACCTACTTCTCTGTTGGTTTTGGAATCAAGCAAATTAGAAACAAAACATGATCTCTGAATCTTTGCAATTCATAATCTACTCTCCACTCCGAGAATGACTGAAAAAATGAAAAGAATGATGCTGAAGTTCTCAGAATTTAATGAAAACTGTGTCTGTGTTCCTTTGTGCAGAATTTCTTTTTTGTCCCCCATATTTCCCTGTTCCTTTGCCCTAAAATATGATTCTACTAAGTGTGACTATTTCCTCTTTGTGTAAATGAGAACAAAGTAACGTTAGTGTGTATATGCACAACAGACGTACTGTAAAATGAAAAAAAATCCCATAAATAATGTCAGAATAAGGAACTAGTTATTTGCATCTAAGCAGAATATCAGGTGACTGCCAATTCTGAAATCCTCGATTTATGGGAAATATGATAACTAGAAATCAGAAAAGTTGGCTAGATGAGCCCTTAAGAATTTAAACCCAACATCCATCTACTTAAAGCAGGACTAGTAATCTCTAGAGGATTATCAAGAATGTTTGGCTAGTCTTCAATTGAAAATTCTAATTATTCTATTTCAACTATAACCACAGACCATTTACTTCAGTGTTTAGAAGTATTTTCCTAATGTTCAGTCTGAATGTCTTTACAGGAATATAAAATTGTAATATTATTTTCTTTGCATTCTGAATAAAAACGACAGTTTTTTGCTTTGTCCTTGAAAACTTTTATCACATCTCTTCCCAGTCTTCTAGACTAATATATCAACTGAAAATTACAGGGCAATTTTGTACTTATTTCAGGAATCACTTGGGGAATTTATCTTTTTCAGTCATAATACAAAAATCTTACAAGATCCTGAACTTAAATCCAAGCATAAGTATAAAATACTTTCATAAAGATACACATTTGGAAAAGTCCCTGTACTCCGCAGGAGATTAAGCAAATGCACAAATATTTTTATTACATAAAATATATTATGATTAATATGGGAGGGGACATACTGAAAAAAGAACAGAAATATGTTGTTGAAACAAAATGAATGATCAGTATTAAGAGGGTAAAAGGAAGTTCATCTTTTTGCCATCGGCACACTGATGAATATTACTGTATTTCTGTATGTGTTTCACTACCTAAGGAATATGTATTTTTTTCTTCAACAGTAAAAGTAGTGTTGATAAATAGTGCAAGTAAGGGACAAGAAGACAATGCAAGCAATTATACAAGAATGGCTCAAGGGTTATATCAATACACATTTTACTTTCAACAAAATAAAAATGTTCTCTATTCTCTCAATTTTTGCTTTTTCTTAATGTAATTTATACTGACTTTGGTCTGGTACTGAAGTCATCTTAGAGCAAATAACTTTTCATAAGGCTCTTACTTCTCAGTCCTAGTCTTGCGGTACAATTTCCTAAATATGATGCATCATACTAAAAAAATGCATTTACCTACATTTTTAATTACCGTACATGTGGGTACCAATCTTATTGAAAAGCCTCTGCATAACTGTTTGACAAGCTTTCTGCTTTCTTTTCTTATTGTGAGAACGATGATTTTTGGTCAGCTAGTCAAACACCATCTCATTCAGCCCAAGGGGACTCTGAAGTGAGCTACCCCAAATTATCATTTTCATACTGCTATTGCAGTATGATATTGCTAAATAATTGGCATGGAGACCTTATTATAAATTATTCTTTACTCATGCTCAATTGTAAGATCTTGTAATATTGGAAATCAATAATTTTGCAAATATTAATAAAACCAAATTGTTCTGGTGAATACTAAATTTTGACAAACATTGCCTCTCTCAACAGGTGATCACAGAATTACTATTCACTGACACAGGTTAAAATGATGCTCAAAAGCCTGTATCAAAACCTGGACTTCTACCTTTTAAATCTCAAATCCATACATACTAAATGAATATTAAATGAAACACAAGCTAAATAAAAATTTTTGTTGTAAAGAATGCATGAAATTGCTAGGAGTTAAATGATTTTAAATAATTTGAAGGTAATTCATCTTGCTATCTCTTGCTAGTTGCGAGAGATACTGAGTCGTCTGACTCTTATATAGATTATCAGGGTACAACCAACCACCTCAAAATACTGTTTGAAACTTCCCTACATGACTGTAGATGCTGATAATAGAGAAGAGACTCTTGTACCTTCTTAAGTCTATTTAAAGGGATTTCACTGAAGTACCCATGTAAAGATAAAAACAATTAAGTTAGAATTGACTGTTGTTTTGCATTATCAACATAATTTCAAGATTATTGAGCGTAGGGTGGAGTTATACTGACATGTGACAGATGAGGTGGAAGTATGAGTTTGAGAGCCTTTGAACATCATGAATTTTTATAATATATCATCATTATGAAAACACCTGTTCTGAAGGACATTGTGCTGACACAGAAAATAACTTTTCCGTGGTTGATAGAATTTTCATTTTTCCCTGCAATGGTTAGAAAGGGCAACAGTACTGTCTGCTACATAGACTATTTGTAGGCTACATGAAAAGCCTTCTACACTGATAAAACATTGCAGAATTTTCTAGCAAAAGTGAGGTTGGAGGAAATCTTCTCTCTCTTCTAAGTCATTGAGCTGAAAAAGAGCCACTTCATCAACTATTTTTGAATGACTTTGCAGTTCTAATCTTCTGCCTGTCTGAGAGATTAAAGGACTGAAGGTATGAAAAAATATTATTAAGGAACTAGATGGGACAAAGTGCATCCTCAGAAAATTTTCAGATGATACAAAGCTGCTAAGGTTGATATACCCCATGGTTATGCTGCCATTTGAAAGGACCTCAACAACCTGGAGAGAGGAGCCACCAGGTATCCCATAAAGTTTAACAAAGGGAAATTTGAAGGCCTGCGCCACAGTTGTAATAATCCTGTAAGCCCATCTAAGCAGGAGGGCACCTGTCTGAAAAGCACTGCTGGTCCTGGTGGATGCTTTTGAACATGAGACAGAAAGGTGCTTTTGTAGCAACACAAAACAAAAACCTCCTCAGCTGCATTATCATAGAATCATCAGCAAGTTGATCCTTCCTCTCTACTCAGCCCTAGTGAACCCAAATCTGAAGTGCAGTATCCAATGCTCAGCTACAAAGCACAGGAGGGCTGCAGTGAAAGGCCACAAAGATTATTAAGAGATTGAAGCTTCTCTTGTATGGGGGCCGGTATAGTGATGGGGCTCTCTGTCCTGGAGAAGGTAATGCTTTGGGAGGACTTTGACAACATGTATAAATTCTTTGTGGGTGTAGTAAAGAAGATAAAGCCAAAATCTGACAGTTGTCCAGGGACAGGACAAGAGGGAATTGGGACAAACTAAAATAAAGAAAATCAACCATAAGAACAGCTTTTCTACTCTCAGGTTGCAAGACTCTAAAACAAGTTGCCCAGAAAAGTTGTGGATACCCTCACTCAGCAAGTGGGCCTTTGAGCAATCTGGCCTGGGGAATGATTGTGTGAAAAGTAGCCTCACAACTCAGTGTGAGGGTCTATTGCCCCGGTTGCTTCATTAAGTATTTATGTGGACTTAAACAAATATTGTCTGCTACAGACCTCTGGGTTGAGAAGTCTGTACTTTCCCCAAAGTATCTTTTACAAAAAGATCACAAACTAAGAAACAAGGAAGAAAACTAGAGAGAACAATATAAATAAATGTGTCCATTCTTCAAATTTTTTTTAGAGTTGAATATTCGAGACTATTCCTTTTTTGGGTACTGTACTGATTAATAAACCACATAAATTCTTGGATATTCTGATATTTGTATTTGCTGGATATGATTATGTGTTAAAGTATTGTCCTTTAGACTGAAGAGTTGTGCTGTTGCCTCATAGATGGCATCTTCCTTTATCAGTCATCAGTAAAGATTACATATATATTACTTTAGAGATATTCAGCAAATAATTTCAAAAAATCATTTCTTTTAAAAAGTGTGAATTGGATATAGAACAACCTTTTCTGGATATCAGATTTTATAGACCAGGAACAAAGTACTCCCAGCTAAACTACAGAAAGGACAGTAGATCAATTGCCATTCTATTTTTGTATATCTTCTATATTCAAACAGCTTTGATTGATGGAGTGGTCAAAAAAACCCCAAAGAGTTACAGCTCTAAGAACAACAGAACAAACAATCCACAAATAATTTTATATTTCACCACTGATGATGTTTAGCTATTAAGAATATCTATAAAATGAGAATGAGCAGAATTAAAAGATTGCCTAGCTTAGCACAACATATATATGAAATGAGGAGGGTAATTGTACATGTGCTCAAAATATTATGGCTACCTATCAAAAATGGTAAAGGGTTATAAAGATTTACAGTCTAAAATTCAAATGCCATAGATTAACATGGATACAGATGACTGTAAATTTCCATTACAGTCTAGTACTTAATTTGACAGTGACAGATATTTTATTGTTTCATCTGTTGCATAGACTGACTGGCACAAATTCTGTGAACAAGTATATCAAAATTTTGTTTCATTATGTCCAAGATATGCCTCTATGACAATGACAGGTACTTTAAATATTTCTTTTTAATATTTCTTTTCTTTAATTTGTTATGAAGACAGAATTTTTTTATGATGTTCGTTGTCAAAGAATCAAACACTTCTCAAAATTGCCACTGTTTTGTGAGACAGCTATCTAAAATTATCCCACCCTCGAAACAAAGCACAGATGTATTGAGGTTGTCTCTCTAATTCTGTTGTTCACAGCACAGCCTGCATTTTTCCATCATAGAGAAAGGAAAGGGTGTGCTTTGTGGCTATTTCTGATATGCTCACTGTCACATAAGCACTTTCATCAGAGTCTTTGTTAATTCCAGTTTTGTGCAAGGAACCAGTAGGAAAACATGTAGCTGACCCTGTTTGGCTTGTTCAACAGTTTCATAAACCAGAATAACACGACTAAACGTGGAAAGTCAGCAAGGTGCGTTTGACCCCTTTTAAGTTAAGATGAGCCTAGGATCCAGGTCTTTCCCAACTCAGTTCTTCAATGAGTAGTTATTCAATGAAGGCTAGATCCTGGACTGCAGAAGCCTGTATTCTAATGGAACACAGGCATTACTACTTAACTCCAAGTAAAAAGTTTATCCCTCAGGGTCTAGGAGTAGGCTAGATAGATGCTGAATTACTATGGATGTCTGGGGATTCTTCTGATATGTAGAGCTCCTCTGATTCATTATAAATTACTATTTTGGGGCAGTTTCTTCCCAATTCAACTGCTTAGGAAACTTGTTCTCTTTCCTTCATTTGTCCTACTAGCATAAGACATTGTGCTAACGATAAGAGTCACTGAGTAATTTTTTGTAAGTTCAGAAATCATCATCCTGCTAAATCAGAATCTACTGCTTTAAACAAACAAACAAACATCATATTTCTTAAAACTTTAGTCAGGATTGATTTTATTTTTTTAAAAGTAAGAATTGTCAATTTAACTGTATTTGGTGTTCATCTTTTTTGCTAAAAGCATGCTGATTGATAGTTCCCTGATTGTGATCTTTACAATTTAAACACCTTATTCACTCAAAATAGGTTTATAGGCATAAGTTAAATTACTTTCTTTCCTGTGGCAGAGATCCAGTATATTTTACAACTGATTCACAATAAAAGCTCAGAAAACATTTCATCCACATGCCACATTCAGTGTTTACCTCATTAGTGCCAGTGAAGAAAGCCCAAGAGCCAAGGAATTTTCAGTATACTATATTTCAATAACTTTACGCAAACAGATTTTTGACTAGTATAACATGTAGAATTAATACATCTTGATAGCAAAAATATCTCATAAATGCTTTCCTAACTGTTCTGTCTTATTATCCTCATGAGTTAACTTCTAGGTTACTGAATTTCCTTGCCATCATAAACATCATAAGCAATTCTATCATCACAGATTTACATGGCTGTGGTATGACAAGCTGATTCTCCCAATAAGAAGGGAGGGAAAGACTAATCACGTACCAAAATATGTTGACAGAATCATTCACACTTTGTATTAACATGAAGTTGCCTGTTTTTTCTTTTTTCTTCTTTTTTCTTTTCTTTATCTTTTTCAATTTTGGGCTTTCAGCAAGGATTAAAATCTGCTTCAATCCATTATTCCTGTCATATGT
This sequence comes from Serilophus lunatus, assembly GCA_013399895.1. Taxonomy (NCBI): domain Eukaryota; kingdom Metazoa; phylum Chordata; class Aves; order Passeriformes; family Eurylaimidae; genus Serilophus; species Serilophus lunatus. The sequence continues at coordinate 75,076 of VXBA01005209.1, read as the reverse complement.
ATAAATAAACATGTATAAATATATATATATGTATGTAAATTAACCTGAGTGACACTTCCTAAACATGCATAGACAATAATGTAAATAAGTCCTTGATGAATAATATCCTGAAATTACACTAGCTGAGGAGACTAAAACAGAATATAAGCTGCTCCTGATTCAGACATAATGTTAAACAGACATTAAGGCAAAATAAAAAGTAATTTTCATTGTAAAGGACTGTAATCTTCAAAATCATATCTATTGTGATATTCAGAAACAAGTTTTTCTTTTCACCTTTTTCATTGTGAGCTGACTGAAAAAAGCATGTCTCCAGCTAATTGACAATATTGCTCATAAAAAATGGATAAAATTGTTAAAAACACAAAAAATATGGATTTGTTTTTACCTAACATAATTTGATAGTGTAGAAACACTGAATATTTGTCTTATGGGATAATACTTTTAGGATGTTACCTTTTATGGGTGATCAAGTTTCTTTAGGGCTCTACTCTCTCTAATGATTAATTTGAAAATATAATGATTGACCAACCCAATACAAAAAAGTATGGTTTATTTTTAATTTAAACTATAAATTATTGCTAGGTATATTTTAATTTATAAGATATCTTTCTTATAACACTGGCAATCACTTCATGATACACAATAAAGGCACATTTGTGTGGTCTCTGGTTTTCATGCTACCTCAGTAANCTCTTTTTTTTATTCACCCTCAAAAAAAAAAAAAAAAAAAAAAAAAAAAAAAAGGAAAAAACATAAAATCCTCTCCAGAACAGTGGATGTCAGCCATAGATAAATTAAAAAGATTGAACACTCTTCTGGGAAATATGAATGAACTGAGCAATGAAGAGCATTTAGGACTGTTCTACATGAAATCATATCTGAACACTCGTATCTAGTCAATAAAACTGGCAACATATCTCAGAGCTTATAAAGTCTTTGGAGAAAAATGATTCTTTATGCAGTTTGCATGATAGAGGAGACTCAGAACTCCTGCATTTGTTTCTATCCTTTTCACTTTTTATTTTCTAGTTTCAATATTTTCCAAACACCTTTACTTTCTCTTTAGTCATCCTTCCCATAAGATTTGCAAAGAAATTAGAAACATTCGAACAGGACTCCTGTTTGTTAAGCAACACTTTGAATTGCCTCTTCGAAGGATAAATTTTCAAATAAGGGATCTTGACTACAGAGAAAATTTAGTTTCATCAGATCCATGTTGCATATCAAAATTTAGTGATGGAGGGCAGGAGAAAAGTTCTCCCATGGGCAAGCAAGGTATTTTCAGAAGAGTTTATTCCATCTTCTTTAGAAATACCTATTGTAGCTACTGTCAAGCTTCATGTGTCATATGTTCATATGTTTGAGCCAACGTATAAAGTCCTGAATGATGTTCAAGTGAAGCATTGTGCAAAATAAGTGCAAAAAGATTTGCTCAATACCTATCTTAATACAAAAAAAAAGGGGTATAATTTGTAGGTCATGTGCTAAGTTTTTACTAATTCTTATTCAAGCCTAATGAATTTAAATAGCACTTTGTACTGTTCTCTGAAATTTTCAATATCACTATTTGGCTGAAGAATGGCATGTTATTTAAGCAGTATTGAAATAATTAAATAAATAGCAGTTTATACCCTAGAACCAATTTAACAACTTAAATAATAATTCTTCTGTTATAGACTTCCAAAAAGGCTCTTTTCAAAGCAGTGATTTTCATAATAGTATACAAACTGTTGAAATAACTATGACACCTTAGATAATTAAGTCATCACTTTTATTTCTATTTTTGTTGAAATGCATATAATTAAGTGATTTCAAACATCACTTAAATATCAATTACTTGTAAGGATGTATAAAGCATTATCTTTTTTCAGTGCTCCTTATAAGAACAGCAGCCAAAGAGCAGTCATTCAGAAAATTAAAAAAAAAAAAAATAAAAAAATTTCGGATTTAACAAAAATTCTTTGAAATTAAACAGATTGGTTTGTGGGCTTTCAGGGAACTGCTAAACTGTATTTTAAAAATATATCCTGCCTACAAAACTCTAAAGATAGTATGTCATATGCGTCTGAGGACTTCTCCACACAATTAATCACATGGAACTGAGGAACTTTTAGGAGAGAGTTAAAAATGGCATCTGTATTCTTTTGGTCTTTTCTGTATTGACTGTAGCCTGTAATTCAACAAAATTGTTGCTAACAATCTAACTATATTTTTTTCAAACAAAGTTTGTAACTTTTTAGAATAAATCAACCACGAGATACGTTATTGTTTTTTGGGATTCTTCCGGATGTTTCTTTCTATCTAGCCTATATTGCTAAAATAGTATACTCTCCTACTTCAAATGCAAGGTACTTCAACAGTCTTTAAAAATAAAATAGGCCAAAGAAAATAATGTTTGTAACTTTCCCAACAACCTACTAGCAGCATAAATGTTGAAAGAAACCTAGAAAATTTGGTAAAAATATTCCATTTTTTTCTTTTAATACTCCACCTTATGAAATCTTTCTTCTTTCTAGAGTTAAAAATCACACCGGGGTTTTTCCTGCAGTAGAATCTATTTTAAGCCTACAAGTTTAGATTACTACCTTCCTTCTCCCTGATATATTTTCCCAGATACTGAAGCTAATTTGGAAAGGAATTATCTTTGCTTTAGAATTTGCATTGTTTCTAACATAAATGATGTAAAATAAAACACTTATAGAAACGAAGAAAACATTTACCATGCCTGTTGCATATTTAGCTGCTTTTTTTTTTTTTTTGAAAGACAGGTAGAAGAGGACTTCAATGGAAGTCCTGCAAGACATTATATTCCTGCTTCCTAAAGGTCACACCTGAGTACAGTAACAGAAGTAGCTCCTGTCAATGTCATTCCGTTGAAGATCTGATATTTGGAATTTTTTTAACTACCTATCTCTTTAGCGTTCCTTGTAGAAACTAATTATGAGTATTGAAAACCTGTTGTAAAAATTGTCTGCATTTGGGCTTAAGTGGTAGCAAGACTCTACATATATTATACTCTACTTGAAATCCCTAGGGCCTTCAGCTCTTGAAGGAAGGAAAAACTTATGTTAATCTATGAAATTATTACGGTCTTCTAAGAGGAATGCAGCCTGCGCATGACAAAATGTTCTAATTTTTGTGACTATTCCTACTGTAGGAACACTTAAAGATACAGATGAACAGGGAGAAAGCATGACAAATAAAGAAGGCTAAATAAGAGAAGTAATGGTGCAACTGAAATAAAAATAGATTTCAGAACAGTGTTTCTAGCCTTGCAATACCTGAAAATATTAAACATGTAAGAGGTTGACACTGATTGACACCTTAGTAAATAAAATGCTAGTAATTCCAATGATGGAAGCAAATAGCATTATTATCATCCCATAAGGCTTTAAACAATGTCTAGGTTCTCATCAGTTAATTTTCTTTCCAATGTTACAAAATGCCTATTAACCATGAAAATATTTAAACAACCATACAGTGTTAATGGTCACACAAGTCAATTTCATATATTGGAAGACATGAAAGTATTCAAAGGAAGGGTAGGGTTGAAAAAAAAAGCAAAGGAATGTAAATAGTAAAATTTTATCTATAACTTCATGAGAAAATAAAATTCTGATGTGATTGGGGATTTTAAGAACCAGGAATTAGAGAAGACTTTTTTTCTGATCAATAAGAACTTGGAATGGCTTATGTATCAACACTTATTAAAATCAATGATCCTCATGTGGGTTTTGTTCATATTATCACTCTTTGGAGAGTTTGAGTTAGGTGACAATTCAATCTCACTCTACCAAAACTCTCTGCCTTCTCTGTGGGACCAGTGAATGAATGATTCATTTGCTATAATAGTCTTGTTAGGTAAACTCCAATGACATTTCAGCAAATCACACTATAAACAAATTAACCTGGAATATTTGTGAGCCTTCCATTGAATAGATATTTGCACTGGAAGCAGAATAGCAGTAAGTTTCCAGTCTAGCTATTGATCCACATAATTTTGGCTGTCTTAATGATCCAGGTTATAGCTGAAACTTAATTCTATGTGAGCATCATTTTAGTATGTATCATGGTACTGTTAAAATAAATGAAGTACTTAATAATAAGATATAGCTATTAAATAATGGGTTTACAACTGTTTATTAAGCTATACATTAAAACTTGACTGTAGTACTACTCCAAATTTACCGCTTCATATACTGAATAAAACAGAAAAACTCAACAAACATATAAATTATAGAAAAAGCTCAATCATAATTGGCTTGCTCATTTTTTGATAGCTGTATAGACTTGGCAGATTTGTTCTCCAGTCCCAACTGCTAACTGTATAGAAAAGTTTTAGCTGTTGGCTTTGCCTCAGGAAAAATAATTTAACAGATAATTCTGTCTGAAAATTCATATTTTTCAGTTACCATGGACTATATATTTTTATTGCTATATAGCCAAGATCAAAACAAGTTTCAGACATTTAATGGTTAAAAGTTATTTTTAAAGTTATTTTCAAGCAGTAAATGAGCAGAAAGGTTCTTAAAGTCATTGCTAGAGCTTCTGGAATGATTGCAGTATGATTCTCATTGAATAGAAATAAACACTGGCATCCAGCTACATGGACTTATCATGAAGTATAAAAATCAAGTATAAAACTTTACAGTGAGTTTCTGGAAACTTCTAATTAGTTGCAATAAAACTGAATCATCTTTGTAATTTCCTTATATTTTGCACCTATTTTTAAAATAAAAAACAAGTATTACCTTTCTAGTAAGGATCATTTTCTTCTTGAAGTACTTCGTTTTCACTAGTGTTTGCCGAAATAATTTTTTCACACAAGGAAAACATAAATTATTCCACCACATAGGAAAAGGTACCAAATAATTCTCCAAAGAGATGCTGTAATTTAATTTTTTTGCATATTCCTTAAATATCTGCACCATCTACTGTCCTGTAATTAACTCTAAGTCATATGATTATATCTACTAAGTTGTACAAATATTTTCAGAAAAAGCAATTCAAGATTATTTTTCTTAAAATTAGTTGAAAAAGGAAAATATCAAAATTAAAAGCCAAGCCAGATATCTGTGATTCCATTTGTTCACTTTATAATTGTGGCCGATTTTGTAGAGAGCCAACTTCTTTTCCTGAAAACTCAAGGTCACTAAAATGTGCACTGTGAATATTATTTTTCCATGATACCTATAAACTGTCTTACAATTCCAAGATGATTAGTATACCAGCCTTACTGAGAAATGATTGTTTCACTTCACCTTACCACAATTTCTCCCCCTCGATTTCTTAGCTCTCGTTGTATGTTTAGATACAAGTCCACTCACATACAGACAATCCTTATTTTCCAATCCATATAAAAAGTATGCTGTAGCCAGCATGACTAACTGAAACTATTAAAAACCATAAATAATTCATGCATCCAATGTTCATTACTTGCTGGTTAGCTAATTGATTTTTCATGTGATGGAAAGTTGTCTCCAAATTGTAGAGTTTTCTTTTTAAATGAAGTCCTTATTAGTTTAGCCAACTGTTAATAAATTGGCTATATTTTAATTAGGAAATTTTAAAAATTATAGAAATTTTTTCCTTGAACTGATATGTTTGGTTTTAATTCTAAAGACCTAATTCCCACACTGCTTTTCGTGGTTAATACTGCCAACACATCACTGAGTCTGGCCCAGGAAGCTCATAGTGTTTTGTCTCACTGTGTTTTCACTGCTGGAAACATCTCTTGCCTTCTACAGCAATGGCAAAGTAACAAAAGCTTAGAAAAAACAGTGACTATGTCACAAATATAACAAACTATTTCAATATAACTCTCACATGACTCACACTTAGAGATCTCTTCTAGACCTTCCAGCAAGGTTAAAACTTAAATTAGTAAACCCACCTGATCAAAACTGGTAGTAAAGATCACCAGTGCTGGTCCTGTGAGCATAAGATGCTCAGGCAGTATAAAGGTAATTACAAACATCTGCCTTGGGAATGTATCTGACTGCAATGTTGTGGGGCTCTGTGTCCTACAATATTCACAAAACATGTTAAATGGGTTCAAGATTTATTGCAGCTTCAGAACACACTGAATTGTATTCACAAAAAATGTACTGACCTCTAGGTATCTAAACATTTGCCCCTAGAGAAGCACTTTGGAGTCAATGTCAATGTTTGCTAAATTTTTGCTAATTCAAGCTTTTCCCCATTCTTGAATGGAATGTGGAGGATCTATCCTTCAGCTCCTCCATATTCTTTATATTCAGCTCTACAGATAGTTCTCACAATAAATTTTTTTACCTGATTCCATGTCATATCTACAATCATCATTTTTTTGCTGTTCCATAGACCATATGGAGAGATGGGATTAGGTATAGACAGGTACTGCTAGGCTTCACTACATAGGTGACATTTACCTTTTCCCTTCTTCAAAATATTAATAAAGAGTGAGAGTTCAGAAGGATGTGAATCTCTTAGCAGAGCTGCACTTTCTCTGTAAACTGGATACAGGTAACAATTTTGATCAACTCTTCTTTGAAGCTGTGGGGTTTTTTTTCCTTTTTTTTTCTCTTTATGGACCAACAGCCTATTGAAGAAAATGCAAAACTGAATACCCATTGAGCTAAGGCAGACATATAAATAAAACCATACTAAGCTTTTGATAAGTGTTTACATTCACCTGTACTTTGTCACAATGTGAAAATATACCAAAAGGAAAAAAGCCTATAAACAATTTTAAATAATAAAATCTAATTACATCTTCAATTTAGAAATTTATTAAAAACATCATATTTAAATACTAGTAATAAAAAAAATGTACTATATTTTCAAGTGCTTTAGTCCAGTGTAATTTCAGTACACTTTGAGGAGACTATACTTGCATAATTTTTTAAAAAGCGTTCTTTATTTCTTTAAGTTAAGCACTTTACATGCTAAAATGTCATAATTATTTTGGTACATACTCTCTTAAGATGTGAAGATTAGTAATTAAAACCTTATGTAAGATGAAGAGACCCATTTCTTAAAGTAAGCACAAGATTTAGATGTCCTTCTTAAAAATATGAGGATCCAGGTGACAAGTCAAAGAAATATCCTTTTAGTAGCAATACACTTTCTGTAGAAGTTGTATCAAATACATACTTTTCCTTGGGTATGCATGTTCTTGACCAATACGGATTATATACAGTTGAATTTTAGTCTGGTGGACATATTTTCTTTAGAGGTAGCATAAATTTTGTTCCAAGCAAATCTTCTACTTTTAACTGAACAAGAATCAATGATACACATAAAATTTTCTTAACTGGGAAATAGTCCAGAGGTTCTTAATTCATGGAGATAGTGTGCAGCTGGCAGTTGTACAATGAGGCAAAGAACAATTATAGTTTATTTAACTTTCTGATACTTAGCTTTCTGATAATACATCCAAACATATACCTACAAAAACTATGATGGAATCATAAAATTGTTTGTGTTGGAAATGCCCTCCAAAGGTCATATAGTCCAACTCCCAATTTACTAATTTTATCTTCATCAACAAGAGTAACATTTTGATTTAATTACAATAGCGTATACTAAAACTAGAACTATAGTCTTGCCTTTCCACTTAGATAAAGTGTAGAGACATTCCTTTAGTACATTTCTAGGTGATGGTATTCCAGTGCAAGATTTGAAAAATCTGAACAAGAAGGGTGTATAAGCTTATGTTTTATTTTAAACTTCATTGAATAGTCCTTGACAGATAAAAATTCTGTTTGTATCACTACAGAACAACACTTATTGTTTGCAACACACTGACTAGGACAGAGAGATGCTTTCTATTTATCAAAACTTTTGGATTTTTATTCATATAGGACACAAGGAGTTGTTTTTAAAATATAAAATACGTACAAAAATAAAGGTAATTTATACCTTCAGTTTATCTGCTGGATTTAGCATGAGTTCCCCAAGAAATTAGTCACAGCACCAAGTCTCCCAAAGTTCAAGAAGCATTTTGATGATACTCTGAGGCACACCATCTGACTCCTGGGGAAGGTCCTATGCAGGGCTAAGGACTTGATGATCCTTGTGGGTCCCTTCCAACTTGGTATACTGTTATTCTGTGAAACAGCCACAGCATACAATACAGGGCAGTGGAGAATGAGAAAAGAGAGAAAAGATGCAGAGGTGAGAGCAGAGTCTGAGAAGTGAAGAAATTAAGCAATTAGCATAACCAAAAAGAGAAACCCTAGCTGTCTGAAAGCTCGAAGTGGTGCATGAAACAGAAAAGCTACTCTTCTAATTAAAACTACTTATCTAAACAGACAAAAAGGTAGAATGATTAAAATGCTGTGTTCCCAGTAGTCTTCCAAGATACAGTTCAGTCTCTCACTCTTTTGTCCCTCTTATCTATCTATCTATTCACAGACTTACTTACCTGTTCACCCCTAGACAGCATTTTTCAAATTACTGTGGGAAGATTATTTGTTTCTTTGTTTGCTCAAGATAGAGCTAAGCAAATAAATAAATAAATGAGACTCCAGGAAGGAGATGTCATCATTAAGAAACTGAGCAGAAATCGAGTCTGCTAACTTCTATTTGCCATTGTAGCCATAATCTATTTCTAATTCTTTAATTCTAAGTCTTCTAATAAAAATAAATATAAACTACTCCATTTTTCATTTAGGCCATATTTCTTGTTAGTCCTGTGTTATTATGCTTAACTAGAGTTAAAAATTAGAATTTATGAGGACTATTATCCTGGCTACTGGGGATCCCAGCATTGTGGTAGAGAGTATGTTAGAGAGACTTATATGTTTGTATTGTTTTTCCAGTATATTTTGCTAAATTAGAAGTCTCTTGCAACATCATATATCTTCAGATAAGTAAATGTGATATGAAATATTGCAACCTCCTCACATGGAGGCTTATTTCAGTAGAAAATGCTCCTAATGCCTACATCCTATCATTTGAAAACTCTATGATATTCCAAGATATATGCATATCATTCCTTGAGTTACTATATTAATCAGATAGAGGAATGCCTACAGTTTATCACATTGTACTACATTCATGTTCTAAGTAACATAACACCACTTGCTTTTCCTTCAAGAAAACGTTGTCATAGTAGCATACGTGTTTAGAGCCTTTATATGGCTCATTCCCTTAAGATGATTTCCTTCTAAGAATTTACTCAGGAGGTATGTAAAACTCTGCACACCGTGTTAGTTTTGTATTTTGAAACTAAGGGAGTGAACTTATAACTACATCACAATGGCACAAAGAGAGCATCAGGATGATAAATCTTTCAAATCAAGACATAGTTCCATATCCTTGTTTATTTGAAGGAAATATAAAAAAAACCCTAGGTGAAAGGGGTTCTGATATTAAGAAATACTTATTAGACACACACGCACTTACCATCAGACAAAGATCATCCTGATAATTTACTTATTATATAATATTTATTTTCATATTTTTACCTTTTTGTACATTAATTATAGTGAAGAATCAGCAATAATATAAAATTTATTCTTGGGATATTTATGCACAGCAGAGGGTGCCAGATAGTATGCAAAAACTTTTCTTCTCTAGTAATTTCTACAACTAATGATTTACAGTGATGAAGAATGGAGGTTAATGTAAAAATATTTCTTGGTTGAAGCTATGGTTCCTAAGGCAAATAAACAGGAAATCAAGTGCTCTTTTATGTTTTAAATGACTACATCAACAACCATTTTTCCAGACATATTAAATCAAGCATTACTTCTTTTGCCATTCAATCCTGTACACTAAGTATAGGAGTTAGGATGAAACACGTAATAAATTTACAATAATATTTTTTTCTGTGGCAACAATACTGGATTCAAGGAGATCTGCACTGTAGTCCCATCTGAGACCCTGATTGTCTTTTCATTTTCCCTGAGTATTTTTAACTCACTATGAGGTCATTGAATTTTGTCAAGTTATTTTCTTTAAGATAATAGCATATTGAATGCTTGGAAACACCAATGAAATCTGCTGTATACAAATTAAATATTTTATTACTCTCATATCTTTATTATTGGTATTATACCTACATGTTTGTGAGTTTCTCCAGTAAAAGCACAACAAAACACAGCTTCAATACAGAGTTCAAATAGTGCATGCTAAAAAGCCATTATTAGTAATAAGTGTCAAACTGGATTGATAAATCAGTTGGACTATCATAAACTTTAATCTTGGCTTTGTAGTATTCAATGTGCATTTAATACATTGGATAATAGCAAAGTTAAAGCCTGCACTTAATTTACAGATGATGCTAAGCAGATAGGAGAGCATTGTTCAAGTCAAATATTTCTTAATAAGTTTATGAAATGGTCAGAAGTAAGAAAATTATATTCAATAAAAAAATGCCTCTTAAACATTTTCTTTGAGAAAGAAACAATAAATTTTTGGAACATAGTTATAATGGATCATAAATCTAGTACAAGTCTGTATTATGTCAATAAAAGTAAAAACAAAAACAGACCCAAAAAAATCCCAAAACAAAACAAAACAAAAAAAAGATTGTGGGTTCTGTATCTTTATATTTATGAAGATTTATATATGAGTACTTTCCACATGAGGTTTTGGCAAAAGCATGGTGCAAACCTTCAGCCATAATAGAAATAAAGAGGTGATGTAAGGAAAATCCAGAGGAGAAAAACTATAAAGGGCCCTAGATATGATCAAAATGATATGTAACAAAATACACTCTTAAAAAGCAATTACTTTCTTTGAAGTACTGTAACAATAATCTATCTATGAAATTGTACGTGTAATATAACACATCTTCATTCAGAATTCTGAATAGAACTTTCAGATTTTACTTTAATGGTTTGGTTTCTAAAACAAAAAGAATTTTCATAAATGAGTAAAAGAAATTATATCCCTGTTCCAATATTCATTCCTTGTCAATGATACAGCTGGAGCATTTGGAATGCAAATTAAGCATTTTCTTTCATACATTTTAAACAAATGAATAAACGGTTGGGCTTTTAACTCTGCCCAATATTTATCATTATTGACTAATATTTTATTGAAAAAAATGTTAGTCTAAAAATGACACAGATTCTTACTGATCTCAGGAACTTTTCAGTGCATAGATAAGTTGAGCATTATTTAAACTAACTGACTGTCACCCAAATTCCCAGTTTTTAAAAGTTTATTCTTCTGACTGGCTAGTTTTATTTTTAGCTCAAATAAAACTTTTTTCATTGCATGTTAATTTATTGAGTATACTTTTACATAGCTAACTATATACTTTCATGTATGAGAGATCTCCAAATGTTACATAAATGATCCCAAATTTAATTCAAATATTTGTAATTTGAATTTATTTTGAAGTGGTCTTTTTTTTTTTTTTGGTCTTATTGCCTCAGATGTTTATAGCTATGCATTATTTCTATTGTTGATGCAAACCAATGACAACTCCCCCCTATTCAACAAAATTTCATATATGCACATACATGTATTTAAAATGGTTAAACAACCACAAACAGGGCCAGATCTGTGTTAATTATTGTATTGGAAATTGTAATATTCCAATGGTGAATTGGAAATTGGTAAGAATTAACATTTTCATTCTTATTTTTTGAATTTATCTATATTTGCTATGATGGGAAAAGTACATTAGAAACCCCGAAGGCATACTGAAAGTATGCATATTTTTGCTGCATAATTGCCAGGCACAATATCATGTTACCCAGTACTACCTGAATTTTACACTTGCAAATTAGCTAGATACTATTTGTTACTGCAGATAGTGCTGTGCTGCCAGTCACCAGAAGATCAGGGCAAAAGGCTGGGCAAAAATACACTGCTTCTAACATGTTCTTTTGATTGCCATGCAGCCAGGCAGCGATTACTTGTTTGAAGCCTGTTAGCCAAAGTTCATTCACACACACGCAGCCATTCTTTTCAAATGTTAGGAAAACGTGCTGTTACAACCAGCTCCAGCTCTTCTATTGATTCTTCGTCTAAGCATTCACCTTTGTGAAAGTTTTTTTTCTTTTCCTACTTTTCAGATAAGTAAAGGGTTTAAAGGTGAATAGACAGTTCTCACAGCACGCACTGGAATGTGTACATGCTCATAGCAAAGTGTAAAACAAAAGGATTTTCAAACCAGACAGTTCTGCAGAAAGTGGTTTGCTCTTTAGGTGATGAATACTCCTGGCCTCCATTGTAATGCTAACAAGAACTGTATGTATCCACCAATGAGTCTCATATGAACTGAATGATGCAAGGAAATAAAACTCTATACTGCTTTTGTTTCTCATAAATTTAAAAAAAAAAATCTGTTACACACTACAGGTAGAATTCTAAACTTTACAGATTTGCTAGAGTTACCTGAGACTGGAAGAAAAGCTTTATAATCAGGACTGTCTCTTTAATGAAAAGTTCAAGAAAAGGAAATTACAAGAAACTCAAAGTTTTATCTGCAAAATCCAAGCATTTGTGTCAAGTTTCACTGTCAGCATGTTGACTATGCCAGCTGCATACCAGTGCAAGTGAAGCTTGAAAACAGAAGAGATTTGAGGAGATGAGCACACTATCCTGGGTAACTGGTAAGCACACAAAGAGGGTACCTACTTATAACAGCGCTATTCTAACACTTAGGTACAATTCCTTTATGATGTGTAAAGATGTCCTTCACACAACAGTATGGATTGAGTACTGCGTTCTAGCAGTAAAGATAGATTTGTTGCTACTTTAGTTTGCCTACTCAAGCCTCAAACCATGCAGAAGCACTGTTCAGCTTCTCAGTTCCTTCCAGACTTAGATATTTAGGAAATAACTGGACTAATATCCTTTTCTTTAGTATTTTGTCATCTTCAAGCTTTAAACTGAATAGTTCAAATATCTTTTCTGTCATTTACTAAAGCAATGAAAGAGGTAAAGCTAACTATTGAGAAAATAAGTAAACATTACTCCTAAGCTTTTGGAAGGATTTCTCTTTCTTTGGATAAAAGTCAGATAAAAGACTACATCCCTCCACCCATCTACTTCCTTGAGAAGCATAAATGGAAAATCTATTATAAACTTTCTATCAAAGAGAATTCTGACAATCCATTTTTTATTAGATTTCATTTCAGAACAACACAGTGCAGAACGACACTGACTTCTGGACTCAAATCAACACAGGATGTTTAAATTTTGATAACAGAGCAAAAGGAAGTGCTGATGGATTTGTTCTAAACCTACTGACACACTACATGGATGTACTAGGTTTGGTCTGTGTCACTATACACAAGCAGTCTACAAAAATTATTTAGCATGACAGCTGAAGAATGCTAATTAATTCTAAAACTCTGGTTAACATATGGATAATATGAGACAGTCAATTACCACTTGCACTGAACTATATTGGCCAGGCAAACTAATAACTAGTATTTCTTAAATCAGATATGCCTGCTTACTATCACAATGTATATACCACATAAGATTTTTCTTTATTTTTGAAATATAAACGATATTATTGACTGTATTTGTGATCCTATAAAAATTTTTCATGATGACATAGTAACTTTAGCAGGCAGTAGTAAATGACAGTACTGTTGATTTGAAAGTTTCCTCCTACAGCAGTAACATGTCAGTTTCATGCAAAGATTATGCTAGCAATTAGTTACTTAGAAATGACTGCAAGGAAATAAAAACCTTTTGCTTTTGAGATTCAAATCTTTGAGTAACACATTAGAATATATCATGGAAATATTTTAACCTCTTGAGGAGTCAAAACTAAAGATATCTTCAATAAATAACACTATCAATTTAGAAAAAAGATGCAGACTTCTTACAACTACTTTATGGAATTTATGTTGTTTCCTATTTCCTACAACACTGAATGACATATTTCCTACCTATAGTATAAATGTCGCTTAATATTTACTAGTCATATGTGTAAAATGCTTTTCATTACCCAGTCACAACTCAACAATAGTGTGAGTCAAAAAATACTAATGTCTGCTGTGTTCTTTTATTCCTCAAGCATCAACGGGAAGTCAACTAATGTGCCCTCAATAGATTTAGAACTTCTAAACACTACTGGAAATTAAATTAGTTATCACTGACTACACACAACACATTATTTTTATCTATTTTTAATGAATGATTAAGCTATTTAGAATAATCACATGCCTCATTTAAATTATATGACTACCATATATTCTATAAAGTAACTGGAAAAGTGTTTCTTCAAATTAAGTAGTCACACTAGATAAATACATATGCCAGATACAATAAAAAGCATCCAAAACATGGATGTTTAAGTCATTGAGGAACAGTGTACTAATTTCTTGTATTAATCTCCAGATATGAGTCTCCAGATAATAAAAGAAAATCTACTAGACTGGAAATGACTGTCAAAAAATTCACATGTTCAAGTTGTGAGAAATATGGAAGTTCAAAATCTTTAACTTACATTTTAGAATACTTTCTTTTTAATATCAGGTAATATTTACAATGTAGAAAAAAATATTGCTAATGCTTTTCTTTTAAGAGTTCATAGCTGCAAAACGATCAGTATTCTTCACGTTAGGATAATTGTGAGCAGTAGAAATCCAGCTGACTTATGCAAAACTATTCTGTATTTGATGTTAACAAATAGTGAAATTGTACTGCATCTCCTGGGTGGAAGATCATTACATTTCAGTTTTATCTTTCATTTTTTAATCTCCTTTACCTAGGAATATGTGATGAATCGACTGTTCTGATTTAGGCTCTGTTATTCAAGTATAAAGTGCAACAGGATGTGATGACCCGGATATGTTTGCCATTTATTTGTTCATATTTGTTGCCCAAGCCAGGGGCAGATTTGTTTTCCTTTGGGGTCCGCTTTTACACAATTGTTTTTATTACTTCCACAGCCGGGCTGGGGAGGAATAAGGAGGTCAAACATCTTGTCAGTGTTTGCAGAGTCTATGGTTCAGTCAGGATGATAATTTGTGCCAGGCAACTGGTTCCTCTGTGGTTTGCATTAAATGTTAAATAATGAGGACACAGATATTTTGAGATGCCTGGATATGTTTATGGATTTCGACATGAGACTTTGGTACTAATTACTTGCTTCTATGTTATGGTAAGTTATTCTGTGTCTCATGTAACTCCATTCCTACTGAGCTGTAATTTGTCTGTACATAATATTGTTCACTCTACTAATATTCAGAACTTCAGTGTCTTCCAGACCAAATAAAAATTAAATTATTATCCTAGGAAAATACCTAATTTAATAAAAGATACTGTATTGGGTCCTTCATAAACTATCCTTAAGGGAATAATCAGAACAACTTATTTTGTCAGAATGTTAATGATCATTTGACGTTTGAGAAGCTTCTCAAATATTCAGAGTAGAAACATTCATACTGTTCCTCAATCAATATTAAAGTTTGAAAACATACAATTGTTACAAATCTGTCAATTAAAAAACCCGTCCATTTATGAAATGACCACATAAGAGTTCAAAATAGAATGATACAATGCATTTTTACCTTTAGCCGAATAGACCGTAAGTAATAAGAAGTGTTAAAATGTTAAGGTCATATTTCTCTACATAAGGAAAAATAGATTTGCCTGGATCTTTGTGTCCTGTTTTGTATTTCATACAATGAAGGCTTTTAAAACTGTCTTTCCTATACATTTCTGTAGTATGAATGTTCTAAAGCTGGAACTCTTTCAAAACGTATGTGAAGATTGCTCCAAAAACCTTTTATTCCCCAAGAGGACTTAAATTCTGTAATTCCACTGAATCTGCAATTGAGTTATATACTGTATGCGAAGCTGTTTGCTCTGTTCTAAATCAGCTATCTGGTTGTATTAGTCTAAAAAATTGCAAATATTCTCTACTCGCTCTCAGTATGCAGCACATTTTACAGATTTCTTCCATATCTTCTCTTAAAAGTTGTATTTTATATTTTTAACAATGTAAATGGAAAGAGAAATTAAAACTCAATTTAGTAGGTTTTTTTACTAATATCTATTTTGGGGAAAAACTGCTACAGGAATATGTTTCACGAGAAGCAAAAATGCCCTTTTTCTCTTTTAAGTGATTACAAAGTCACATGATTCATTTAAATACTATGGAATGGCCTTATTTTTTCTGGACAAACTTTTTACAACACACTGAGATCTATTTGGCACTCAGGCCAGCATTCAGGGGTATTTTTGTGAAAAAAAAAAAAAAAATTGATGCAGGGGGTTTTGTGAAAACTGTTAATTTTTGAAATTGTAGCCACTCCTCAATTCCCTTTAGACCTGTCCTGCTGAGACCAAGTTTATCTTCCTTTATGTTTCTCCTTCTCTTTTGCATATATATCACAAAAGAGTAGCCATAAGTTACTTTCCTCAGATTTCATTCAGTCTGTAGTGTGAAACTGCTTCCTGTGCACTCCAGCCTGGCCAATGCATATTCCTCTATACTGCAAAAATATGCGTAGCGAACAGGAGAAATTGTTCTTAATATATCTTTCTTTAATATCTTTCACTTTATCCCTGTTCAATTTTTGCTTGGAGTTGTTCAGATATCTATTTCTTAGCTTTTAAGATTCAAAGGAGAAAAATCCAGAAACTCTACTGAGTAACATACCTTGAGAAAAAAGATGAAAACACTCTTGGTAAAGGTACTTAATTTTTATTCAGTTCTTGAATGCCATGCTTCAAATCATTAATTCAAAGTATGATGGCAGCAGCATCTTTTAGCAAAAAGATTACAAGAATTTAACACAGAACAGAAAAAAAAAATCATCAAGCTCTTTGGCAAAACTATGATAAAAAATTATGTAAATGATTAAATAATTACATATGTAAAAGCTGTTCAAAGCAGTTTCCTATAATTGAAAATAACACAAAAAAAATTGGTGCTGGGTTTGTAAAACAGTTTATACCTTGAATTGACAAAGCATGACATATCTTTCATGCACAGGCACAATAAACAGACCATTAAAAATAGAAAAATTGCATGTTTATTTGTGTTTTTAGCTATTCATTTTGTCACTCATACTACCTGAATGAAGGCTAGGTTCTAACCACTTTACTTTGAGATCTCAGAGTAGGCAACAAATCTACACAAATAGGATAACAAACATCTATCATCATCTATAAGATAGGTACTTTTAAAAAAAAAAAAAAATCAGAATTATAGGTGGAAAAACTGAATCTTTCCTGCACAATTGTGATAAATTCCGATGCTTGTGTAAATCACAGGGGAGGAGGAAGAACGGGGAGTGGGTTTTTTGAGTTTTTATTTACTTTATCACTTAGAGTGGTTAATTCTTTCTTTTTTGGAGAACTGTCTTTGTCAAAAATAGAACTTAAAATTCATACAGGTCTTTTTGCTACTAATAGCATTAGATGAAATAGTACATAAGAAAAAAAAGGAGTATACTTAAGTCAGAGAACGGCATAGGAATAAACATACCAAAAACTAGCTTTCTTTGAACACATCTTCCAAGTTATTTGCTCTATTGGAGCTATACACAAACAAGAGGCATCTGTTTTCTCATAAATCACTGATGAAACATCAGTAAGAACAATGATATACGGCAATGATATTGCAGTATTAATCAATTTGTTAGCTTTAACTGTTTTTGAGTGCAAAATGTGTTAGTATTCTGTATCTGACACACAAATCAAATGCATGTTAAAGCTGCAGAAAAAAAATATCAGTACAACTGACAACAGTTTTGGGATTTGCTTAAAGAGTCTCATGAAAATTATTTAATATAATAGCCAGAATGGTTATTGCAAATGTTTGAATTCTGTAAAATTCTGTATATGAATATATTATTATGTGTCAGAAATCCACTATGTAATCATTTTGATTGAATGTAGTAACATTTAAAAATGTGGATCTAAATACAGAGGTTACATAAGTCATCTCAATTCATCCTTTGCATGTTTTGAGTTTTGAAAGGGCAAAAATCAAATAGTTACATAAGAATGAATGTCTCCCAACTCATCCCAGGGTTAGTGATATCCCTAACTGATGTTCAGTTAGCTGTCCTTAATATCTGATGCTTCACTAAATTTCTTATTTATATAGGAAAAAAAATAAAATTAGATTGGCAAGGCAGTCAGCAACTTAAGCCCCAAAAATAGCTGAAGGAAGTGTCCTTGACTTTTTGTTCTTTACATTCAATTTCCCTTTTCGTGATCACTTGCTGGAAGTGCTCAGTTGTTCAGCGTTCACTGAGTATACTTTTGGCTTGATTGCTTGAGTATTTGCTGAAAGTAAATTTTAAACTGAACATCTGATTATCAAATTTGTGGTTTGCCTTCATGCTGGGTTGGTGAGTTACCATGAGTCATATGATATCTGGATTTTGATTGCCTGGCATACATTGCTAACACCTATTATAATCAAACACAGTTGGAAATTCAAACTGAAATGCTTAAGTTAGTCAAATACTACTGCACCAAAGTTAGAGCACAAACTGATTGTAATATTCATCATTCACAATTAAAATGAAACACCAAGAATTATTTGCTAAAGGAATTACTGAATCACTCTGAGTAATGAATAAATTTGAGAAATGAATCACTCTCAAATAGAGTAAGGTGAAATTCATCAAATTATTTGTTCTGAATTACTTTTGATTTTTAATATTAAAACATCATGATAATGTTATATTTAAATCAAATAGAGGGTAAAGAAATGGCTATATGCTGTGAAGATAATACTCTGAATACACTAAAGTGCAAGAGCAGTTAGTGACAGAAGAACTACATAAAATCCTAAACATTTCTAGCTTTGAGCTACAGCGTAGATGTTTTAGTAATCATCTACCCTGTAGTTACATTTTAGTGGGGCATGGAGGATAATTTCTATTCTCGTATATTTCCCTAAAATTTTAATCCGATCTTGTAACAGGTGGGGGTTTCTGATCACCTGGCCTACACCACCAAAAAATAATGGGTCTGGGGACACATAGTTCCAGGGGGATCCAGTCAGTAGTAATCACTTTATTGTAAATTCAGCTTATATTTATAGTTTATCATAGTTTATATTTCCACAACCAACTATTCAAGTGCCTAGATGTCACATGGTGTCCAGGAGCTGTCTCCTCCAATATTCCACAGCCACACTACGGTCTTGGAATCCTAATATCTGATGTTTTCGTTCCTCTGACTTTTTGTCATGCACAGCCCGTGATGGCTTGGGCATACCCTGTTAGCTTACCTTATGCATACTGCATGCCGTATGATGTGTAATTGGTTATGCACTTTTACTTGAAACCCTTCCATAACTCTGTAAATATTCCTCTCCCAGAATTGTCTCTTGCGGTGTACAGACTAAATACTGCTATTCATCTCATGTAATACACTGTGTAGCAGCCCTCCAGTACCTAAAAAGAGACCACAAGAGAGCTAGAAAGAGACTGTTTACAAGGATGGGAAGACAGGTCAATGGAGAATGGCTTTAAACTGAAAGAGAGTAGACTTAGTTTGGAGGGAGCCTGATGGAATTCATCCAAGAATCCTCAAAGAGCTGTTGATACCATTGCAAAACCTCTCTCGTTGATCTTTGAGCAGTCTTGGGAATCCAGAGAGGTCCCTACTGACTGGAAGCTGGTGAAAATTGTCCCAGTTTTCAAGAAGGGCATAAAGAATGAACCAGAAACTACAGGTCTGTCAGTCTCACTTCAGTGCCTGGTAATGTTATGGAGATTATTTGAGGAACACCTGAAAGACAATGTGACATGGGTCACAACCAACATGGCTTCATGAGAGGAAAGTCCTGCTTATCAAACTTCACTTCCTGTTATGACAAGGTAACCCACCTAGCTGACCAAGTGAAGCCAGTTAATGTCATCTCTCTGCATTTCAGTAAAGCTTTCCATACTGTCTCTCACAGTATCCTTCTAGGCAAAATGTCCAGCACACAGCTGGATAAACACATCATGCAGTGGGTGAGCAATTGGCTCATGGGTCAAGCACAGAGGATAATACTGAATGAGGCGACATCAGACTCATAACCTGTTACTAGTGGGGTGCTCTTCAACATCTTCATAAATTATGTGAACGCAGGACTGGAAGGGATACTAAACAAGTGTGCAGATGATGGAAAACTGTGAGCGGCTGTTGACTCCCTTGAAGGAACGAGGCTCTGCAGAGAAACCTTGACAAATTAGAGGGCTGGGCCGTATCACCAACCATATGAAGTTCCACAAGGAGAAGTGCCAGATTCTGCACATGGGATGGGACAACCCCAGATGTTTGTACAGACTGAGGAATAAGATGAAGTGCTATGGAAAGGGACCTGGATGTCCTGATCAATGGTCAGTTGAATATGAGTCAGCAGTGCCCTGGCAGCCAGGAGGGCCAACTGTGTCCTGAGGGGCATCAGGCAAAGCATCACCAGCCAGTCGAAGGAGGAGATTGTCCTGCTCTGCTCTGCACTGGTGTGGCCTCACCTGGAATACTGTGAGCAGTCTTGGACAGCACAATATAAGAAAGACATTGAGCCATTAGAGAGTGTCTAACGAAGATGGTGATGGGCCTTGAGGGGAAACCATATGAGGAGCAGCTGAGGTCATTTGGTCTGCTCAGCCTAGAGGAGACTGAGGGGAGATGTCAATGCAGTTACAACTTTCTTCTGATGGGAAGAGGAGGGGCAGGCACTGATCACTTCTGTGTGGTGACCAATGACAGGACCCAAACAAATGGCCTTGAAGTTGTGTCAGGAGAGGCTTAGGTTGGATATTAGAAAAGGGTTCTTCACCCAGAGGGAGGTTAGGTACTGGAACAGGCTCCCCAGGGAAGTGGCCACAGCACCAAGCCTGTCAGTGTTCAAGAAGCATCTGGATGATGCTCTCAGGCACATGGTGTAACTCTTGGAGATGGTCCGGTGCAGGGCCAGAAGTTGGACTCGGTCATCTTTGCGGATCCTTTCCACCTCAGCATATTCTGTGATTGTCCAGAGAAGTTATGGATGTCCCATCTCTTGAAACTTTATAGGTGAGGTTGGATGGGGCTTTGAGCAACTTGGTCTAGTCAAAAGTGTCTCCGTCCTTGGCAGGGGTGTTGTAATTAGATGGTTCTCAAAGTCCCTTCCAACCCAAACCATTCTATGATTCATACACGACAATAGGTTTGAAAAGTACCTAGTGGAGAATACGAGATCAGTTATGCATTGCATCATTTTTTCTTGAACAGGTTACCCTAAATTAGACTCATTCACTCCACTGCATAATAGTTACCTACAAATCACTACCGAACTAAAAAAACAGTAAATCTGCCATTCCTGTCTTAAACAGAACTAGCTAAACTTTTACGATTGAACATGTGAACAACTGGTAACTTGGCCAGAATCTACAGAGACCTGTGGCTCTGTCAAGTTTATGGACAGAGACAGAAGGGAAGAAAGTCGGTGTGAATCAACTAATTTTTAGCTGACAATGTGATGGTTAATCAAAAACATAATGCTTTAAAGCAACGCATGCCCATTCAACAGCAGCTACACAGAAGACAACTTCTACATCAATAAAAATGACGAACAGCTTCTTGTAGAGTTATTTAATCAACAATTCCAGGAGATCATCTTTGCTATAAAGTATAAAGATATGGGAATCTTTTCTAGGATATTAGGTTTTATGGAGTAGCACCAGGACATTTGCAAGTACTTGATATGAAAATGGTATTCCTTCAGACACATCAGGGAACATTTTCAGCACAACACAATGAGATTTAGCTGTTTTGATTCTCATTAATGTTAATAGGAATTGCATGGCTGCATCCCAGTGGACTTAACTAAATTGTTGCCCCTTCCAGTTCGCATCCACATACCACATGTCTGTGCAGTGCATTCTGACTATTGGACTAGCTCAACACAGATGATACAATACCAGGAGCTTGCACTGCATTAAGTGACCAAATAGAGGCAGAGATCTCATGAAATGAAACTTAAAAAATCATGGAGAAACATAAGCCAAGGATAATGAAATGTAAGAGAGAGAGCTCCAATAAGTGTGAATTGTTTTACTTTAAAGAAAAGTCACTGAGGTAGTGATACCTCAATCAGAATCATTGAAATCAAACTACTCTAAAATCAAACTATTATTTTAATAATCAAAGACTATGAAATACAAGCTTTTAGAACCATAGCAAAAAATTTTAATTTTTACTGCAGCACAAAATTGATTTCTTTAGTCAAAGTTGCAACTATTCCTAATCAAACTGTTTACAAAGAGGCAAAACATTAAAATAAAAGCTTAACTTGGGGGAAAATATGTAGAAAAATCTAAGTAATAGAGAATTTAGAAGAAGTGATAAGTATGTACTATTCAAGGTCTTGAACATAAAAATCGCATAATGAAATTTTAGTTAGATTAGCACTTTTATAGCAAGAACAAGTACAAATGAACTTTAGAGAATGTCTGTTCCTTATGATGCAACTTGAGACTTACAAAGTTACAGCTTCCAATACTTGTTTCCCATTGTTTTGATTAAGAAAGTACTGTCAGTTCTGTTGGACCTCACACTTCAGGCTGCAGAGCATTCTAACTCCTGTTATCTGTAATAAACGTGGAGCATCGTGCACAGTCTGATTCTTGAATATTAATTTTTGACTTTTCAGTTTTCTGTATTTATGTCAGAGAAACTGTATATTTGGGCAGCAATTCAAAATTACATTTAGAATCTGTATTGGTTTCTCTGTGGCCAGGTTTTGGTAGCAGTGGGGGGGCTGAGGGAGAGGCTTCTTCGAGAAGCTGCTGGAAGTTTCCCCCATGCCCAGGCTGGGCCCGCTGCTGACCAAGGACAGGCCAATCAGTAGTTGAAGGAACGCCTCTGTGATAACATATTTAAGAAGGAAGAAAAAAAAAAGTGAGTAGGAGATGAAGATGGCTGCCAGAGTGGAGCAGGGTGAGAGCCTGTGAGCAACA
>VXBA01005209.1:23447-52076 GCA_013399895.1 Serilophus lunatus | reverse complement strand
GGGCCCACGCTGGAGCAGCCTGTGCCTGAGGGACTGCACCTTGTGGAATGTGAGCCATGTGGCAGCAGTCTGTGGAAGGCTGCTGCCCATGGAATGGACTCTAGCCGGAGCAGTTTGTGAGAGGAACTGTATCCTGTGAGGGATGGGACCCCATGGAATGTGGCTGGAAGGACTCTTCTCCCCAAGCAGCGGCTGAGAACAGCAGCTGACCACAGCAACACCTCCCCCCCACCTCACCTTTTCCCTTGACCGCTGCGGGAGGAAAGGTTGGATGTAAGAAGGAGGGGATGGGGGGTAAAAGGTGTCTCTTATTGTCTCTCACTCTTAGCTCTGATCTTGTTAGTAATAAAATTGACTATTATTCCCACATGGAGTCTTGTTTTGCCTGTGACGGTGATTAAGAAAGAATCTATTGTAGTCCTTATCATGAATAATGAAACCTCTCGTTATATTCTCTCTCCTCTATTGCTGGATGAGGGAGAGTGAGAGACTGGATGTAGTGAGTCCCTGGCATCCAGCCTGGGTTAAACCACTACAGAATCTTGCATCAAGTCTTTTTATAGTAAATACTAAGCATTAAAACATAGGTCTGACAAAGAAATAAACAAACCAATCATAATTAAATCAATAATTCTGGAAAATACTTTGTTTCCCTTCCTCCATTTTCTCAGAATACATAGGAAATTTTGTGTGATCTAGATTATATTAATTTCAAATTAGTCATAGCATACTGTAAAAATAAAAGTGTTACCTAGTTCACTGAAACATGATGAAGAAACTATACACATTTAAATACTAATCTACCAAGCTTATTAAATCCAGTAGGAAATATTTGAACTTGAAAAGCATCACAATCAACAAACAGCAGGCACCAGGTATACTTCTGATTAGTGAATTGAAGTGAATAGAATATTGCCCCAAGAGTTTTTCATGTTTTGCTATAAATCTGCTATAGGAAAATCTCATCAATTGAATAGCACTTTGACCAATTAGCTTTCATTATTCCTTCTTAGCTAAACCTCTTCCACTTCTAACCTAATCTACACAGATTTTTAACTGCTTCTGAAACTGCATGGATAGCCATAGTTATTGCTTACATGGGAAATTTACAATAATGAGGCAACTATACCCAAATTATTCACACTAAACATACAATTGCCAAATGCTTTTTTGTTTGTTTGGGATTTGTTGTGGGTTAGCTGAGGCTGGGAAAACTTTCCCTATATTAACCCAGTTTTAAATAAAAGGATTTTTTCCTTCCCCTTTTCCCCCCTGCCACCATTCTCCCCTGCCTCCCTCTCCATTCTTCAGTGCAGGGTGGTGGAGAGAGCCAGGCAGTGCTCTGCGGCAGTTTTTTGTGAATTTTTCTCCATGCGGCAATGGCGCAGCCAGACCCTCCAAATGGGGGGATCACTGTGGCTGGCGGTGGCAGCGGGGGCCATGCTCGGTGGCTGTGGTGGCAGCGGCATGATAGCAGCATGTGATGCCCACCATGTTTTTCAGCCGGTGGGGCCTGGAGGCGGAGTTGGGGCAGAGCTGGGGATGAGGCGGCACTGAAAAAATGTAAACTTTGGCCATTGGATACTGTTGTAGAATCCATGACCCTAACTTTACTGCTTAGGATCTGTATGCAATTTATAAGTCAAGTTGTCTGATCATGTAGGACTTACCAACATCTTGAATTTGAGTATGAAACTGTCTAGGCTAGCTACTAGGGATACAATTGAAAAAGATGTTGGGCACTTATATATAGTATGTATTGTATGATATTTTTGTCTGCTGACTTGCTGTCCAGGATACACTAAGAATCATAAGCAGTTATAAACTACTTTTTTTTAGAAACAGAAGAATTTATACATATTCAACTGTAGAAAAAGCTTCTCTTTCTCATATACCCCGACATCCCAAACATGCCACTTCTTCATTAGCTCAATGGCAAGAGTAATTGTTCAACATGTCCATCTCATTCAATATTATCCACTGCATGAGTTAACAGCCTCCCTTAAAAATATCATCCTCTCTTAGAACAATAGCTTTAGGTTGAGTTTGTAGGCAGAACAGCTGTAGTATTTCCTTTTCCTAGTCATTCAGTTGCATTCTACTTGTATTCATTGTACCTCGTGCAAAGTCCCAAAACATTCATCAGCAGAAACCTTCCAATGTTTTTGTGAATAAAATAATAGCTAATTTTCTGATTAAATTTGGGGTTAATTCAAACTTAAACTACTCAGCTCAGCAATGTCACCTCAGGACTGAAATGATTCTTGATTCTTGCTAAGAAAGAACACTAAACTCCTATAAAACCATAAATTTGAGAAATCACTCAATTACACCTTATGTTCAGTTGTCTACATTCCACTTTCTATTTATATTTTATTTTTATCCTGGTATTATCTATTAGACTAAGGTCTTATTAGGACAGTTAAGATATGCTTAATGAACTATTTTTACTTGAAAACTCATTGGAAGAAAATGGAATTTATTTTAATATACTTGATATTTTGTATCAATTTTGGATCATCATGTCCATACTTAAACTACATGTGGAATGCTTATGCTTTATGAAGCAAATGAAAAACATTGAAAAGTTGTGATCTTTACAGTAATCTACCACACCTACCTTAATGCAGTAAAATTTGTTAAATTTTGCAATTTTTTTGAAATATATATGCAGACCTTCTACTGTTCCACTAAACCAAAAAAACAATAAAGATTATTTGAAAAAAAAAAAAAATCAAAGATACACAATCACATACTACTTAACCATGTACTTACGGTTTTAGACATAAACTCTGAATTCTCAAAAAGATACATAAAAAGATTATTAAAATGCCTCTCCTACTGCATTTGAATTAAAACTCTGAATACCAGTTGTATAATAGAATATGTTGGGAAATAGCCAAGTATTTTGGCCCTGAGCCTTTATATGTCATACTGTGATGTCTGTATAGCATTTTAGCACCTCAATCTCCACCCAGTTTAAAGATCTGATTACATTTTGAAGCAGTGTATTCATTTAAGGACAAGAAAAAAACTTTTACATGTTAATCAAAGTGAATACTTATTGCCATATCTCAATTCTGACATTTAGAAGAAACAATGCAAATGAGATATGTGACTAGGTTACTGGAGAAGGCTATCAAATACTGAATACAGAAAAAGAATGAAACTAACTGTATTGACTGAAGTCCTTCATGTACGTCCTCTAAAGTGCAAATTAGACTTACATTTGTGAACTTTGAAGTTTAGGAACTCTTGGATGTATGTTCCTTAATGCATACTGATGTCTATACAAAATAAAAATTAAAAGTACACGATGAAACAAAAATTCCTGCTGTTGTGTTTCCTATTCTTGTAGACTCAGAGAACTGAAGAGCTGGCAAGTCGAACAAAGTTGTCTGATAACCCTGAAGATTGCCTGGTAAAACAAACAAAAAAAAAGAAACCCACGTCATTTTGTGATGGGTTTCTTTTTAATATTTGGCTTTACTACTTTCCTCTGATCTGATTTTATTAAAAAGTAATATATTCTTTAATTCACACACCACTTCTTTCTATTATTGCAATAAATATTTTATCAAATATGAAAGCTAACCTTTTTTCAGGAACGAATATGTACTGGAAATGTAAAGTTGTTTGTAGTAGTCAAAAAAGGGTAACATAAGTGAAAAGGTGTAGGGCTGTACAGTGATTAAATAAGTTTACATTGTGGAGGAATACACATAGTGCAAGTAGCTCACTGTGGGCCTCAGACTGAGCTGTGGAGCGCAGGAGCTGGAGGCAAAGGGGCAAAGGTATCAACCCTTTGTATAACAAAGGGCACAGGATCTATGACAGGACACTAAGAGACACAGCAGGAGCTGAGGATCCCAGACTTACTGCCCCTTTAGTCAGTAAGGGTATAAAAGCCCAAGATTTCCTTTGTTTGTGATCTCTCCTCAGAGGCACCCAGATTAAGCTGTTAGGTTGCTGTTGTACCATCATTAATTTTAAAGACCAAGACGTTTGAGACTCTGCTATGGGAAACCTGAGGTCCAGCCAGTAAAGACAACTTGTCTGTGTGAGTGTGATATGTGTAGGGAGTCAAACAAGGCACGCATCACTGCACTGGAGTGACCTGCTTCAAAGAGGTTTCAGTTCTAGCTCAGGTGGTATGAGTGTGACTGCCAGAGTGGTTCCTGGATGGTCAGACAGGCAAGTTTCCTTAACAACATAATATTCTCATATTTAACTATAAGAAATGTAACAGGCTATTCTAAATACATGGAGCTTGATTTTTATCCCATACAAATTTTTCATTTGTACGGATCCAACCTGATATATCTTTACAGATCCAGTCAATTGGTAGACAAGGGAAGAGCAGTGGTTCCTGTCTTTCTTGACTTCAGTAATGCTTTTGACACTGTCTCCCCTAGATCACCGTGGCAAAACTTAAAAATTATGTCCTGGAAGAGCAGAAAACAAGGTGGATTAAAAACTTATGAAATGACTGGGCCTAGAGGGCAGTAGTATAAAATCTACTTGGAGGCCAATAAGGAGCAGAGTATCCCCAATATTGGATTGGACCCTGTTCAACATCTTTGTTAAGGATGCAGTAGAGTGAAATCTCAGCAAGCTAGCAAAAGACACACAATTACAAGGAGCAACTGATAATCGAGAGGGTCATGTTGCCATCCAAAGCAACCTTAGGAGTTTGGAGAAATCACTTGATGGGAACCTCATGAAATTCAAGGAGAAAAGCAAAGTCCTGCATCTCAGGAAGAATAGCCTCACACACCAGTTCATACTGTAGTCCAGCCACACAGAAAGCAGGTATGCAGAAAAGAATTTGGAAATCCTGGTGGACACAAAGTGCAAAATCAGCCAGCAATGCGCCCTTGCAGGCAAGAGGATTATGGTACCCTGGGCTGCATTAAGAGGAATGTTCTCCTAAAAGGAAGGAATAGGATGAGGAATAGATGATACATTCCTGTGGCTCAGCACTGGTAAGGGAACATCTGGATCTGGAGCTACTATACAGGCTCTAAAGAAAGGCAACTATGAGAGACTGAGAGAGCTGGGACTGTTGGGTCTAGAGAGAAGGCGGCTTCTGGAGTTCTCACCAGTGTATATCAATTCCTGAAGGAAGATGTAAAGCTACATCTTTACAGGTGTTTACTGACAGAAAAAGAGTCTGTGGACACAAGGGAGGTTCCATCTGAACATCAAGAAACACTCTTACACTCTGAGGGTGATTTGGCCCTGAAAAAGGTTGCCTAGAATTGTTCACTCGCTCCTTCGAGATATTCAAAAGCCATCCAGATGTGGTACTGAGCAATCTGCCCTAGCTGGCTCTTCTTGAATAGATAATTGGACTAGGTATGAGTGACAAGTTCCTTCAAATCTCATCCATTCTGTGAGTCTGTGTGATTTTATAACTATGATCCCATAGTTCTGGTTTATACCACAAAAAGTAAAAGTAGAAGCAATTAAGAACTACTTTGTAATGAACTACAAGTTAAACATATTAAGGTTTGAGATATGGTAACTGAATTTAGTGTCAAGGGCACATGCAGACTTGGCTCCAGATCAGGAAACAGGAATCTAAACCTTCATTTTTCATGTACTAGGCAAATTTTTAAGAATCTGGCTTTAGAGTAAACACTACATTTGTTCTTTGACAAGACTGACCATATTTCTACTCTAAAAAATTCGGAAACTCTTTTATCTCCAGCAGGATTATTAATGGTAATACTCCTGTATCCTCTTTTTCTGTCATCTAATCTTGCAGAGCACAGAAGACCTCTGGATGAATGTTCTTGTCTCTCACAGGTTTCAGTGGTGCCTGATGGCATGCAGCAGCTCACAGAATACATACAGTTGCAAATATACTCAGTGGCAGAAATATTTCCCAGGTCATGCATCCAAGCCAAAATCAGATAGAACAGTAAATATTATAAACCAAATAGATACATATTCTTGTTTAGGCGAGACTTTCATAAATTAAAAATCCTTAATACTCCTAATCATTCAGGCCAATACACTCAAGGATCTGCCTTCCTTTTGGTCACACAGCCTTCTCTTCAGTGTTGCATACAGGCCGAAGAACTACATTGAAGACTCCTACAACTAAAAACTCAGTTCAAGTTTTTTCAGTAGTTACCTCTAATTAATTAAATTTTCTTTTACTTGTTCTGAAGGTCCAATTAACAGGTAATAATGAATGCTACTCTTTTCTTAAATTAAATTATGCTTAATATACTTCAATGTCATTTTTTTTAACTATGGTCATATTATCAGCAGTCAATTAATTACAGTTAGGTGTTTGGCTAAATTGTTTGGCTATATTTCATCTTATTTACAAACAATAGAAAATGTCCAGTAGAATTAGTGTCAGATGCTTAAGAGCATTTATTATCTTTTTTTTCTCTTTTCCTTGAGGAATCATAGCTTTTAAATAGAAATCTTTTACTCCTTCAGGAGTATGAAAAGCTATTTGTTAATAGTATGGTTGTGACAGCTGGAATTAGAGCCAGCGCACAAAGAGAAGTTGACAGAATCTGTGACCCTGTAGGACTAATACAGGCTTCTGACTTCAAAGCTAACTCTTTCATCAATATACACTCACATATATGCTACATAATTAGACATTATGAATGTGTATACTCTGGATTTCAGCCTAAGCAGGTTATCCACATGTTGTTGTTGAACCAAAGGAATTCACTTGTGTTAAGATTTAGTAAAAAAAAAAAAAAAAAAAAAAAAAAAAAAAAAAAGACTCTTGTAAATTACAAAACCTATTTACCAGTAGATTTCTATTTAAATCTGAATATAAGATATATTAGCATGAGTAGGATGAGAGGCAGTTAATAAAGAATTCTTTGGAAAGATATTGCACTGAACAAATAAGAAATAAGAAAGTCATCAAAACCAGAACACCAGTATCATTAATAATAGATCTTTCTAGTAAAGCAAGCAAAAATATTTTTTTTATTATGCTGGAAGATCTAAAGCACTCTATTTTTTCCACTATTACAGAGTCTATGAGCAAAAAAAATATTATTATAGTCCTAATTTTAAAGCAAGACAGATTTGTATAAAGCAAAAAAAAGAGGCCATCGCTAAAAAAGCAAAAAAAAAGGACATTTTCAGGAGTTACTAACCTTCTCCTTTCTTTGGCTGAATTATTTACAATACAAAAATACTTCCTATAAATTTATAAATTCTAAAACATAACTAGTGAATTCTAAGTGTGATTATATTTTTCTCATTCATTTCAGCCAAAAGTCTTTAGTAACAGATAAGCCATTATAGAAACAACAGAAGTTAATTTAGAAGACAGAATCACTGACAGACAGATTTTAAGGCATTATTACACAGATGGCTGAACATTGTACTAGTATAGACATGTTCCCACCAACTTTGCAAACTGATAAACACGTTCATCATATATAGACGATAGAAATCTGGTCCAGTACCCCTATTTTACTCAATATCTAGAATGATATAAAATCCTGGCTCTAATAAAGTATCTGAAGTATTCCCTCTCTAGCACGTTTTTCCTTTTAATTGCCAAAAGCCTCACAAAACCTTATGATTTACAGTTATAAAAGCTTTATTTTTGCACATCATCATTCTGTAAAAATTCTATGTCTACAAAACTGATCATGGTATTTCTTATAATAAAGGCAGAAATATCTAATTGTTTTATCTGAATGTACTAGTTTTGGCTGGGACAGAGTGAGTTTTCTTCATAGTAGCTAGCATGGGTATATGTTTTGGATACTGAAAATAGTGGTGATAAAGCAGGGATGTTTTAGCTTTTGCTGAGCAGTGCTTAGACAGAGTCAAGGTTTTTTCTGCTTCTTGCACCACCTCACCAGCTGGGGATGCACAAAAAATTGGGAGTGGACTTAGCCCGAACAGCCAACCCTCACTGTTCAAAGAGATATTCTAGACCATATGGCATCATGCTCAACAATAAAAGCAGTGGGAAGAAAGGAGGAGTGGAGAATGTGGGAGGTGGGAGAGTGGAGAGAGGGACATGACATAACACAAAACATTTAGAGTTATGGTATTTGTCTTCTTGAGTTATAACTTTCTTGGAGATGGCTAAACCTCTGCCTGGAAATAGTGAATGAATTGTTTACTTTGCTATGCTTGCACACAGCAAAGGCACATGTGTATTTTGCATTGCCTGTCAAGCTGTCTTTACCTCATGCCACAAGTTCTTTGCACTTTTACCTTTTCAATTCTCTCTCCTATCCCACTGGTAGGGAATGACTGAGTGGCTGTGTGCTGCTTAATTGCTTAATTGTTCTGATGTTAAACTAGAGCACCAGAATAATTCTGAATTTGTAGGTTATAGATGCTTACATTTTTGTATATTAACAGTAATAACAAGATATATTGCAAATAGAAATATTAATAGCTTTCAAAATAGCAGGAGGAAGGTCAGATTTGTTTCTACCAAGTGGCCAAATCCTCATCTGATATTACTTTAGAAAAAAGTAAAGTAGGTCTGTAAGAAAGCTAACAATAATGAGCCCGATCGTAATTCAACTATATTATCAATGCACACAGCTAGCCATGAAAATGACACATTGGGATATTTTATAGCTTCAATTTTTATAATCATAGAATCCATATATTTTATATGCAAACAAGTTTCACATAAACAATGTTGAATCAAAAATTATACCCTACATTCATACAAGAAGGGTGAAATAAATGGCTTGCCAAAAAGACCTAACTGCAGTTGCACAGGTTTTTATTGTCAAGTAAAGTGATTGTTTAAAAAAATGTGAAGTACCTTGGGAGCCAACTGTTACCCAGGAAGGTAATATTTGGTAGAAAGAGCATCATGTGAAAAACTTTCTTATTTTCATGTTTCTTTCCTCTTTGCAAAACAAAATATTTCATCTGAGTAGTACATCTGATATAAATGCAATTTCACACCAGTGATAAACAACCTTACTGCCTCAGGAATCACAGAGACTTGTTTTAATTGCGATAAGAGAAACTTAGAACTGGTTCAATTGTTTCATAGAATCAACACAGAATCATAGAAAGGCCTGGGTTGGAAGGAATTTTAAAGATCATCTAGTTACAACACCCTTGTCACAGTCAGAGATACCTTCCACTAGGCCAGGATGATCAGAGCTCCATCCAACCCGGCCATGAATATTTCCAGGATTGGACATCTACAACTTCTCTGGGTAACACGTTCCGGTGACTCACTAACCTCACAACAAAGAATTTCTTCCTAGTATCTAGTCTAAACCTACTCTATTTCTATTTGAATCCATTCCCCCTTGTCCCGTCACTACATGCTCTAGTAAAAAGTTCCTGTCCAACCTTCTTGTAGGCTCCCTTCAGGTACTGGAAACCTACAATTAGGTCACCCCGAAGACTTTTCTTTTCCAGGCTGAACAAACCCAATTCTCTCAGTCTTTCCTCATAGGAGAGGTGCTCCATCCCTCTAATCATCTTCGTGGCCCTCTTCTGGATTCACTCCAACGAATTGATATCCCTCTTATGTTGGGAGCCTCAGGGCTACATGCAGCACTCCAGGTGAGGTCTTATAAGAGTGGAGCAGAGAGGCAGAATCATCTACCTTGACCTGCTGGCCATGCTGCTTCTGATGTAATCCAGGAAAAGATTGGTCTTCTGGGCTGCAGGTGTACATTGCCATCTCATGTCCAGCTTCTCAACCACCAGCATCCCCAAGTCTTTGGTATGGCTGCTTTCAATCTGTTTATCCCCCAGCCTTTATACTGGAGGTTGTCACAACCCAGGAGCAGTACCTTGCACTTGGCCTTGTTAAACCTTATGAGGTTCCCATGAGCCCAGTTCTCAAGTTTGTCCAGGTTCATCCAGATGACATTCTGTCCTTCAATAGTATCAAACATACCATTGCAAAGACAAAGAATAACAGGTTCAGTCTAAAGTATTTTTTTTTTAGTACTAAGTAGCAACTGCCTATCGTGATTTAAGAATATCATTGCCGGGCTGTACAGTCTTGACAGGCAGAACAGCTGGCTGAATCCAATAGTATGAGGTTTAATAAATCCAAGTGCTGGATTTTACTCTTTGGCCGTAATAACCCTGTAGAAGGATTTTTGACATCAAATGGCCATTTTACCTGTGAGCAATCCAGCATTTGATTATGGTTCATTGTGCATAAAGTTAGAAGTTTGTTAAAGGTTATAATAAGAAGCAGAAACCAGGCAAGAAGAGGAACTCCTGGCGACATAACAACAGCTGACAGACAAAACAAATGAAGAGTTGCGTCTACATAACTAACAAACTTTCAGCCACTAAGGAAAACTGCATTTATATAACCAATGAACATTCAGTAAAATCGCGTGAGCAACTGTTGATAACCAATGAACTATTTTGCTATATGAACGGCCAGAGTATAAAAAGCCCTCTGTTACTTTAAATAAATGAACTTTTGCCAATCACACTGGTCTCTGTGCAATTGTTCCAAAAATCTCCCGCATAACCCCATGCAGAGTTATAGGCTGGGGACGGTGTGGCTGAAGAATGGCCAGGCAGAGAGGGACTTGGGGGTGCTGGTTGATAGGAAGCTGAATATGAGTCAGCAGTGTGCCCAGGTGGCCAAGAAGGCCAATAGCATCCTGTCCTGCATCAAGAATAGTGTTGCCAGTAGGACTAGGCAGGTTATTCTTCCTTTGTACTTGGCACTGGTCAGGCCACAGCTCGAGTACTGTGTCCAGTTCTGGGCCTCTCAGTTTAAGAAAGATGTTGAGTTTGGAGCATGTCCAGAGAAGGGCAACGAGGATGGTGAAGGGGCTGGAGTACAAGCCCTATGAGGACTGGCTGAGGGAGCTGGGGTTGTTCAGCCTGGAGAAGAGGAGGCTGAGGGGAGACCTTATTGCTGTCTATAACTACCTGAAAGGAGGATGTAGTCAGGCAGGGGTTGGTCTTTTCTCTCAGGCTCTCAGTGACAGGATGAGAGGACATAGACAGTCAGGGGACGTTAAGGTTGGATATCAGGAAAAACTTCTTTCACAGAGTGACTTCCCATTGGAATGGGCTTCCCAGGGAGGTGGTGGAGTCACCGTCCCCGGATGTATTTAAGGATAGGTTGGATGGTGAACTTAGTGACATGGTTTGGTTTGTTTAAATGATGGGTTGGTGTTGGTTAGGTGGTTAGGTTGTTAAGTTAGGTAAAAGGTTGGACTTGATGAGCTCTATGGTCTTTTCCAGCCTTGCTAATTCTGCGTGTAATTTTGTGAGTAAAACAAACAATAAAAAAAGGCAAAAATTACAGACTTTACTATATTTAATTAGTTGCCCACCACTGCTACTGTCATGTCATAATACAATTTTTTACAATTTACACTATGACATGTCTGTGGAAGCGTACTATCAGCTACATCAAATACATTGCTCAGAAAAACAAAGAAAAAATAGCATACAAAATCCTTGAAATGTTTAAAGCAAAGCATTCTATAAAGCAAAAAAGAATGATTTAAACATAAATGTTTTCTGCACAAGTTAAAAAAAAAAAGTGTAGATTCTCAAATCTTGAAGATTTTAATGAAAATAGAATTTTCCATTTCAAAATTCCCCAACTTTTTTGACAGGGTAAAATCAAACTGCTCCATTGAGAAGTGCTTTAGGGTTGACTGTGCAATTGTTATAGTTGGGTATTTATTTTATTTTATTCTGTATATTGAAATTTTTCCCCATTTGCCTGTAGGAACACTTTAAAGGGGCATGCATGTGAGAATTCTCCCTCTTAGGGACACTAGCAGTGCTCGGGAACAGCGTCTCCATTTCTTCAGCAGTAGAAAACCATATGGCGAATCGTCTTCATCCCCACCTCTCTTGATTCTGAGTTGCAGGAGGAGACACAGTGGACATACATCACCTTTCCAGCTCCTGTTTTAATTCCTCTCCTCCTTAGAACAGCACCCTGGCTTGGACGTCTGTTCTCACCAGTTCTTTCCCTGTGAGTGACCATCCCGTTTGCTCCTGTGGCACACACCCTTCACCCACCCCACTCTCCCCTGTCCACTGGTACAAGAGAGCAACTACACCTCCACAGCCTTTGAGGAGTGCACCAGCACCCCAGCTGCCCTACAGACACAACTGCATCCCAGGACATTCAGGGGAAAAAAGGAGTTCAGTTTTCAAATTGTGCTTCTGTTTCTTAGTTATTCCATAATTTTGTTCCCTGGTTCTCTCTCAATATGAAGACATCTATCCATATTTTTATACCTATATGTCATAATAAAGTTATAAAATTCCCTCTATATTATTTTGTCTCATAATATAAATTAAAAGTGTATAACTGTCCATCAATCTAGGACAGCAATCAACAGAGTACATGTTGTTTTACATACAAGGTAACATGCATTAACTACCTAATGTAATATTACAACTAACAGATGGGATGCATAAAATGGTGCCAACAACATTTCAGCAGTTCTTGTTTAATACATTCACCTTTAGGAAAGTCATGAAGATTCAAGGATAATGTCGTTACCTTTCTCTTTCATGCCTTCAAATGCCCTGCTTTGATACTGGTGTTGTACTGTGAGAGTGATGTTAACTAGGACATTGCCTTCATTTGTTCAGTGTAGTTGGTGAATTATACTTGCAGTATAAAAATATTGGTTACTGAGAGCAAAAATACACATTTTCATATAATACTCTAATTTAAATTTATATCTTTATAAGAACATTACTTTCTTCTTCATTTCAAACATAATTGTTCATATAAACTTCAAATGCAGAAAGAAGTCAGAACAGGGAAACTTTAATAGATGCCCATGCTTAGTCTACTTCCCCTTGAAGAAGTTTCTGATATTTTTGAAACAAAAAATGGCATGTTTTATACTGGATGCTATTCTGCATTACAGATGGTCAAGGACATTTGTAGGCAAGACAGAGCAAAGTGGATTAGCAGAAATGGACTAAAAGTTACAAATAACTACTTTTCTCAAAAGCTTTAGATAACAAGTATGCTCCATGGATGATTTCCAAACATGTACATTGCATCATAATATTTATTAAAATGGTTCGTGCAAGCATTTGAATTTTTGAAAAGTAGAACTCTGGAAAAAAGCTACAAAAGCCTATGATTTTACCCACTGACTACTGGGAAAATCAAATATATAGCCCAAACCCTGCGACACACAGACTAAATGTATCGTTTTCCTGGGCTCCGTGTTACAACCCTAGCTGGCAAATTGACAGAGTGGGATGAATGGAGTACTCCTGTCCTTGCTTTTTGCTAACTGGGAAACTATGACAGTATCATCAACCTCTTGCATCCAAACTACAGAGTAGGCTGCTTGAA
This sequence comes from Serilophus lunatus, assembly GCA_013399895.1. NCBI lineage: Eukaryota > Metazoa > Chordata > Aves > Passeriformes > Eurylaimidae > Serilophus > Serilophus lunatus. The sequence continues at coordinate 38,761 of VXBA01005209.1, read as the reverse complement.
TTACCACTGACATGTCACATGCAATCTTGCTATCAGCAAAAGGAGTTCACTGTGAATGCAAGTCCTCGTACTCTAATCAAAGAATACTTATTAGTTCCCTTGCTACAGTATTAGTATTGATACTTTAAATTCTACAGTTTTAAAATGTTATGAACAAACCTATCTAATGTCTACCCCTTACTCTGGTGACCTCTTCTCCCCCTTCATTGTCCCACCAGGTCTTTCAAAGTGAATGGCCAGTCTAGGGGAAAAGGGTGCATAGCTAATTTGCAACATTCTGATTCCACAAAATTATGTTGTGAAAGATGGAACAGTCTATTTCTCCCACACAGAGTCTTTTCTGCATGTAGATATCTTTGTTTCAGGAACCTACTCAGCTCTAAGTTTAAACTAGGCAGCTATAACAGTTGTGGATTTGCAAAACAACATAAAAATACAAAGACACCCAGATGTCTAGTTTCAAAAGGACGAGTAGATTTTCAATGTATTCAACAGTTGTCCAGTTTTTACTCTCTTAAAACATGTTTTAGACTATTTCCTTCTGTTGGCATTACTCACAAGTAGGTTGCAGTCCAAGATATGTGTGTTTGATTCTGTAGAAATTTTATTTCGCTTACCCTACAATTGAATCACAAGTTACAATCAAATATAAAGATTTTCTCAGAATTATTATTATTTTTTAATTTATATCAATTTGCACTGTATTAATTTCCCTGGATTAGTGCAATTACTTCACAACTGCCATTGTCCAACAAAAATTCTGCATATTTTACTTAGATGTTCCTTTAACATGTTAAAACTATGTTGATTTAAAGTTTTATGTGCATGTTGACTCTTTTAAAAACAGGTAAGAAAATGAACATTTGAAATTATCAGTATAGTTTATAAATGTTCATGAAATGCTTAACATTTTATGAAATCATCTTATTGAGAAATTCAATTTCTAATGTAAGAATCTACTAAACAACCTTTTGAAATATTATTTAGAAACTTTAGGTAGAATCTAATGAGTTACATAATTTATATTGAGTTAAATGACTGCTTCATGTAGAGATTTGGTCTTTACCCCTTTAATGCTTATCCATTACTGAAGATAAAATAGCAGAGCATTTAAAAAAGAAAAGGAGGGGGAAGAGACAGTATTGGTCCTTCTTAATGGTAAAGAATGTGCGTATTTTAAAGTATAAACTGTACAGTGCAGCATAAATTTTAATGATTTAGATCATCTTGAACAAAATTAAAAAGGGAGATGATTCAGACAGTTGTATAAGGCATATTTTATGTCTTTTTCTTAATGAAAGGGAATATATAATTGGCTTAGAATGGAAGGTAATACAAATCAATAGATATCATATATTTAATTAAAGTCCCAGTTCAGTTTTCTGTTACAATCTGAATCCTTATTCTGAAGGCCTGAGGTCACAGATCATTACAGCTAAACAGAATGTGCAGGACTTTTTCCAGTTCTGGCTAAAATTTACTTCTATTTGTGCAGTTTATATTTCCAAGCACTAATTCTGTATGATGGCAGAATTTGACAATTTCACAATTTCATTGACTTTTATGTGAAAAATAGGTCTTCCTTTTCTACAAGCACTGGTAGAAGAAAACTTCAGATGGACAAAACTAATGAAGTTTACAATATAAAGGTATAAACAACAAAGCTTGTGTCCTTTATGCTGCTACCAGTGAATACTTCATTATCTAAAAATTTAATTCACATTCAGAGTGAAAATTTCTTGACACTTATTTTAACACTAGTTTCTTGCAAGGCTTTATGGATTCTGTCTGCTAACTTCCAGTTCACATTGTGTATTTCATTCCTTTCATATGGTGCTAAGTCTAAAAAATAGGCATATCATCCAGACACCAGAAATACAAAAGTTTTTTTCATTTTATAGATGCAAGAATGATGCACAGGGAAATTAATGACATATCTAAAGTCACATGAAAATATTTGCCTGATGTATAGAAAGCATTTCCCACGTTTCCTGAGCATCCTGTTACCTGGTTACTAAAAATACAAAATAGTCTAGAAGAAATTTTCAGTTACCCTCAAGACTTAAACTTCAGTCCATGGAAAATACAAGCTTTAGGACCATATGTTTATACCTATCATTCATGAAGCTCAGATCCATAAGGATATAACACTATAAAACTGAATTTGAAGTTTATAGAAGGCATCACTCCCCAAACATGGCTAGTCTGTAGGAACTTCAATTATTCAAATGTGGTAAGTGCTCCAATGTTTGCTTACGCAAATATGTCAATTTGCCATATGAGATCTATCACAGGACCAAGATACCAGAATCAGACTTTCTTCTCCCAGAGCAGTAGGGAAATCATGATGCGAGGGAAAGCCCAATCCAAGGGACAGTCGATGAATGTTGACCCTATACAAGCACTGCAGCCTCCAAGACACTTTTCCTCAGAACAGTGTCCCAAGGGAGTTCATTTTTTTCTAAATCTATTCACTTCTTGCTCATAAAATGCCCTCAGTCCTCTTTGCTGCACAGTGAATCTACATTTTATTTGTCTGTGATTTTTTGGGGGGTATATGATATACTTTCAGCAGGACTGAAAATAATTGCCTGACAGAACAGGTGGCATCATGAGGGTGACTGAGGGCTGAGGGGAGGGAGAGAGGCACAGGCCTGGCTGCGACAGGACCCCCTTGTTCAACCAAACTGGAGGAAATCACAACCCTGTAATCTTGCCCAAGTACCTTCATAATGCCAACTCACGGTCACTAGGCCAGACACCATGCTTTGCTTCTGCACAGTTCTACTACTCAAACAGCCTAATTAAAGTCTGCTTCCTTCACAATACTTTTTAGCCTGCCTTCTGCACTGTGGTCTCTGTAGACTCCTGGCATTTGTAGTATTGCACAGCCAAACCCATAAGAAATAGGAAAGTCTAATTCTGAGGTTCGCAAATGTCTTTGTTAGCAAAAGCACGGGATTAATTTCTCAATCATGATGGTTGAGAACTAGTTAGTTCCCTTTCCTAATGGCTGCACAAGCATGCACTTGCTTTTAGTAGGAATGATTTCAGAATTTAGTTCTGCAAGGTAAATTAACAGCGCTTGAAAAAGTTTTTTATCTCAGATGCCCAAGACTTGGGACTATCCAGGCAGAGTAGCTGGACAGGACATCAGGGGCAGCAGGAGAGCTACTCTCCAGAGTGGCCACAGGGCAGCTGGACTGTTGTCTCAGTCACAAATATGGTTCTACAGATGGAGGTAGGCAGTCAGGGCACCCAAATGGCAGCAGAGGGATCAGTGACCATTGGGAAAGATAGGGAGAAGCCATGTCCGACGTGAGTGATGGAAATCAACCTGCCTAACGACGAGGCTAGTGGCAGGCAGGCCAGAGACATGGCTGGGGCAGGGACTGGGGGCCCTGGCTGGGCTAAACTGGCATCCTGGTCCATGGAGCAGACCTGAGGGAGGCTGACCCAAGTCCAGGAGAGCCATTACTGCACTGAAGGTTCCGAGGCTGGAAAAGGTTTCTCACATACGTATCTGATGGTCATAATCGAGAATTTGAAGATGATACCAGGTAAAAGTATTGTGAAGCCCATTTACTCAGCTAACAGGATGTCTCTCATGGGATGTCTTTTTGACTTAGATAATATTATCAGTCAGATAATCCAGCTTTTTTTGTCACTCAAAGATTTCCTTTAAAACAGATTCTTAAGTTATATATTACCTATACATATCTAAATACAGTTTAACAAGGTGTGGTGCTGCATCCCCCACCTCCTCGTGCCTGCTCTGTGATCTCAGGAGCTCCTGATAAGCCTTTACCAAACAAGCTGAGGGGTGAAGTGTCCCTTGACCATAACAGGAGCTCTTGTATGGTAAAGATGGGAAAGATTCTGACTGTAACATGAACATCAGCTGCCTGACCAAAATGGGGAACAAAGGATAAGTAGTCATCCTTGTTAGACTCAGTAAATTATTTTCCTGAATCATTGCCCAAGTGAAATAGCATCATTGTTCAATACCACCCGAAGAAACGAATCTTAGTCAAGTGAAATGATGCCAATCTTACTAGACTTTTGAGTAATTTCAGTAATTATTGACTTGGGTTACAGCCAGGATGAAAATTGACTGATGACTGAAGGCAATCATCTTGCCACCCTATAAAGAGTGGTCCTGGGTGAGATCCTTTGTGCTTTCCTCAACTATAGTGGGCTATGCCAGTCCCTGCCTCTGAGTGGGACGCTTCTTGGAACTAGCTGACAAGTTTGCAATACTTGAAAGACCATTGTTGACAATAGGGCCTGGGCTGATAGCCACACAAGCTCTACTCGAGGTGCAAACCATGTCTGCTGAGAAACACTAAGGGATTTGGTGTACTTCACTGAAGCAAAGGGAATTTTTGATGAGGATCTTTACATACTTGGATGTAGATATATACATCTCTTTGCCTGTGTGCCTAAGAAGGAATTGTTTATGGTGTGAATGTTGTTATCATGAATCTGCATCTAAGTCACAGTAACAATTGTAGAAAATCCTATTTAATCAGTTTGGTATTGATGAAAAATAAATATGTCTTACAATAAGGAACAGTTAAACTGGCTCTCAATTACCCCACACTTCCATTTTGAAAATAAATGTAGAGCTTACATTACAGGTTGCTTCTAAGAATTTGACAAAAACTATCATTACTGAGAGAGCTCTCCAGATGGCTGCCTTGGTATCTGTGGACTCTGAAGACACATGTTGCAGAGGTTCCAGGTTCATGGCTTTCACTGAGAATCCCAAAGCATACAGAATATACATTTGGTACTGAACTTAAACTGCTATCCTTATGTTTCCCCCCCTAAGTAAACACCAAGGAAAGGAGTTTTCAAAGCAGGATTTGAGGAAGCAAGACAAGTTTCCTGTTAACTAGTCAGGCAGCTCTTTAAATACCATTTGCATTAGGGTACAGTTTAAATTAACAAAACAGATTTCATTGAAACTCAGAACATTATTGTGTCTTCACATTCCTATTTAAACTGGTAAGTGGCTAATTGTATTTCTTTTTGACAAGGAAAACATTTAAACATATGTGCCAAAACGAATTTATAATGAGTTTGAAAAATTAGTGACTCCAATTAGAAACATATTATTGGTAGCTATCCAAATGCAAATTTTCTTAATCACTATATTTATACTATAATTTCCACTATTAAACCAGTGATCCAGATTTATAAACATTTTATGTGTTTGGCGCATGCATACCTGTCATCATCACTTGATTGTGATGTCACATGCTTGTGTCAGCACTCGTCATCAGTGCTTCTTTCTTAAGGCCTGAATCATGTGGTCTGACTCAATCTTTAATCTAAGCCATTGTACCCATCTGTCAGAAGACATAGGTAATGTAGCTTCTTCCTATATTAAGGTTTAAACTTTGACGCTTAATTAACAGCTCAAAAAAAAAAACAAAAAACACACCAAAAAAACCCCAAAAAACAAGCCAAAAAGCCTTGTGCACCAGGGTAGGAGATATGATTATATTTATAAACAATTGATGCTTTTCCTAAATTCCTCACCTTTATCTTCCTAGCTTCATACATGTATGTTGATAGACTACTTAAGATGGTCCAATGAACACTCTGGCCCCTATTGTGCTACTTTGATATGTAAAAGTACTGCTTTACTAGTAACTAGGAAAACCATACATGCCACAGTACAAAAATTATAAAAATGAAGATATCACTGCGTATAAGTTCTGCAAGAAGACTTATTGTTACATGTAAAATATTTTTATCTTCACTCTTGAATTGCTGTGTGTATGATTTTGGTTTTTTCAGATTTTCCTTTTCCCATTGCTGGCAGGGTGCTCACCCCCCTGTCCCTGCCCTCCCTTGCTGGGCAGGCACACCAGGACATGGGCAGTGGCAGCTCCTCTCTGCTCCTCGCAGTTCCAGGAACAGCTGTTCCGTGCAGCTTTGCCATGGAGATGGTGGCTGCTGCAGAGGTGGCAGGGTGGCACTGGCTCAGTGGTCCCAGGCGGGTGCCCTGCCCTCAGTGCATGGGGCCTCCCCACTCCACGCCCATGGGGCACCAGTGCCCGCCTGTATCTGCAGTGCCTGGCGCCTGTGGGGATGTGGGGCAGGTGGGCAGCCCAGCCTCCACGCCACGACGTGCCCTTTCTTCCCTCGCCCTGCACGTGGAGCCATCAGTGCGGCACCCGCTGTCGGCTCTGCCGCCTTGGGGGCTGAGCAGGGCGGGGCTGGCAGCAGCAGTGCGGAACTCTTGGGAACTCCGGGGCACAGAGGCTGAGGGAATGGCGGGATCAGAACTGGTCCTGTCTTTATCACAGTTGTCTCTCACTGAACCCAGGGCCACGCAGCGTGGAGGTGGATAGACAAAGCTCCTGGCACGGAAAGATGACGAGCAGTACGGCTTCTTCCCCGGCAGCCTTCTGCTCTTCTCTGCTGGCTTTCAGTGCACGCAGAGCAGTGACAGTGTCGTCTCTCTATGGCGTCCCTGGGAAAACCCACCGATCACAATAGCTTCCTCCCCGTTTCCTTTTTTCAACTTAGAACGTTCATGAGAGAACACATCTGCCTGCAGCCTCGGCCTAGGCTGCCCCTCGGCAAAGGTCATGTCTGCCATTTTCATCACAGCAGCTCCAGTTATGAGTCTGGACTGAGAGACTGGACAAAAAGAGGGTTTTCTTTTGTTATTGGGTTTTTTTATTGCCATTGTTCCATGTTCTAACATATATTTAAACATATATATAAATATTTAATTAAAGAGTTGTTTTCCTTTTCTAATATTTTTGTGCCCCTTTTTTGTTTTAAAATTTAAAATAATATATTTGTCTTCAAACCAAGACACTGTTTCATAGCTGGAATCCTGTGCACAGTTCTGGATTGCCAAGTACAAGAGAGATGGAGTTACTGGAGACAGTCCAGCAGAAGTTCACTAAGATAAGTAAGGGACGGGAGCATCTCTCATAATCAGAGACATATCATGCCATTGTCGCACTTCGACAACTCTATAGCTAAGTGTCTCATTTCCTTTCATTCTGAAAACTGATTTAAAAAACTATAATAATATAAAAATAATGTAATAATACACTGTAATTCACATTAGGTCAAAAATACGACATTAAATTACTGTTAAAAGAGATAAATTATTAAAAATAATATGCAACCTTCCGTATACTTTTAACACAACATAGAGGATAGCAAGCTAGTACCAATGTATTTTGGTCCTCAACTATTTAGAAAATCTTGCATAAACATGCATTTCATGTATTGTGCAGTATTTCTATTAGCAAAATAAGCTATTATACATGTTCCTTTTGATTTTCTTGATGCTTCAGACGCAAATAATTGTTAGGGTGAAATATGAGTCATGTTTAATATTAATCAGAGCTGCAGAAATAATTGTATATTTTATCTATTAAAAGTCCATAATTTTTATTGCATATTTGAGATTTAGAAATTTTTTAGAATGCCGGTTCTGTGGCAATTGTTTGTCATGTGCAGTATTTTTGTCTACTGATAATTGCCCATGGAAATGTTACTTGTCATGTTACAATCTTTGTCCCAGTGTCTAATTGTATAGGTAAATCAGTGTGGAAAAGCTTACAAACACAGACAGCTCTTTTACTGTATATATATCTTCCAACTGCTTTTAAAGAGGACAATTAACCTGCATACATTTATGAAAAATGGTAACAATGGAAACAAAGATAATTAACATTCTTCATCAAAGGAATGAAAAACCTCATGAGGCCTGAAGAGTCTGTGTTTCATTTACTTTTCAAAATATTTCTTAGCAAAATTCAGACTGAGAGGGGCTGTGACTGATTTTTAAATACATCATTGAGTAACCACTTAGGAGGAAAAACAGCTATAGAACACAAAGCATATTGTTGGCATGAAAATAAATGTGTAAGCACTAAGAATAAATTTATGCTAGAAATAAGGGAAAAAATTCTCTAGTCATCAAGGAAGTGATTCTCTGGAATATTTCAAGAACAATAGCTGGTGACCCAGCAGAATACTCCTTATCCTCAATCTTCAGTTTTCTTATGCTTGAAGCATTGTGGGCTGTGGTCTCACAGCCCTCCAAAACAGCTGTGGCTTCTTGCTACATTAGCTAAATGTCACTTTAAAGAGTAGAGAGGAATACAAAGGGAAAAGAATTCATGCTGTACAAAAGGAAAATATATTTTTAGAATAACACTAAAGCTGAAAACTTCATTTTTATAGATTTCCAGCTATAGTTTTTCAATCCTTTTAAGTATTTTGCCAGTTTGTCAAAGGTAATGCTGTCCTTGAGGATTTGCCCTGCAGTTTTATAGCTACTAGCTTTTCTTATTTACAACTGCATTAAGCAGGTCACCTGATAGTAGCATAAATGGGTCTGAAGCAGTGGTGATATTTAGTCATTCCTAATAAGAATGCCAGCAAGGAGATATGTGTTCCAAGGGGCCAAGAGATGAATTATATTATGGAATACAGAGCATGGAAACCCCAAGCTATCAATTTAATTCTCACCATTTCAGTGGAAAGAGTTGTGGATTATAAACAAGATTAATTATTCTGAAATGCTAATTTTGAAATATCTGGTAGACCTTATTAGGTCTTGTCAGTGTTACAGATGTATTTACTGGGACAAGGAGTATGTTTGTGGGAAAGAGAGGTTTTTGACAGGGCTGCATAGCTACTTATGCCTATGTATCAGTGGCTGACACACCAGTCTCCTCTTTATAAACAAGCATTAGTTTTGTTGTAATCACTGCCATTTATCTTCAGTTGTTTGGTTCCATATTTCTACATAAGAGGACACATGGGTTCCAAACAGATACTGAGAATTAAAAACTGGGAGATTCCCTGAGCTAAGGCAGTTACATCATACAGCCACTGCAACATCTCAGTCACTCCCTCCACTTAGGAAGGTAGCCCTAAAGGTCAGTAATGGAGTTATGGAGCCACTCCATGCAAAGCTGCAACACTCCTCAAATCTTCACCTAATTCAGGAAGGACAAAGGCTATATGAGAGCACTTTTTTGTTCCACCCACAGATATTTCTGTCAAAAAAAAAATCTTAAAAGGATGTTAGCATCACTCGTTTGTTCTAATGTACAAAATCTACAAATTTCCTTCCCTAGAGTCATTGTCTTAAAGAATACATTTTCCCCACCATCTACCTGTATTTGAGATCCAGAAATGTGCAATAAGCACTGCAGTTGCAATTCTTATCTTAATTGGCATTCTTTCAAGCGCAATTATATCTAAAAGACTAAAGGCCAATTTTACTACACTGCTACTTAAAAGGCCTGATTTTTTTTTAATACACTGACTGTATTCACTCATTTTAAATATCACTCTGACAGCTCTATCCAACAAAAATCACCAGGTCTGAGAAGTTCATTCAATAAATGGTTTTAACATTTAGAGTAATGAAAAGTAGATATTTTCCCTGTAAAAACTTAAATTGTTTGGTTCTTCTAATTAGCATGAAGACCAGGAAAATAAAGAACTGGAAATACACTTGGTTCTTTATCTAGACCACTTTTAAAAATAGATACTTTCTTTACATTCAACTAACTTTAATTTACTCAAGCAAGACTACTGATTTCAGAGGACATAATTCCTGAGAAAGTCACGCCTGTTTTTTGCAATTGAGGGCAAGAAAGGTAAAACATGGCAACTATTCACGGTGTGGCATGGTCTACCCAAGAGGTAGCAATACATGATTCTTCTGTGATTAAGCTTGTTCTCTGGAAATTTGTGTCTTGAAAAGCCATAGTCCTTCTTGAAAGCACTGATCACACTGGATTCTATAATTTAATCATATTTAGCCATCTAACAGATGCATAGAAACTTTTCCTCATATTGATTTCAAATGTAATGCCATATGATCCTATTAGGACATTGTCCTTGTTCCAGCCAGTACAGGGTTAATTTTTGCCATAGGCAGAGGGGGGATGACTACGACCCAAAGGTTATTCCTCATCAACTCATGTCAATTGCCAGGGGACAGGGGAAGGGAGTCCTTTCCTGGAAGAAGGGGTTCCATCTGGATGTCATAGGCTGGTAATTTGAGAGGTTGGATATTTTTTCTGTGTGCATCATTCACCCATTTCTTGCACCGTCTGTCATTAGCACTGTTGCTCCTACTGTTTTTGGTTTTTGTCATTGCTGGTTTGAGTAAATTGTTCTTATCTCAACCCGTGATCTTTATCTTTTGTGCCTGCAATTGTCCTCTCCATAGGACAGAGGCCAGAGGGGGAAGGAAAAGGAGGAGCAAGCAAGTGGCACATCGTTTCAGTGGGAGAACTAAATTAGAGAATACCATTCTAAAACCACAACAGACATCTTTATGATCAAAGAATTAAATGGTCAAGAAGATATGCTGCCTGACTAGCAAACATCTCAATACCTCCAGCTAAGATTAATACAGCTGTTCTTGAACAGAAAATATCAAGAACGCCTTGTTTTAGAAAGTCGACTAGTCTAACACAATTCTAGTCTTCTTAACTTGCCTTTCATTCTTTAACTTTCTTGTTGACATGCCAGCAAGAACAAACCTCACAACCTAGATGATATGATTCGAGTATCTGACATAATGCCTTCAAGGACTTAAATTGTCTCAGACTTCATAAAATCACAGAGAGCAGTTCAAATTGTCAATAGTCAACTGTTTCAGAGAAAATAGAAAATATTTTATTTATATGTAGTAGAAAAAGATGGGAAGTGTAATATTTTTATCTTTCTTTAAAAACAAACAAACTGAACGCATCTACTGAATACATCAACTGTGAAAACAAAAAATGGGTAAATTATTATAATTTGAAGAAGCATGCTGAAAACCAAAATAACTGGACAATGTTGTCAGTCTGGAGAATTTTTTTCAAGTTCTCTAATATTTGACATACATGGTAAATGCTTAAGTCCTGGAATCATGCAATTATAAGAGTCTGTAGTTTTAAACTTCTTTATTTACTGTAAAATTCAGGTCTGAAGTTCTTATCATCACAAAAACAAGACTGAAAAAAGCACCATGAGGGATAAAATATAGGCATTTCTTTGAAAAGAGGGCAAATAAAAAGATCTAAACTATTCTATCATTTTGAGTGCCATGAAAGGTAACATATTTTCAAGAATGTAGGGACTTGTCTTACTATGTTGAGCACTAACTCAGTGATGTTAAGGAAACTTCTATGCTCAACCATTCAGGTGCCACTCTGGCAGTCACTCTCGCACTACCTGAGCTTTGACCAACGTCCTTTCGTACCAACAGCCCCCACATTCACACAGTCAGACCAGGTTTCCTTAGTGGCTCAACCCCAGGTTTCCTATAGCAGTCTCAGATGTCCAGATCCTTCACATAGTTTAATCATGGTGGAATAACTAAATAACGAAATAATAGCTTGAGTTGGTGCTGACGTGAGGAATGTGATCTCAAAACTCGAGTGAAGTTAAGAGCAGGTGTGTTTATTCAGTGCGTGGGGATACAAGTTATAAATACACTCCAAAACTTCCTCTCTGAGCAACACGGCATGTGAGATGATATACACATTTCCAGCAATAGGCATTCCACATTACGTAATTAGTTCCTAGTTTGGTTCCTTCCCCATCCCCGCCCCATCCTGCCCATCTCAGGGTCCCAGAAATTTGGGGTGGTGGGTGTGAAGATGAAGTCAGTCTTCCTCTTTACCTTTCACCAAGAAGCTGAGCTGTTGCATATCAGCCAAATCGCAGGAAAACATGTTTTTCACCCTTGGTCCTTGGGGGTTCTGAGATGAAGACGCCATACTGTCCTAATTGCCATCTTTAAGCTCTATGTAGTGTCTGCTTTTTGCTTTCTGTGCTACCTTATATTGCTGTCTAGCTTCTACAAGCGTTTCACTTATGTTAGCTTTTGCTTCACTAGGGCATATGTCCACCTCTAAATTCCCTAAAGTATTTTTTAAGTACCTAAAGTAATCCTTTTCTCTCCCAACTTTGTGCCTCCGAGAAGGATGCACAACAAAGGAACAGCCTCTTGTCTCAGGCTCCTGCCCCTGCATAGCTCAGCCTGCAGTTCACACTGCAGCTGCATACAGAGCTACCTGGAGGGAATGTACTCTTCAACTATGTGAGTATTAGTAAACTTCTTGACAAGTGCCTCTTACAGACAGACAGGCTTGAGGTTCTAGAAACCTCAACCTCATGGAAAGGTTCTAGGAAAGGAGTCTGTCCAAAATATGTGGATCTTTAAACTATCTCCCAGCTCACCCCAGTGATTTCTAGTCCCATATTTAGCTTTCCTCTTTTTCTCTATTGGGTGTATAAATTCAGCAAACCCAACCAAAACTAAGAAGGCTTGAGGCTCTGTACCATTTTTCACTAATCCTTCTCTATTTCATGAAACTCCTGAATGCAACTACATGTAGTGAGGGGCTGTAGAATACTGAGATGAAAAAGTTTACTGTATTGAAGATAGCAGAAAAAGAAAGTGGTTTACTGCACTAGGATCAGAAGGGATTTCTCCTTGCTTTGCAATTATTAAGAAAAACGATGCTTCAAGTAATACGTGATTGCTGCAAATATTATATTTTACTGGATAGTGATGATGCTGCTGATGATAAAATGTTATCAAAAAGAGGGTTTGTTGTTTTTTTGTATTATTTAGATAGTACTGCAACTTGTCATGGAATAGCACATTCACTTCTAATTAAAAAATGTGGTCAGCTTGGAAACCAAGCACTTTTCATCTAATGGTGTACTTGAAAACAAGAGAAGGCACCACTGAACGTTTTTATTGTCAAAGTATTCAACTTGTCTTATTTAAAAACATCCAGTCTCCAAAGAATATTTTACATATGCAATAACTGCTGTCATTGCTTGTTACTATTCAGTTGTGTCTTATCAAAAATCTTACATAATATTTAGTTAAAATGCCAGTCCAAAGGTTACCCATAAAAAAATTCAAGAGGATTTGCATAATAATTACTCATCAATTCAACAGAACAAATAATGAGTCCTTTTAAAAAATGAAAATTTTAATAAGATTATAAATCCAAGTTTGCTAACACTATACTTAATGTGTTTTCTCTCAAGGCTGCTGAAAAATTCCTTACAAAGCCATAGCACAGTATACTCTTAAAAAATATGTCACTTGACCATAATTCCAGTCTTGGAAAATTCCTATACTAAAAAAAATAATGATAATAATCCATGTTTCTGTATTATTTTGCTCTATGATTAATAACATATATCACAGGCATTATTAAATTAAATCTTCTAATACCCTGAGATGAGATGAGTAAATACTATTTCAGCTGTAACATATGGAAGTTAGGAATGGAAAGGTTAAATAACTTGCCTAGCGCAGCATGTATAAGTACAAATAACAAGAAATTCCATTAAGAGTAATTTTCATCCCTAGAATTATGAGATGTGTTTAAAATCATATGGTTTATACTTTTGAATATTTTTAATTTCAAAATTTTTAATTTTCTTTTGCTTCCCTCAATTTTGGACTTCAATTTTTTCCCAATTGTTCTGTTTAATGGTTTACAGCCATGGAGTCTAGAAACTTTTTTTTATTTTAAAATAGGCAGAGAAAGAAATAGATAAAATTCTCACATACAAGCTCATTTTTAGGGGCCTAGACTTCAAGCAGAGCAATTTAAGACTGAAACAAAAAAACTAAACACCTCCAAAATAATCTAGTGCAGCAGAATTAGAAACAAATATTTTTATTAATTAATTTTTTTCTTGATTAGGTTCTAAAGGTGAGCTTTTACATCTATATTCAGGTACCTTTAGAAGCAACTTGACTTTTGCCAGCTAATTATATGCACAGTGGTTTTCTGAGAGTTTACTGGAATTTAATGAAGGCTCAGAACTGCTGAGCATCCAGGTTATTTTTTATGTGTGTAATTAAATGGTTTTGGGCTGAACTTTAGGTTCCATTTTGAAAAATTTTAACCTATGTCTCTTGACTTTTACTCTTGGCTCAATGGAACACTTTTCTTGTTCACATTTTTATTTATATTGCACTTGTCACCATACCATACTAAGACAAAATAAATTCCACAATAATTCATGAAAAACTGTGAGTTGTATTTTAAGATTAAGAGTAGTTGGTTCATTATAATAAAATATTTTCAAGTTAACTGTATAGTCCACGAACTGATGAAATTATTTTTACAACAAAATTAACACTTGAATTATTCAGTGCAGAAACCATAAGTAAAAGAGAAGTAAAAAATGTTCCTCCTGAAGCTGTAGATGCTTTGTGAGACCTTTGTTTAAACAGGTCTTAACAGATTTTTTTTCAGAATTTTCTCTAATTAAATTCACCTTTTTCTTCTACAGTGTAAACAAAACACATGTAAATTCAGCAGGTTCACAATAAGCCCTTTAGCAGTACTACTCAGCTTGATGGTGTCCTTTAGCATCAGTATTCCCTTCAGCCCTTCTATTTTAAGTTTATGTGAAATGAGGAGCAGGTAGCTTAATATTTTTGACCTCCAGCAGAAATTTGAACAGAAACTACACAAGCTCAAGCACAATTAAGCACTAATATAATTGTCTTCATACAGCAGAAATAAATTGTCTTTTCACTGTAATACTTCTACTTTATACTTGAGAGAAAGGCCAGAAAGGATAAGGAATGATCGCTTCAATTTATCATATAGATCAAATGTGAACTTTAGCATGTAAGTAAGAACATATCTAAAGGAGTGCGCTCTTTGATTTAATCCTGGGCCTAGTACCGTCATAAATATAAGGTCAGTCTCTTTTTAGGTGTCTGAACCAGACATCAACTTTTACTTTATGAACTGTACACTCCATTTGTGTACTGCACAGGGCTACACCTCATTTTTCTTTTTTTCCTAAATAATTGATACAAGCCATTCTCACAACAGAACCCTTCCACAAAAGGGTTTTCCAATTCAGCCCCTCCACAAGCAATTTGACCTGAACTTTCAAATAATGAGGTAATTTGTAACCCACTGGGGTCGTTTTCCCCCATAAAATAAAATTATCTAATGACAATATAATCCAGACAAAAGCAACAACATCTGACGGTAAAAAAAAAAAAAATCTGTATCATAATTACAATGCCTTGAAATCCACATTTTTGACTTGATTTTGCTTGGAAAAATATGCTGCACATAACAACAATAAAAATCTTAAACAGGTTTTTTTACTTAGGGATTTCCTCATTATCTTCCAGGGTTTTGGTGTTGGTTTTCTTGGCATTTCAGGAACACTTTTCAGCTGAGTGATATTCTGAAGCCATTTATTTACTTTTTGAATGTATTCCTCAGTGAGGCTGGAGCATTTTCTTTCTTTCT
>VXBA01005209.1:0-23393 GCA_013399895.1 Serilophus lunatus | reverse complement strand
TTTTTTTTTTTTTTTTAGAGACTATGTGGCAGTGAATAATTGTATTATCTCAGTTGGACAGGGCAGAGTGCTAATAACGTCAGGATCACAAGTTTGATCCCTGCATGAGCCATTCACTTCAAAGCTGGTCTCCATGAAGCTAAGCAGGTCCCTTCCAACTCAGAATATTCTGTGATTCTATGTGATTCTGTGAAATTGAACTGAAAAAAAAAAAAAAAAAAAAAAAAAAAAAGGTGGGCAAAAGGACAATATCAAAAAAAAAAAAAAAGAGACTGGCAACAGGCAACATTTCAAATAAATAGGGAAAAAAACACACTGAGTGACACAGGCAGCATCCTTTTCTGATCTTTTGGTCATGCATTTCCTCTCCTTTATCATTCTGTGCTCTGTTCTCACATTTTGGTTCCATTTGCAGAATTGTATACTTCCTCCAAACTTGGTGATTTTCCAGAAGGAATAGTGAAATGTCACTATGCCTGTATTTTAGAAACAATTCTAATTTCTCTGCACAGACCTCAAATAAGTCTTTGTGCAACATTGTAATAATACTAAACAACTTGCAAAATCACCTTCTACACAGGCATGCTCTTATAAGCCCAATATGTCCTTCCAAGATATGCAGAGATCAGACAATAGGACTAAGCGGTTTAGCCTCGATGAGTGATACCATAAGGGAAATTTTAAAATTGTAAAATTTAAGTGTCTTTAAATGTTCCTAAAGCGTGTTTTTACAATCCATACTGATAAGAATTCAAATAAGGATTTAGATTTTAGCCATATATACATATATTTGTTTTTCTCATTTATGTTAAAGGTTCTGCAGTAAAAATTAATGTGTGGAAGGGTAATACACAATAACAATAACTCTGATATTCTGCTGAAGGCCAAATCATGATCAAAATGGGATTTCATATTATGCTTTCATCTTCTTTCAGATAAAAAAACTATCCATTTCACTTCTGTAGTGCATTTATTGCCATTTGTTACAGCTCTGCTGCATGTGCTACTAATGCTGTTTAAGCATTATCTGTTACAAGAGTAACCTCGTCAGCTAGAATGGGATATATGTGCATATGCTGATAAACTATTTTATTGGGATTTAGCTATGATTTATTTCATCCAGCATAAAAAGGAAAGGTAGAATACAGGACAATCTTACAAATGCATCAAGAGCCTGAACTAGATTTGTCAAAAGCTTATAAATTTCTAAATGCTTTTACTTAAAATAAAGTAACAGCAACAACAAAAAAAAGCTTTATTTGTAGCTCTATCTTCCCTAGGGAAAGTAGTATTTACTAATAACCATTAATGTTTTTATCATGGAGTTATGCACAAAAGATTCAATCAAATAAATAACATATTTAAAATATACAGGGAAGACATATTCCAATCTCATATAACTTAAAATCTGATAAGGTCTAGAAACAGAGGCTGGAGAAAAATTTAGTTAAGCAAAAGGTGCAAGAAAAAATAAATATAATTGAGAGATAATTAATAATTTTCTACTGCAATTGTTTTCTTATTTGCATAATGTATTAATTTCTTTTGTTAATTCTTATCAAGAAAGATGGGGAAAAAACTGGTAATGGTAATAGCAGATAGGCATGGCAACAGCAGATATTGCAAAAAGAGGGGGGAGACAACAAAGTACCTCAGATGGAACTGGTCCATCATTGCATTTCTGTTCAGTTGCAGTTTATTCACGCAGTAATTTTTTTCTACAGCTATTATCATTGTTCTTCAGTGTTGCTAGAAAAATTCAAATTCTTTGAGATTCTGCTTTTTTTTTTAATGTGGATAAATAAAGACAAAATTTGCTCCCAGGTTACCAGATTTTACCTTTCCCACAGTCTTTGTACACAAACAAATAAAGTTACCTGCCAAAATGTATAGATAGCAAGGAAATGTTTTTCATGCCTACCTACAATCATTTTGCAATAAATTTGATACTTGTAAGACTACATATAAACTACAGGGGTTTTGTAGAAAATGAAAATATTTCTTATTTTCACCTACTACTGACAATAAGAGAAATAGCCCTTATCTTCTTCTGTGTAATCAATATAAAAATATTGCTAAATCTCTTTTTCCATGAGCTCCAGCAGATGCTCCTCACCCTGCCAACTTAACTAAGCTTTTCTCTAGCTCCAGAAAGCCAAAAGGCAGTGGTGACTTGTAGGTGTGTAACATTTTACTTCTTTTAAAATATTATTAATTTCACAGTGATAACTCTATCAGCCAATACTGTCACAGAAAACAAAATACACCAGGTAATGAAGGACTACATTTCATTACTGAAGCATGAACTATAGAAATATAGATAGGTTAATTAGAATGCTTTCATATGTTGACTTTTATGTAGTGGACATCTTGGAAACTTACAGTGAGAATAATATCACAGGAGTGTTAGACCAACACTCTTCATTAAAGTTTTTTCTGAATTATTTCTCTATAGTTTAACAGCATTTCTCTGTCATGCAGAGAATATAGTCTACTCACTTGAAAACTAACTCAGTTTCAGAATGCCGTGGTAGAAGATGACAGCCATAGTTTTCTTGCTTGTGAGCTTCACAAAAGGCTCGTATCTATTGACAAGAGTGATTTTTTGCAAGACATGGTAGATGTCCTGCACAAACTCTATACCATCTGTCAACAACCTCTGTCAGTATGGATAATATAATTTGCATATTAATATGCCACATCATGGCCACATCATTATCTGTCTGAAATACCTAAAAGGCAAGATCAACTTTCAGATTTACAATCCAAACATATACTCAACTCAAACCAATGGTCATTCAAAATTAACTCATAAATCATCAAGCAATATTTTCTTCAAATAGCCACAACTGTGAATATGAAGATGGAGTCACAGTGTGACAGTATCGTCATAAGTTCCCTACATATTTCCATATACCTGAGTACCAAAATTACTTTGTATGTAAGACATATAGATGACATTTTCACGATCTGAACTTAAAATGTAGAATTTCTCAATCCAGCAGAAATTCAGTAATTATAATTTACCTATGAAACTGCCTCTGGAACACTCTTAAATAAGGTGACCTTTCAAAATATCCCGAGCCATATCAAAATGGGAACCTAAAAACTTATCTATACAGCAAAATGTTAGAATAACAGATGAAAGGCAAGATGACCAAAGTCAGGAAAAAGAGCACTGTACACAGAAAATGTACAGCAGAATTGACTCTAAAGTAGCTTTTGTCACTCTGAAATCTTATTTTGCCTCACCATGAACAGTTCTTCCAAAATGTCACCTAAAAACCCAGCAGTAAGCAAGCAATTTAGAAAGTATGTTCGGAATTTTTAATAAATTAATGCAGAACAAGCCAGAAGATATTATCCTACTTTATAGCAGTATAGGACGATTTGAAAATGTCTAGGCAAGCAGGACAGAGATTAATTACCAGAATAGATATTAAAGAACATTTTTGACTCAACTACAAACTCATACAGACCTCTCACTGACTGCTTGGAGTTTGTGGGATCATTTTTAGGTTATTGTTTCATCTACTTTTTCCATAGTCAGACATAGTTGGCTACTGTAAGAGATGGAATACCAGTTCTATTCTCATGTTTTATCTTCATTGTTAATCAGTATTTCAAAATGGAGGATAAAACTCCATATTGTAATGGTGACAAAATTACCATTGTTTATATAGAAGATAAGAATAAAAAAATTCTCATGATGTGCAAGCTTAAAATTCCATCCCTTACAAATAATTAAAAAACAGTTTTGAGAGTTTCGTCAAATATATATAAATATGTATATATATTTATTTCAGAATCTTATATTATATTCTCACAAGCCCTTAAACCTTTTTGCAAAAGGAAGATTAATAAATTATGAAATTTAAAGTCTCTCCTGTATAGAACAGTTCTCCTGTGCAGAACAGTATAACGCACATTTACTAATGTAAAATTTACCACTTGAACCTACTGATATAAATTGTTCACAGTTACCAGTATAATACCCCAAAACCAACAAAAACAAAATCCACAAATGAAAGCTTTTCACTTTTGCTTAGCTGGTTTGTTAGACGTTCCTTGATAAGAATTTACCATGAATATTTTACGAAGTATTTTGGGACATGGTTTTCAAGACGAACACAGCAATTTTCAGCTTGTGTCATTTCTCTCGCTCCTCAAGGTCTCTCATTTGTCCTGCCTTTGACATGTAGGAAGGAACAAGAATTTCTTTTGTAGCAATAGGCTATCATATATAATAGCAGGTATTTTGTTTCGGTATGTTAAAAATTCATGCCACAATTTGAAACTTGCCACAAATTTGAAATCCGTGTACACAGATATGACTTAGTGGTCCTTCTCAATTGGACTTGGGGTCTCTCCCCTCACCCTCTGCCCCCTGGCAATGTGCTAAGTATCTCATTTAAGCTCAGCTCGGGGGATGGCTGTCTCTAGTCCTGCTTCCACAGTGGACCTCAGTCCTACATTGTGGGTACTTGTAGCCTGGATATTGAAAGAGGAAGTAACCCAGTCTAAAAAGTATTTGTATTAATATTTTCTATTTTGTTCTAGTTCATTGTTTTGTTGTAGTTATAAAACTAATCTTGGAGTTATCAAACTTCTTTCTTGATCTTCATTTGAAAAAATAAATCATTATCAAATAAAAGGCCACCAGATTAGCAGCAGATTTATGTTCACCTTTATGTGTTTATTTTCAGTACGGATTACTCACTAATCACAGAATCAACTAGGTTGGGAAAGACCTCCGAGATCATCAAGTCCAACCTGTGACCTAACACTCCACTATCTAGTAGCACTAGCTAGTGGCACTAGCACTAGCGTGCACTAGGTGGTACAGCCAGTCCATTCTTAAATACCTCCAGGGACGGTGACTCCACCAACCCACTGGGCCGCCTATTCCAATGTCCAATCACTTCCTCTGTAAAGAACTTTTTCCTGATGTCTAACCTAAACCTCTTCTGGCACAGCTTAAGACTTTGTCCTATTGCTGGTTCCCTGGGAGAAGAGACAAACTCAACCTGTCTATAACCTTCTTTCAGGAGGTTGTAGAGCGCAATAAGGTCTCCCCTGATCCTCCTCTTCTCCAGGTTTAACAATCTCAGCTCCCTCAGTTGCTTCTCATTAGACTTGTGCTCCAGTCCCTTCATCATCTACATTGCCCTTCTTTGGACACAACTCCAGCACCTCAATATTCTTCCTAAATTGAGGGGCCCAGAACTGGACACAGATACGGCCTAACCAGTGCTCAGTACAGGGGAAGAATCACTTCCCTGATCTTGCTGGTCACACTACTTCTGATACAGGCCAGGATGCCACTGGCCTTTTTGGCTACCTGGGCACTCTGCTGGCTCATGTTCATCCTGCTGTCAGTCAGAACCTCCAGGTCCCTTTCTGTCTGGCTGCTCTTCAGCCATTATGTCCCCAGCTTCTAATGCCTGCATGGGATTGTTGTGGCCAATCGTATGTAATTAATAGTGCAAAATATACATGCACTGAAATTATGTACTCTTGTATTCAAATATTAAACTATCTGAAATTTTTGAGGAAAATGTTAAACATGCAAATGAGTATTTAGAGTTTCTTTGTGGAGCACGATACACTTATGCTAGTATGCCTATATTCCAGAAAATCCTAATGTCAACATTTTCTCTGTTTTATCTAGAAAATTCCCTTTAAAATCCTATTGCGTTTTTTATTCTCTCCTGAAGGAATTTCTCCCAAAATTCTTTAAAGTCTGCTTTCAGTTTACCAAGCTCTACAAATTCACCACCTTCTCTGCAGTTGATACTTACACAGACACTGGATCAGTTATTGTTATTGTTCATTGGGTCAGAACTAACTAAGGTGTGTGTTTTGGGAGACAGCCCGGCCTGCGGTCTCACAGAACTCACAGGGCTGCAGCCCTGTGGCAGCCTTAGGGTCACAGTTGGCACAAGGCAAGGCTGTCAATCAAAATGCCAGCCTGGAGCCCACCCCCACCACGCCCCCTGAGACTCTTGACACAGCCTCTGCTTGGCTGCACTGCCTCTCACTCTGGCCTGGGACTACAGAGTGAACTGGTGGTCCCACCGAAGGGGTATGGCCATACTGACCAAACCACATAAGTACAGGGGCACATGGCTGCATTTTCTCTTCCTTCTCCAGCTGTCACCATGTAAGGAACTCTAGTGGTTACTATTTTTTTCTTGGTTTAATTTCTTTCTTCACTCATTTTCTCTCATTCTCTCATCCATTACTCCTGTTTCTTCTCTTAATCTCTTTAGGGTAACATAAAACCAATAGGTTATATTTTACTAAGCTGGTGTGGATTGCTTTGTGCTGAGTAATTGGTGGAATGGTTGTAAGTAATCCCTGTGAAACCTTTCCCAAAATGCCCATTTTCTCACTAAATTAAAAAAATTCTCTTGGAAAAGCGTGTCAGTCTTTTCTCTTTATACGATCTCAAGGTATTAAAGAGATAAAAGTCTTCAAAAGTTTGGTGGGAAAATATTAGAACCTTAAAAATATTTTTGAAAGTAATAGTTCCAGGTAAGCTTGTGGCTTTGAAACTGGTGGTTGACCCTTAAAATTGTGCACTTTACAATAACCAATATAAAATCTACTTTTGTTGCTGAATGCACACAGTCAGACTTATACACAGACAAGTTAAGAATAAGGAGATGAAAAAACAGCTCTTCTGCCATGTTTTTTAGGTCGCTCATGCCATTCTACAAAACAGCATATCTGCATATTTTCCAAATCAAATGTAAGCAAAGCAGTGTCTTTCATATGATTCAGTTTGTAGGCTCTGTTGCTAGGCAGGTAAGCCAGTTTCCTCAACCTTTACCTGGTCTAATCCAACAATAACAGCAGAATATTTTAATTTACCATTCATTATACATACCCCAATTTTAGGCCATAGTTAATTTTCCTAGTCTTTTCTATGTGCGTAGTATACTTATCCCCATTAATATGGCCAGAAAGATTTCCAGTGCTTACAAAACACAAATTGAGCAAATTTGTCTCCATCCTTCAGCTAATGTCATGAACCCAATTAACCCTCAATGCAAAAAGGAGGGGAAAAAATCTAACTGAACATTAAGTATTATTTGACTGTGTTTCTGATTGGACAAACTGGTCTCATTATTTCAACAAGAAGGCTTTGTTTAATTGCGTAGATATACAACTGCACCAGCAGCTACTACTAGGCTGCTGAAAAAAAACCCTTGTATTTTAATTTCACACTTTTACAGGTATTTCACAAATTCTCTTTATTGAAGAGCTATCCAGATTCCACTTTTCTCCAAAGATGAGGCTTTTTCCTTTCTACCTCATTGCCACTTGTTTTTCTAATTATCAGTCAGATGTCATCTCATCTACTGCCAGGTTCTGAAAAACAAAATAAGTAAGTGGGAAAAATTTTTGTTTAAATCATAACGGGAAATATTTATTGATATTAACAAATTTAATTATCTCCTTCCCAAATAGAACAGTAGAATAATACAAAATTTAATAGCATGCTAATAATGATTGGAAAAAAGGAACACCAATAGGCTCATAGCCAGCTGTAACATAAATGTACTTCTATCATTAAGCAATTGTCATGAGGTTACAGTTACTGGTCAAGGGGAAAATGGGCTACTTTCACACATAAAGTGGCTAGATGAATGAAATGTCTATGCATGACTACTACACAGCCTTCTCACTGCCTGCTACAACAAATAATATATTCAATATAAGTATATATATCTAAGATAAATATATATATATATATATATAAAATAATCTATAAACTAAAAGAAATGATGGGTATAAAAAGGAAATACAAAAAGATTTCTCACAAGCTAGCAGAAGAATGCCTGGAGTGTAAAAGAGATTGGGAAAAGGACACAAATCTGGTATAGTTTACTACATCAGTGAATGAGAAAAAAGCTACAGATGTCTTTCTGGACATCTCTAAGGTCTTTGACATCATTCTCCACAAAGTCCTTCTCTCTTAATTGGAGAGATAAAGATTTGATAGGTGGACTCTTGAGTGGCTGAGGGATTGGTCAGATGGTTGCATCCAAAGGGTAGTGATCAACAGCTCAATGTCCAGATAGAGATCAGTAACATGTGTTGTATCTCGACTTCATATTGGTACAATTACTGATTAATATCTCCATTTATGACCTGTACAGTGGGGTTGACTGCACCCTCAGCAAATTTACAGTTAACATTAAGCTGAGTGGTTTGATTGATATGCCTGAGGGACCTAGACTAACTTGAGAAGTGGGCCCATATAAACATCACCAGGTTCAACAATGCCAAGTGCAAGGTCCTGTATATGGCTTGGAACAACCCTGATATCGATATAGGCTGGGGGATGGAAGGACAGAGAGCAGCCCTGCAGGAGATGCTGGTGAATAAAAAGCTGGACAGGACCTGGCAATATGCACTCATAGCCCAGAAAGTCAACCATATCCTAGGCGGCATCAAAAGAAGCATAGCCAGCAAGTCAAGGGAAAGGGTTCTGATCCTCTACTCTGCCATGGTGAGACCCCATCTAGAATAATGAGTCCATATCTGGGGCATCCAGCATAAGAAGGATGTAGACCTGTTGCAGCAGGTCCAGAGGAGGGTTATCAGAAGAATATCAGAGGGCAGAAGGATTTCTCCTATGAAGACAGGCTGAGTTGTGTCTGTTCAGCCTGGAGAAAAGAAGGCTCTGGGAAAACTTGGTTACAACATTTTAATACTTAAAAGGAGCTTATAAGAAATGGAGACAAACTTTTTACCAGACACAGTTGCAATGAACATAGGGTAATGGTTTTAAAGGAAAAGAGGGTCAATTTACATTAGATGTAAGTTTGTTTTTTGTTTTTTTTTTAAAGTGAGAGTGGTGAAACACCAGAACAAGCTGCCCAGAGATGTGGTAGATGTCCCATCCCATGTCAGTTTGGATTGGGTTCTGAGCAGTCTCATCTGGTCAAAGATGTCCCTGCTCATTGCAAAGGGGTTGGACTACATGACTTGAAAAGTTTCTTCCAACCCAAACCATTTTATGATTATACATGAAAAAGATCCCAAATAAATTGACATCAGTATGATAGGTGCTATTTGCTGAAATGTACCTAGCATGTCTACCAGTATTCACATTCAAGTATTCCTAGGTGCATAAGAACCTGCCTTTACTTGCATAATGGGTAAAAGAACTTAAAAATCTTTAAAATCCTGGGCTTTTCTGTTTGTGAATATATATTTAGTAATTATCAGTGACTCAGACCTTATGAGTAGTAGTCAGTTTGATGAAACTATTAACTATGGTTGTTAAAATTGGAAGTTTCAAGGATTTGAATATTTCTATACTGCATCTCAGGCTTTACCCATAGGAGTACAAGATCAAGGACAAACAAGCAACTATTTCTTTCAAATCTATTTTTCTATGTGATGTAAATTTCTGATTTTCTATACAGTACTTCAACTTTGAATAAAAGTCACTTTCCTTAAAATCAAATTAATTTTCTTAGAGAACTGAGACTAAGAATTGGTTACCTTTCAGAGGAAAATGTATTTGCTTCTTTCAGTTCGCTCTCTTTTGACAGGTTTTTGGTGTAATTTTGACTTATTTTCCTTTATAATTTTCTACACCAGATAAACAGGGGTTTTGGTAGAGAATAATCAGAGGAATCCCACTCGAATTATGCAGGGACATATACTGTTCAGCATATTTATAAATTACCTAGGGAAGATGATGAATTGCAGTGCAAGTTTGCTGATGGTACTAAATTAGTCCAGGTAGTGAAAACGAAACCTGAATGAAATACTGCAGAGCATTTCATGCTATTGAATGACTTTGTCGGAAATCTGAACTTGATAAGTGATGGGTGTATGGAGGAAGCTGAGCCCCCAGTTCTATATGTGTAACATCATAGGATTGTTCTTGGTTGGAAGGTGCCTCAGGAAGCATGTAGTTCAACCTCCTGCCCAGGGCAAGGTGTGCTATGAGATCAGAGGTCAACTATGAGATCAGTTACTCAGAGTCACTAGCAAGATTATCCAATCATTTTTCTTGCCTGTTAGATATTCAAGACAGGATTCACTCTTGCTTCTCTTGGGATTCTAGGAGTGTTCTTTTATCAAGAAATGTTGTGTTATTCACCACTAATGTGTTTGTTCTGTTGTCAAAAGGATCTGACACAACAGTGTTTAAAACAGGTACACTGTAACTTTTCCAAATCTTACATAAGATGAGTAGACTTTCATGCCACTATTTTCACATTCCTATTTTGATGTGATTTTTTTTTTTTAGTCTTCTTTTTGTAAAATTTTATCATTTATTCAAAAGCATGAAGCACATACTTGCTACTGGTTTAGTTCTATGAAATACTGTTTATTAATCCAAGCATTTCTTTTGAAAGCACGTTTGAACCCACTATGCGTGGTGTTTAAATTCCTGTCAGGTCTCAAATATTAAGGTATTTTTAGGAAATCTTACAAGCTGAAATATCTGTAACTTAAGATTCATAAAAGTGGAAAAACTACGAGGAGCTTTGATATGAAACAAAGTGAAACTTCACTGTTTCTGCTTTTACAAAATATATTGCCATTTCCAGCATCTTTTATGCAATCTATGCCAGTTAATGCCATTGATAACCAGTTTTATTAAAAAACAAAAGTCACACCAAGCTTTATATGAAAATTAGTGACTGATGTATGTCAAATAAAACAAATATTTAAAAATGTTGACTAAATGTTGCTTTGTAACAGAATGCTTGACTAATGCTGGGGTGTCCATGAGATTTATTCAGTTTTGAAAACAGTGATACTTATAAGCAGGAGGGAAGGATGGTAGCAAAATATAAACATCTCAATAATCATTATTTAAATGTCTCGCATCCATCTTCTACTGAAAAAAACCCCAATAACTATGAAAATACAGTTGCTTTAAAATCACACCTATTTTCATTGGCATACAGCTGCATTTATGGCAGGTATTAAGGTGGGCATTTTAAGAATTTTATTTTCTTTTAGGTTTTAGATTAATCTGATTATTCAGTTTACGAAGATAATTCAACCCACAAATATTTTCTCCACTCTGATACAATACAGATAACTTATTTCTTTTCCAAATTGTCTAAAGAAAAGGAAACTGAAAAAATTCAATATATTTTGTCCAACAGTTAATGTAAGATACATTTCTAGAGTATACACCCTTAACTTACATTTAATTTCTTGGCAGAGACTAAGAAATTAGGTCATTTGAGCTGTTAGAATATTTGCATTAATCTGAGAAGGTGCAGAATCACCAATAACCTATATAAACACTGGGTGAAGTCCTGTTACAAGTCCAAATCCAAAATAAAATATTTTTAATGGACAATTTAATTGATTTTAAATTGCCTTAGCTCAGAGAGCAGGAAGACTTCAGCTCACATTTTTGTAAGACATTTTATCTATCATCCTTATAGAATTTAAGATAAAATTTTAGCCCTGGGGCACACCAGTATCTGCCTGTGTAGAACAGCTAAAATTAGAATTTCTCCTAAAATGTATAATATAAATTTATCTCCATAATGGTGAATTTGTGTATTTCTAGCAGACTATCTTGTAATAACTAAATAAAATCCAATTAAAATGCTAAGAATATTCCCTTTCTTAGAGTATTTTAATTTAGGTTAAAAAAATGTCAGTGTTTCTTTTGAAATGAAAATGCTACATAAGAGTAATGGTCTTGTATGGAGTATAAAATATGTCAGAAGGTAATGTGTTCCCACAGACAGTAGATACACATTTTGTATACCATGACATAAATTCAGGTGATTTATACTCATACACTGTCACTGCTAATTGAGTAATGATTGGTATCAGAAATTATCTCTTTGAGTTTGTGTAAGGAAATATGTTTTGAACTTCTTCAGATTTCTTCAATATTTCTTTATACTTGTTTTGTGAATGTTTTAATTAGGCGGGAAAAAAACACTTAATTGCATTTCTGGAGAACTTAGCAATTCAAGGCTGAAATGGAAAAGCCATTCTTATCTAACACTACATCATAAACTCTTCTAGAGCAATACATACCTTAGGTAAAGTATTGCAGTACCTAGACACAAGATCACTACAGGGTGAAATTTTGATTTACACTCTCAACTTCCTTCCTGTTATAGGCTTATATTAGCCAGTGTTCAGTATTAGTTTGATGTATTGTAGACATTTTTGATGCTTCAGTTGTTAAGTGACCATATGTAAGTGCATGTATATATAGCAGAACTATCCAGTCACAGATTACACACATCAGTCATTCCAATAGCTTCACTTCCAATATCAGTAGGGAAATGAAACCATCACAGGAAAAAGCAATAATCTGAGGATGCAGCAAATGTTGTGCTCTAAATACAGAACTTTTTAGTCATGTACACTAATCTCTTCTTTCAAAGAAGGGGGAACATTTTTTCTAGGTGGGTCATCCTCCTCCCTTCTTGGGTCATTTTTCAGAAATTTCTAGCCCCGCACAAAGAGCACCTGCTTAAAAGTATAATGCAGCTATTTATCAGCTAATGCACACAGATATAGCTAGGATTTTACAAGCTACTACTCTAGGTACTAGTATTTACTCTGCCATGATAAGACACCCAGAGTCATCACTGGCCAGGCAGACACTAGCCTGAAGGGGAAGGGCCAGCTTCCACTGCCCCCGAAAAAGATCCTTTTTCACTGACTCTGTTTTTTTCTTCAGGGAGAACCATTTCATGCTGATGTTCTTCCTCTTGAAACCTTGAGCTACTAATGATACAGTCCCAGCAATCCTACTCCGTCCACAGTTTTGCCTTTCTTATGTTGCATACCTCTACTTTACAGATTTCCTCTCAGCAGTTTCCTCGGAGGTCTGAGACAAGGTTATGAAGCTAAGCCATATCTATTCTAGGTCTTCACAGGCAGCTGCACCCTGTGGAGCGTGAGGAGGCAGTTGCAGAAGGGATCACAGAGAGAGATGCCTACAGGTGAAATTCAGTTCAGGACCAAAGACAGCAGCAAAAGCAGGCCTGACCTCAAAAAGCTGTTAAAACTGCACGTATTTCCAAAGTGATTCAACCTTTACACCATCCAAATCCTCAAAACAGTCAACACTGTACAGCAGTCCCCACCTAGCTACCAACTACCCTTGCACACACACTGAATCTCTTTTAAATTCAGGGAAACAGCTTGCTCACAGGCCCAAACCCTGGATTTTAGTATTTCTGTTTCAAATAGTGCCACGTGCACTACAGCACCAGGGATTAAAAACTGTATGGGAAAACATTGTTTCATTCCTTTCCCTTCAGAGAATAAGAAGAGAAAATATTTTGTTCAGTACCCTTCATATGGCAAAGGAAGATCATTTGAAAGCAGTGACACCCTTCATCCTTTCACCTCTTTTACCTCTAATAGGAGGCAGAGACAGAAACAAATGGAAATTCTTAATTTTTTGGCAGAGTTGTCAGTCATCTCTGAGATAACTACATATCTGGAGTCTCTGCAAGTAGCAAAAACACATCACCATATTTCTAATTAAAAATATTCTAGCTAGCAGCTTATTATCTTCTAGTTAGTTCTACTATGCCCATTCTTGAAAACTTATTTAAGCCTGACCGTGAGGAGTTTAATAGAGGAGATTAAATGAGTTTAAAACAGAGTTTACAAGAAGCACGTCAATTCCATTAGGTAATTTCCATGCTGATTCATTGTTGCAAATAAAGCTAAAAAATGAATAGACGTTCCGGATACACTTGCTTGTTTGAGTTTGAGAGTCAGAATGCAGTGAGATCAAGGGAACTTTGTGCAGTTATTGCACAGTTAAATTATCCTCACTAGACAGGAAGCAATTTTGCTTGTTTGCAGGAGTATCTAAGATCACAAACAAACTACAACAACAGACCAATTAATTTTCCATACCTTATCCCTTCCCGGTTTTAGCAAATGCCAGATACTTCAGACAAAAACAATTATGCAGACAGTACTTTCCCAGAGGAAGACGGCAACTTCAATCTTGTGTTTCACTTTTATTTATAGGCGATCAAATAATTATAGTATTGGACTTTATTTTATGTACATCCAGTTAGGGTTTTTTTAGACATGAATAAGTGTTTATTGACTAAATCAATAGTCCTATCCATGTTACAGAGCACGCAAAGTAGTTAGAAGAATAAAATCTGTTGTTACAATAACTACTTGCAAAGAATGGTCAGGGTAAGCTTTGAACTAACATTGCCTCATTAGGTTATGTTCTGATTAAGAAATAGGAGCAAAAGGAAGTAAATATTTTGAAAAATTAGTGTTCTATTTCCTTTCCACACTTGAGATTAGTTAGAGTTTACGACTAAAAGAGTCAGACAATACAATTAAGTTTCACAGCAAACATATTAAACTTTTTAAAAATTGAGCTTTGACTTCCCCATAAATCCCCAAAATACTTACAATTAAATTAGGCTTTGTCATCTGAAATAACAGAATGAAATACATAATATGCATTACACTCTCTGGTACAAGTACCCAGCAAATCAAGAGAGTAACCTAGGACATTTCTACTTCAAAAATACAGCAGCAGTACAGCACTACTCATATATCTGGAAACAGCTCTCTACAGAGAATATACACACGTAAAAATTATTTCATGTGCCTTCTGCTCAATATCAGCACTGAGCTAGAGCAGAACCAACAATGTATGACAAATATGTTATAGAATGGATTTTGTCTCATCCTGTTCAGTTGTAGCATGTCTGTCAAATGGCCAAGTTCCTTCCATGTATATTAAGTGCTAAGTAGAATGTGAATAATTTCATTCCTTTGATGTTGTATTTTGAACTCATTCCCAAAAGCCTGCATTATATTTTTATATGACAACTCTGCTCTTCATGAAGACAACTGTTATAATGTCACTGTATTTCACAGACAATATCCAAATTAATAACTCATTAATTGAATTATTTTAGCAACTTGGTAAGTGATTTGGGTCAGCTATTTTTCTGAGAGAGTCTTTTGGTTAAATGCTGGGTCATTCACCAGACCAGATGAGACAAGTCTATTTCCTTGCCTCTCTGAAATAAATTTGTAAGGGTGCTGGAGTGTATCTTGGCTTCTAAAGCAGAAAATTCGGCAAGATTTTTAATTAAGAATTCATTAGAAAATTCATTAAGCCAAAATGATGAGTCCAAGGTGGCCAACAGAAGGCACTCTAAATTCTTATCAAAACCCAGTCCCTTCTAGGAATTACGTGATTTCATCTAGTGGTACAAATTTTTGCATCTTCCTATGTAAAGAAAGCAAGAAAAATCACTTATTTCTTTTAAAATATGGCCAAAAAGAGATTGTGGGGATAGTTTAGCCCCAAACATCATTCATCACTTCCAAACATGAAAGCTAGATTTGCTTCTTTCTCTGATGAGGAATTACACACCTCACAGGAGAGTAATCTACCTTTCAGTTTAAATTACTTAAAAGTAGAGGGTTTTAAATGAATACTTTTGTGTTATTCAATTAATGTTCTATAGATTAAGCTATTCAGTTAATATTAACAGGCACAGAGGGGTGTGAGTGTATATCATATTAGGCATGATATACTTGTGCTGGTCTGCTCATCTTAAGCAACCTAGAGGTACATCTCAGTATATACTCTGAAATAAAACTATTAGCTTCTGGACAGATGCACATACATTGTAAAGTGACTTCTGCAGTGAATTCTATAAACCTTAAAAAAGGCAACAGTTCGGGATTTAAAAAAAAAAAAAAAAAAAAATAGACTGGCCTTAGGAAAGACAATCTTTGTAGCCCTTTGTAGCTCAATACATCTTTATATTTATTTCTATGGTCCTAAAGATTTGTAAAAAATTTTCTGAGATACCCTGTAAGTGAAATGACTTACTGTGCTATAGTGATGTCTAACTCTGTTTTGTGGAAAGTGATTAAAATATCTCCAATCAGGTATTTTTTAATAGAAAATAACTGAAATAAATCTCAGTTGTACACTTCAGAGGGTTTTTCTGAACTATAGCAGGAAAGTACAGGAGTACATGAAGCAACCAGCTGGAACTGAGAAAGAAATAAGCTACGTGCATTTTGAGTCAGGTCCCTACTGTGGCAACATCTTGTAACTTTAATATTTCACCTGAATGATAATATCACCAAGATGACACTGAAAAAGATACATTTGATCCCTAGTGTAACATCCAGCTGAACCCATCTAGCAAGAACACTTCAAAACCATTTCTGATTATTTGGTTGTTCAGTTTATTTGCACATCTCTAACATCATACAGATGCTATACTAGTGTCAGAGAAATTGCTGAATGTTTTTCAGCAGTATCTCCAGAATTCATCACATGCTTAAGATGAATGTTATCTATCACAGGTTCCTAACTGAAACTAGAAGCAGATCACAGCTGTATGTACCAGACAGCAAGGTAGAAACTTTGGCATTAAGAAAATGCAGTATTTTTCATTCAATACTTGAATTTTTATGTCGGCTAGAAACGTTTAGTATCTCTACTGTCTCTCATCTGTTGTCATCTTGCAAAGCATCAGAGAAGGATCAACTTCTAAGACATGCTGGAACACTATACTATCCTGCTCAATACAGTAATAGACTAAATCCTCTGCTATTGCTAGGCTGACTTGCATTTTATTATCAATCTTCCACCATTATTCCACTAATTTTGAGATCTTTCCAGTAGTTACTGGAATATCCTGTGTTCAGACTTTTCATTCACAAAATTCTTCTATGTTGAGACAGAATGAATGTTATGTTTAAAATTTGGTTTAAAATTACATTGCTTTGTTCACATAAATGCATTTATTATACTTTGGCTTTTTATAAATAGAAGTTTAATACTTGCCAAGCATACTGGGTCTTTTCATAAAAGTCCATATGGAGCTTTTTATTTTAAATTTGTGATTACAACAGCATTGATAATACCCCTGTGTCTTGGCTATTGCAGTGTTAATATCGATGCTCACACAGAATCAAGGCCACCTGTTTCTCACTTTGCCCTCACAGAGAGTAGGTTAGTGGTGGGGAAGGGGTAGGGTGGGTACAGAACTGGGAAAGCTGAGCTAAATTGACCAAAGAGATATTCCATGCTGTATCATCCAGCAATAAAATGGGAGGACCGAGAGAGCAGTTGAGGGCTTCTTAGCTGCTGATTGGGGCCAAACCCTTAATCTTTTCACTGTATTACGTACCCCTATATTTCAGCATAGATGTTTACTAGGAAGGCCTTATGCTTGTATTACATTACCTAAAACTCTGAAATTCTCAGCTATGCAGTGGTAGACATATCGCTATACACATTGAGATCAGAAATGAAAAAGGGGAAAAGTAAAGGAAGGTGAAATACACATGGATTAAATACCTAATACTGTCAAAGTGAAATCCTACCATCCTTAAAGTTAGTGATAACATTCAAATGGAGTCAAATTAAGCCAATATTTCAGCTATGAAATTTCACCATTCCTATAACTCTATTCAAATATTGTTAGAAAAATGAGGGGGGAATGTCATGTGTACTGATGCTAATTCCTTTTTCCTGGAAAAGTGAGAACAAGTAATTGTCTTGATTTCCAAAGCATAGTAGCTTTGGCAATATTGGGGTTTAGTGATATATTGCCTGACATATGGATGACAGAGAAAAGTATCTAATCAAGGCATCAGTAGCCAAAAGAAAACTAGCATCAAGATAGGACATTTTCATGACAGTTTTAAGTAGTATTGTGTACATACTGTGTATAAGGAGGTCTTTATGCCAACTGAAAATGCTGGAAAGTGTTTTCTATGGTTGTGGAGGTAAGGCTTCATTCAGCGTGCTCGTTTTCCTCCTAGTTTTTCTCAGTTTATAACTGGAGGTGCACAAATTACTGTGTTGCAAAGGTAGCAATAGTTTCAGGGCAAGACTTCTTTAGTTCATTATTTATAGTTTGCACTGTGGGCCAGGAGAGGGAAGGAAAAAGAGAACTTGCATACTAAAATCAATACAAATAATAATAGCCTCTTACAAGACAAGCCTTGGGGGCTGAATATCTCTGGGTTCCTTTTTTACATAAATGATCTCAGTGGATTATTGTTTCAATGTTTTGTGCTGTCAGTCACAGTCAGATACCAGCTCTCTTTTTGGTCCCATGGAAATCTTCTCACTTCTCTGTGCCAAAATAAAACAAAATTACACGGCAGCAGGTAGCCCATGGTGGCTTTCCTGAATGTCTTCAGCAGAACAGTATTAAAACAGAAGCAGAAATCCATGCTGTTCATGGGCTCATTTTCTGACACATACCCTGTCAGTCAATGCCGAGGTGGCCAAATATGTTCCCACATTATACCTAAACTTTCTTGTTGCATAGCAACTTGGGGCTGTGGCTCAAATATTTTATTGTTTTATTTTTACTTATTTTTAGCAAAGAATACACACTGAAAACCAAATAACATTCATTTGGGTGACAAGAACATTCATATTTGATAACTTTACTGTTAGTGTAACAGGAATGTGCATTAGGATGCTGCAGGATTCTGAATACCTTGATACTGGGTAAACCAAAGGTGTTCAGGTCTCTCAGTATTTTTTAATTTGTGCATATAGTAACGACACTTGGTGTCTCTATTTTTCCAGACTTTTTTCACTTATTTCTATTATTCTACTTACTATTGTACTATGTACTGAAGAGAAATAACAATTTGTCATAATTCTTTTGGCATCATCATAATAGATTTTTTTCTTTTTAGTCGTCCTTAGGTATCTGCATAAATATTCAGTGAAAACACATTCAAGTTATTTTCAAATATTTGTAATTTTTAGAATTCTGTAATTATATTCAGTGGGTACAAAATCTTGCATCAAATAAATTGTATCTCTATTTTTTAAAATAGATTACCATAATCTTGTTTATTGAATTATTCAGTGTGTATAGAGAACATACTACAATATCTGTATTT
Source organism: Serilophus lunatus (assembly GCA_013399895.1). Lineage (NCBI taxonomy): Eukaryota > Metazoa > Chordata > Aves > Passeriformes > Eurylaimidae > Serilophus > Serilophus lunatus. Next base: position 4,472 of record VXBA01005209.1, on the reverse strand, counting down.
TTTTCATTTTTTACTAAAATAATAACATTATTTTGCAGACAGAGGCATATTTTCATTGAACACCTTTTGACCTTTTTATTCCCTTTCATACTCAGATGATTTAGGAACATAGAAGGGAAATTAGTTAAGATGTCTACAGTTTCTGCATTTTAGAAAGATGTTGACATTTCACTCATTTTTGACAAGTAAAAGGTTTTTTTCTCTTCAGGCATCTTTTCATGGTAACTATTCAGCTAATTGCAGAAGTTGTGAATCAAATGCTACAGTGAATATCTTACAAAACTGCCTCAAAGGAAATGGATAACAAGTAGAGATTTTGACAAACATGAGAAAGGTTGCTAAAAGACAAGGATAAAAACCAGACTTACTGTATCAGCCACCTGTACTCACACTAAATTAATTCTTTAAGACCACATCAGCTGGAGAACAAGAGTTTACTGCCAGAAACTGCACAGTGAAACTAAAAAGCATGGTATAGACCAGCATATCAAAGAAAATTTGGTACTTTTGCCCAGCTCCTCAAAGCTATTTTAATGCCAATGGAAACTGCAAGCAGGACTTTAAAACAAAGACAAGAAGTCACACAGAGGTCCTCCATGTGTTTCAAGCACAAAGGGTAGGAAAACAGGAGTTCTACCCTTTAATATTGCAGTATTTAAAGATTAGTATTTTTCTTTCTCGAGCAATCCTTACTTAGTGCTAGGAAGAGAAAAGAAAAAAAAGAACCTTCTTATCATTTGGTATGTGACAGACTGTGCTGATTGATGTTTACGTTCAGTGCTTGCTTCGGCAGAAGTGCACATGACTTTCTGTCTACGTTATTATCATAACTCTTTATGCAAAATGTATTTTTCTTTGGTATTTAATGCCTGTTCCATTTACTGAAATGTTTTTCTTATGCAGACTCCTCTACACTACATTTAGTAGTTATGAAAGACATTCTACATTGTTTATTCTAATAACAGTCACTAATGTTGTCACAACCCTTTTCTCTACAGCACAGTTTGTATTTTATGGTTATATATTATGTCAAATAATTGCTACATATTTGTTTGCATTTATAAGAAATCTAATTTTTGATGCTCTGTACAATATTATGGAAGTGGTACGTGTAAACCAGTTAAAGGTAGATGCTGTTTCCCTCTGACTTAATGGTAATTTTAAAAGCAGGAAAACCAGCAGTAATTCTCACAGAGATGCTTTCAGACAAGTTCAAACTAATGACTGTTTCTCTAACTTAATTGAAGAGTGAGCTAATTGCCTTTGTTTTCAAATGTAACCCTAGTTACATTTTTACCATAGTAAATAAATATTTTTTCCAATGCTTTTTTTAGTCTTCAAACGTGATACCAATACTTCAAAAGTGATACCAATTTATCTTGTCCAAAGATCAGAATACAGAATGGCAAAATCTCTATTACAGTCATATTGCTTTTATCTTTTGTACTTAATTTAATTTTTTAATTTTTTTATACTCTTACAAGTTAGTATAATTGTGTCTTATCGTACTGTCATCGCATTTTCTAAATCTGTAATACTTCAGACTTTGTCAAATGGGAATTAAGGAGAGGCAGGCACAAGAACAAAAACACCCCACTAACTGAGAAGTCCTTTCCAAGGATGGTACAGCTGAAGTAGTTAATTTGTCACATGCACATGCGTACACACGTATGATCCTTACAGAAACACAGTCCTAGCAGTCAAAGCATACACTCTATGTCTGGCACCATGGATGTGGGAACATCTGTAAATGTATCTCAGAACACATAACACATGTTTATATTATGTATTGTTTCCAATTTAGATGATTAGCGTGAGTTTCCAATGGCCTTGTTGGTCATATCACCTCAGGACAGTTCCTTGGATGCTTCTCATGTTTTGAGTCAATTAGCTCTTGTTACTTAGATTGATATCGCCTTCTGGATTCCTGCCTCAAATGCATTATAGGGAAGTAGTTTTCAAAATTTCTTTTGTCTTCCTATATTTTCTTTCCCCGATCCATAACTAACAAACTAGAAATGAGCAGGGGTAGCTGAGAGCTTTTGGACAATCCTCTCCCATGATCACTGCATTTGGTTTGTTATCCTGGAGCATACCAGAATCACTTAATTAGTAGATATAGTCAAGATATCACTTATCTGTCAGAAATTTTAGCTGGAGTTGGCCCTGTGGAAAGCCTTTTTCCAAATCAGGGAGCAAACTGAATAATTCAAACTTATAAAAATATTGGCCTTGAGATATAACTATTTTGCTGAGAATTTCTGTAGAAATTCCTTTTTGTTTTAATTGTGCTTGTCCTAATCTGCATTATATAATTAAAATCTGCATTGTATTTATATATAAATATAATTATTTACTGAAGTGTCTGGATCTAAGCCAGTTCATAATTTATACACCTACAAAGGAAATAGTTATAACAATGAATCATCATTGAGCAATGCTTAATGTCAAACACTTAATATAACCCCGTGTGGCATGACCACCCTCTCTGGCAGTCAGATGACTAGGTTCCAGCTTGCAAGTGTACCTTTACATCTTTACCCAGCACTGCTACAGGTGAAGAAACAGCTGCTCAGATGATTTCAGTGGAGGTTACCTGTACACTCTTTCCCGTGTATTGACTGATTTACAGCACCTGTGCAGCAAAATTCCCAGGGGAGGTGTCACCCACAGATACTAACCAGACATATCTACAAGGCATATATTCTTCTTACATCTCACTTTAACAGTTACAATACATTCTATATTTGACTCTGCTTAGCAGACAGATGCTTTTTCCCTGCCAGGACTCAACAAGTGGTTGGACTCAACAAGTGGTCAGACATAGCTTGCTAAATGTATATGAAGTAAAATGGAAATGGGTATCATGCCAATTACACTGACTGATAGCATTAGGCTTTTCCAAGTTTTCAGCTATTTAGGATGAAATCTTTAATGTTTAGACTTCTGCATCAGCCTGTGCACACTGACCTGCTGGTAGCTGGGAGTTCAGGGCCTGAGGTCTACAAAGCTAACACTCGTAGTTAGGGCTGCTGCCTAACACTTCATGATGATGTATGCACAGACCAATATCTGGGGGAAGGGGAAATGTTGTCCCAGACAGAATGGAAGTTTCAGACAGGTCTTATCAGAGTAACCCCACTGTTGAGTCAAAATGTTCAGAAAGGACACCCTTGCTTTCTAAACTCTTCAGAAAGGAGTCTAGGTGTGGCTGGCTCCAGCCCTAGTCCCAGACTTGGTCAGCGCTTTATGTCTAAATGATTATATAGGTGTGATGGGTTAAAGAAGAAAATAGAAAAATAACACCTTTCCTCTCCTCAGGCCAGTGAGGGGGGTGGGGCTAAGCCCTGAGCCGGGGCTGGGGAGGGGACACCCCTGTTTCTGGGTGTCTGGCCAGGTTTGGGGGCCAAGGGGATGGGGCACAGGGAGTTTTGGGGCCAGATGTGACATGCCCAGCACTTGTTGGGACAGGAGCAAGAGCCTATCTCTCAGCGGGCCCGCTGGGCTACGCTGTGGGGAGGGGATGCCTTTTCTCCTCGATCTCCCATCGGGAGACCCTGTGGTCAGGAGGTGCTTGGGAAAACCACACAGAGCACTGGGAACGGAAGCGGAGATCTTTGGGAAGAGGAAGGGAGCCACGCACTGGCTTTCTCTGGCTCTCTTTGTGCCAGACAAGAGCACGTGTGGCTGCTCGGACCCCTCTCCTCGGCGCTGCTTGCAGAGGAGCCCGGGCGCGACCCCTGCTGCCTGAGCTTTTCTCCTGCCAACACCAGACCACCACCACCTACTCTTCCCATCTGCTGAGATTCTGGCAGACACCGCGCAGCCCGCAGGCCACAGCAGACCCCCCACCAAAGATCTGGGTTCATGTGCTCCCATCTCTAAGTTTTCCTTGTGTTCGCAGGGGGTCCCCAGTCCCTCTCGGTCCCTGGGCTCAGCACTCCTACTGGAAGGGAGTGACTGCAGCCCCTGAGCTCCCGAGCGTCCCCAGAGGAGTCACTGCAGCTCCTGCACCTCCAGCATATCAGAACTGCCGGAGGGCATGAGGGACGACCATATTTCCAAGGACGTTGGTTATTGTTTTTGTGGGTTTTTTCTTTGGTTCACCACTTCAATAACAAGTCATATCAGCTTATTCATATCCATATCCATACACCCATCCATATTTATACCCGTCTCATATATTTAATAAGTAGCTGCCTTTCCTATTCGTCTCTCTCATTTGCTTGATAACACTTCTTATTGCCCTTCAACATAGTACAATAGGTATAATTGAGACGTTATATGACTTAGTCCTACAGGACAAAATATATACATATCATGTAGTAAAAAATTCTGATTAAAGTATTTCAGTCTAATCATTATTGTCATCAAGTTAAACAAATAGTCTATTTTATTCTTATAAATATATTTGGATTGACAATATATTAGCAAACAATATAATATTTACAATATATAATCTATATTTATAT
>VXBA01005208.1:412860-414305 GCA_013399895.1 Serilophus lunatus | reverse complement strand
TTATTAATTCTGTGTGTAAATTATGTGTGTAATCATTCCTCCTTTTCAAAACTGCACTCTTATTCACTACACTGGAAAAACAAAACCAAAAACCACCTGTTTATTTCAAGTCCAATTGAAAACCCCATTATTGACTTACAGACATGAAGATCTGAACTTCTAGAAAGATGTTTTATAAAGAAGCTTTCAGTTGTAAAAGACAGTGTTATTCTTGCTATTCTTCTAAGTCTTTTTAATTGTAAAAGCCTGTACAAAATCACACATGCAAATGGCATTCATGTTACAGAGGTGTGATTCTTCCTAACACATATTTTCACTGAATGGGATTCTTTTACTGAGAAGTGGAAGGCAGGCAAATGTTGTACATTAAAACAAAGGAGTCTATCTAGAACCTGATGTGTGAGAACACCAGCCCTATCAGCTACCACTGCTGTCTCCCTCTGAGATGCAGCATTCTGGGGCCTGAGGAAATAAAATCCAAATCAGCCCTGCCAAGGAGTGGGACCTTAGCTTGGAGTTCACACAAACAGCAGTTTTCACTCCCACATGCATACATGTGACACGACCTTGTGTCTAATGGGCTAGTTACTCTCGGCTCACAACTTTCCTGGAGAATCACCCCTGAAAAATATTTTCCAGCCTTGGCAAGGGTGGTGGTACCCTATTGCTGCTTTGGTTTCAGCTCCCTCAGCTAGGATGGTTTTACATGAGGTTTGTCTCTCACCACAGCTGTGCAATGGGCAGTAAGTAGGAAGGCTTTTTCCACTCTCTGCTGGACGCTTTCTCCTTCCTGCTCATGTTCTTACTGCTGAGGTCCTTCCTGGCAGGCCAGTTATTTTATATTTACTACTAATTATTGTTCTATCTTTTAAATGGAAACATTTTTACCTTGTGATGAGATGTTTCCTCTGCACTGACCTGCTTTATCACCATGTGCCTCCCTCTACCCCTCTTTACAGGGACTGACACCCTTGGTGCCAGAGAATGCAGGTGCAGTAAAGCTGCACAGTGCCTGGCAACATCATATTTATTCTGTTACACGTAATTATCATTGATTTGGAAGTGTAACCTCCTTGGTACACAGCCTTACAAGCTGACAGGTTTTTTCCAGAAACGACTTTCCAATGTTTGTTATGCCCTCATGGAGATCAAAATGTCGTGGTTATAAGCAGCTTTGAGGACTATGCCAGGTTCATTAAAAAGCCCCCAGAGTAGGGTTGGGGTTTTTTTTTTGCTTTGTATACTAAACTGAAAACCTTCTGCTTCCCCTGGTAAGCACCATAATGTCACTCTGGCTTGAAAATCAGGACACATGTTTACAAACATCCAATATATGTTTATTCCTCACAGAAACGGCTCAGATTGTCACTCTGAACACTTACCTGCTCTTCTCAGGAATGTCTTTCTTTGCAAGGGAACTGTGTAGCTTAGGCAACAGGTCGTGG
>VXBA01005208.1:355360-407860 GCA_013399895.1 Serilophus lunatus | reverse complement strand
GAAAAAGCAGGGCTGTCCAATTTATTGCCCAGTGATTGCAGCGTAGTTATATTATCATCATTTTATTCAGGGTTGGAAGTGTTTGGAAATAAAAGAAGAAGCAAAAATAAGACCCATGATGGAACAATTCGACAGGGACTGAAAGGTGTCACCCTGCAGTTTACCTCTGTTCAGTCATGGCTTGGATGGCCTACCTTAGATACTAGAAAAATATTAGAGGAAAAAGGCTGTAACTGTTTTTAATTTTTAACTTCTAATTCTTAGAACTTCTAATTCTTAGTTCATTTTGCTGCAAAAATGAAGGCTGATTTGTTTCTTTTTCAGATCACCTAAACTGTTAACGAGTGCTGCCGAAGAAGATATAGACGACATTATTAATGAAATCTGTAATGACAGCAGCTTTAGCAAAATACCTCTGGTGAGTAGACTTTGGAGCAATGCAGAATGGAAAGGAAAGCACCGTAAGCTAAAATTTTTAAGCAAACAATTAACTAAAATAAGCTGTAGAATAAACTTGGAAAATAAAGGAGAAAGAAAAATGCAATCCTGTATTGAGGAACAGGAGGGTTATAAAGAGATATTCTTTATATTTTTATTATTCTAGATAGTAACAGGCAGTTAAAGGAAATGCTAGTTCAAGATAGAGCATCGTGTGGAATATTACAGAATCATAGAATGGTTGCAGTTAGAAGAGGGACCTGCTTAAGCAGAGCTGCCTAGAGCCAGTTGCCTGGGCCTGTGTCCAAGTGTCTCCAAGGATGGAGACTGCAGCCTCTCTGAGTGTTTGTCCACCCTCACAAGAATTGGACATAATGCTCCAGACTTGTTTATGATAAACATAAGCACGTTTATGTTTATCTGGAGTATTTTGTCCAGTTCTGGTCTCTCAAATACAAGAGAGAGATGGAGCTACTGAAGAACCTCCACCAAAGGCCCACAGGGGTGGTTAAGATTCATTTTTCGTGTGATGAGATGCTGAGAAAGCTGGGGCTGTTCAATCTAGAGAAGAGAGGGTGTAGTAAAGAAGGGGCCGGACTCTCTTCTGTAGTACCCAGTGACAGGACAACAAGACAATGGGCACGCACTGAAACATATGAAATGGGTGGTCAAACATGGGGACAGTCCTGACAGAGAGGTTGTGGAGATCTTCAAAACTCAGCTGGACACAGTCCTTGGCAGGATGCTGAAGCTGACACTTTTGAGCAGAGGAACCCCCCTTCTAACTCAAATGATTCTGTGGCTGTGCCTCACCAGTGCTGAGTAGAGAGGAAGGATCACCTCCCTGGATGTGCTGGCAATGTCCCTCTTAATGTAGCCCGGGATGCTCTTGACCTTCTGTGCTTCAAGGGCACACTGCTGGCTCACAGTCAACTTGTTATCGACCCTATTTCCCACAGCCTTCTCTGCAAAGCTGCTTTCCAGCTGCTCAGCCCTCATTGTGTTCTGGTGCATAAGGGTTATTCCTCCCCAGGGGCAGGAGTTTGCATTTCCCCTTAGTTGAACTTGAAGAGATTCCTCTCGGCCCATTTCTGCAGTCATTTGAGGTCCCTCTTAATGGCAGCACAGTCACCTGACACAAGCACTGCCCCCCGTTTTGTGTCCTCTGCCAACGACTTCTCTTGTTTCACAGCAGGAGATGGAGATGAAGCCACAAATCCACATTGTCAAGACAGTCAGAAATAGAAGACATTGAAAATAGATATTCATTTAGGTATCAGCAGTAGAAAATTATGTTATTTATACTTCATAACCCTTTGTGCAGATTCTTTTATCTTCATGAGGGATATTGGTTTTCCTTTGTTTATCTTTGATTTTTTTTACAGAGTGGCTAAATCCAAACCAGCAAAAAAACCCTTTTATACCACAGTACATATATCTGAGGAAGAGAGAATTATGTTAGTAAATTTGTATAATTTAATAATTTCATATCCCTAGAACTTCCCATTTAGGATCTAGAACTGTAAGATTCTAGAATTCAAATAAACTGTATTGTGTGCAGCAAATAAGAAAAGGTCACTTTATCTTTTTGAATAATCTAAGTTCTTGAAGTGTTTTAATGAAACAAAAGCTCAAAAATATTGAGGGAGAGGGTTCCTAAATTAAAACTGGGTTTAAAAGTGAAATTATTAAAAGGAGAGCATGAAATACTACGTCTCAGTTGTAAAGTCAAAGTGATCATGTGGTGTTGAATTCCTTTAGGCAGAGCTAAAAATTCAGTATGTGGGAAGAGAAGCCTTGTGCCTCTCTTATCTGTTACTTCAGCAGCTTTTGTCTCAAAGAGCCTCACAACCCTAACCAAAAAAAATCCCAAATTCTTAGTCCCCTTCTTGCTCCTGCTTATGGAGTAAAACAGAATGTTGTTACCTTGTTGTAATGCTGCATTTTATTCCTTGATTTCTTTTTAAACAGAAATTGAAGTCTAACTCTGTAAGTCTCACACCTGAAAGAAATAGTGCTGTTGTACAGGCACATGGGAAAAGGTAAGTAAAAAATGTTTTAGCTTGTTGGACGCAGCTTGATTATAACTTCTTGTCAGTCTGATAATATTGCTGCTGTTTAATCTCTGTTGACCTTAACTAAGAAAGACAGTGAGTAGAGAAAGATTATTTAAAAAAAAAAAAAAAAGATACAGATATAATTTTGAAGCATTGCTAATGTGTTTTTCTGTGGTCAAAATTATTTATTTATTAATTATTTAAGTTTTTGAGCAACATCTTCCTTTGCCTTATGGACATACACATTTATCAAATGCTGCAACATATTGGTATAGAGAGTGATATTTGTGTATGTACATGTACACGTATATTTGGTAGAGAGAGTGATTTTCTTTGAGTTTTTCTTTGAACACTTTGGTAATGGAAATTTTAAAATTCTGTAGTTTACAAGCATTTGGATGCTTTGCCTGTATCAATATTTGTATAAATATTATTTTTATAAATACCATGCTTTTAAACTAGGAGAAGCATTGTACTACTTTCTCTGACCCGTTTTGCCATAAGTTAGTATTTTTTAATGCATCCTTCTAGGTGCTGTCCAGTGTACCTGGGTGGAAGCACTTCACTGTCTGGCATAGGAACAAATGTTTCAAAAAGGTAGGAAGCCTGAAAAAAAGTGCTAGTTGCTTTATCATTCTTTTCATTCACAGCTGTGTTTCTTTGGTGGTACAGAGTTCTGCATTTGAACTGGGCGGGACAGTGTTACAGTCACGGGAAGAAGGGGCTGCCTGTAACTGCAGTTGAAGTCAAATGGTGCCTTGCAGTCCTCTGTTGTTGACTACTAGATCATTTGTTTGTTCAAAGCGTTGAAAAGTGCATGCAAATGAGACATGAAACTCCAAAAATCAGTAACAAGTAGTTAAGGAAATTGCTGCTGCATCGTTGCTTTTCCCTGCCTCTCTTCATCTTTCTATGTGATGCCAAGTATGTGACTTAAATCAGTGAGGCTGGTGTAAATCATCCCTGAGCCTGAAGTGAAAAGGGCCAGAGTACTTTTGCAGCTGAATTTAATAGGAGAGGTACTTTGAAGATTTATCCATAACACCCTACAGAACATTATTGCATTTCCATGTGGGATTTTTTGTAGCAAGTAATTATGTACTTGATGCATATTTGGATGCTGTTTGGGTGCTGTAGTAATGAGGAAAACCAAAAAATATATCAAGAAAACACTAGTTTATTTTATGTGTTCAGTGAGGTTGAGAATCTGTAAAAGTAATGCATGATCATATCATTAAATCACATACCATGAACGTGCCAGAGATGTAAAAACAATAAGATTAGGTAACGTTGCTTCTTGTATTTCTCACTGAATGCTGTACTTTAAACCAATTATGATCTAGGTAGCTTCTCTGATTGTAATAAGCTCTTGGAGCTTTTTGTTCTTTTTGACCAGAACGTGTGATCAGCTACGTTGTACTGCTTGTGATTTCCGTGTGTCACTGTTCAATGACTACATCTGGGATCAGTCCTGTGACTATCTTTTTTTCAGGTATGTCTGAGGTGGATTTGGTATTAGTATTGTGTTACTGTGCTTTGGGGCTTGATAAGAACAGGAAAGATGACAAGTCCTGAGGACTGCTGTGTTTCCTGAAAAGGAGCACATGTGTGACTTGTTTGGGATCTCCCTCTGTGGGGAGAGGGAAGCAATGTCTCCCATAATCTGTTTTCATCCATCCATTTCTGTTTCTTCTCCCATCACTCTCCCTCTCTGCTTTTAAAAAGAATTCAAGTTTCATGAATCAAAAGGCAACTTTATTGCTGAAATAAGCAGATAATCCATGGGGATGGGTTGGCCTCTGCTATGCCATTGCAGGGTACCTACAAAATGAATGCAGACTGTCCAGCATGTGTTTCTTACCACGCCTTCAGTCATACGGACTGTAACTGTTTCAAATCAGATTTTCTTTCTTCCAGTATCAAGTATTATGTTGTCATGTTCAGTGAAAATCAAATAGCTTTATTTCTTAATAGATTTCATTCTTGAAGCAAGGTTTTGTTAAATGGAGGATTGGGATTTTTGTTTTCTTCTTACATTGTGATGTCTTTGATTTTTAATTCTTTAAATATTTTTGAAGACTTAAGGAGTTCTTATTTCCAGTTTCTTTAAAACTACATCTAATGCCAAGACTTAGGGAAGGGTAGTGTAGTGGGGATGCTCCTAATACAGACATTAAATTTGGATTCCTCTTTATTTTAGTACAGTCTCTGCATGTGCCCATTAACTGATGGAAGAGGTGGATGTGTTCAGAGTATGTGCCTGGACAGCAAGGGGTGTGACAGCTGGAGTAGAACAGTAATGGAGACATCAGATCCTTTTCTGTTATTTTTCCTGTATTATATCTTTGGTTATCCCTATATTTTTCTTCCAGTCTCAAAATTTTTATTTCTCTTTCAATGCCATTATTTTTCCTATTACTTAAAGCAGCATTAAAAATGACAGTGCTGTATTGATCTCCTAAGATGAGTTTGGTAGCAGGAAAGGTTAAACAAAAGTAGGATTTTTTTATTTACCCAAAGTGTAAATTATTCCAATCTTTAGCAAGATATTTAGCTATTTATTTTGGCAAGCATGAACTTTAAAAAGCAAACTTGAAGATTAAACATTCGCCTTCCATCAATAGGTGTTGAACTCTTTTCCTAAAAATCCTTCCCTTCATACTTGTTTTGGGTTTTCTTTATTTATCTGGGCCTAGTTAATGTTGGTTTTGAGCAATTCAGTGTCCAGTTATTGATGGCCAGAAGGAGCTCTAGAGGGCAGAGATAGCTAAAATTTTCACTTGTTTGTTTTTGAGGTTTTTTTAAACAAGTTGTTTTTGTCATAGTCTTGCTGATTTTTCATTTGTTGTGGTCAATGCTTGCACAGGAATTACTTGTGGTTTGATGTACATTCTTCCCTTTTATGGCCATTTCATTTCAGGCACTTTAACAGTCATCCTGAGCAACAGTTTCAGATGAAAAGTTTAAGTCTATAATTGTACCCATTCTGCATTATTATTTTTATAGTGAGTTTGATAAGATAAATATATTTTGGGTAATTTATTAGTATGAGAATTAACTCTATCTGGTTTTCTTCCCAGCTCTTTTTTCTGGAGGCTGACACAGGATCCCTTAACCCAACAGAGAGCATTACTTACAAAAACATCAGTCTCTAGTTGATCTGGGAACACAGCAACTATGGACCAAGAATGGTCCTGGGAAAGGATTGTGTTCAAAACGGAATTTAGATATATCCCTAAATTCATTCATGACAGTGGTACTCAGAGGTGTCCTTAAGAAATCTTCTGATTTGAAATGGCCTCACGAGTCCTTTTTTCAGGGGAGAAAAAAGCCAAAAACATGATCCTACATTAAATTCCCTTGTTTGGCAGGAATAACATGCCCGAGCTCAGTAAACTGAGAGCGAAGATGATAAAGAAGAAAGGAGCACGGGCATATGCTTGTCAGTGCAGCTGGAGATCCATTGCTGAATTAACTGACCTGCAGACAGAGCAGCAGCTTCGGTGGGTTTGTGGTAAACACGGAGAATGAAGCCTTCTTGTGCGTGATACCAACTTGTATGGACACATGTCATAAACTCCATTTGTTTCCCAGTTTTCTGAGAACAGGTGGAAACCTGAATGCTTATATCTAGAAATAGATTATAATACCCAGATTTCAACCTGAAAACCCGTTTTTTCAATTTAACTGTCTTGCAAGAGATGTGGGGAGTTGAATTATTAGAAGAAACAACCAATTTTGAGGCTTTCTGGAAGCTCATGTTAAAGGAGAAGAAGAAACAACAGACTTGGTTATGGGCAAACACCTTGATACTGTTTCTCATATCTAGCAGAGAGCCTCATTTCCCCTGTCTGCAGAATCTTGGATCCAAAATGGTGGGTTGGGACACAGCCATGACACCCAAGCTTATGAATTTGTCCATGGAAATTAATCCTGCTCTTCTGCTTTGCTTGTAGCCAGTAATGAGCAAGTGGTTGTTGCTGTCTTAAAATAATTACTGTGGGATCAGCTCTCACCTCAAAGGCGAGACACCCCAAAACTTTAATTTCTTTTACCTACCAGTAGCCAAAAACTGCAGGTGCTGAAAATTTTCTTCCAGTTCCTGCTGCTTTCTTCAGAGCACTTTTCTCTGACTAAGCTCTTTTACAACAATGACTTTTTTGAATTTCTCTTTGCCTTCAGTGCAAGAGGCAAACAAGTTATTGTGCAATTATTAAATACTGTGCAATTTTAAAGAAATTCTGAAGAGTATTCTGTTAATATTTTCAAGGGGAAAAGGCTCAGGCTTTTAAGAGTGAGAAAATATATATCCCCACTGATGTTTGTATTTAATTTTTTTTTCAGTTAGCTTTCACTTCAGCTTCTCTTTAGAATACTGTGTATTCAGAAAGTGTAACTGACCTGTTTCAGCATACTCCTTTCCCCCAGTAATGTTGTTACTTGGTGAATTATCTTGTTTAGGGTCACTGTAGTATAGTTTATGAGCTCTTTCTTTTCATTGTACATAAATAACACAGGAAATAGATGTGAAATTTTTGCAGGGACAGAGGAAGGAAAGGATTTCCCATCCTGTCATTTACTACATTTAAAAGTGTCTCAAAATGGGAAGTCAGTCAGTATTTTTTGCTATGCAGTATGTGTATCTGTACAGATAAATTCAGAATTACTTGCTTTGGGCAATTCTAGCTATACAGAGCCATTTCCTTTTCTGTGAAGTTTTGCTCATGGTTCTAACTGTACATTTGTTCCGTTCCTGAGCTCTTCCAAAACAATTGCATGGTCTTTCTTGTAGAGGTGATCTCTTGAAACTGTCACCCTCTGAAAGAACAAATCTTGGGAGTGACCAGAGGCATGATGTACTCAGCATCCTGCTTACCTTCCCCTTCTATAACTGCTTGTTTTGGAACCTACAGAGGGCCAGCACTGTGCCTGGGAGACGTGGCAGTGCTGCTTTGGTGATCCAGACTGCCTCTCCCAGTGCCATGCAGCCTTGATAGTAGGGTCAGAGGTGAGTTGGCTTTAGAAAGGTATTACTTAGCATTATGATGTAGACATATTTAGGGTCATGAATTGTTTTCAATAAAATTGGTATTTCAGGCTGAAGCTTCAACTGCTAGAGTCTAAAACTGCAGGTTCGGACCAGGAGCCTCAGAAACAATTGACTAATGCTCAGTCAGCTGCCTACTTGCCTTTCTGCCCTTTGTGAAGAGCCAGCCCTGGTGTGGGCTGAATGCAGTGAGTGTTACTCAGGTTTACTTCAGGTGGGCCTGAGCAATTTCCATGCCCAGAACCCAGCAGTAGTTAACAAGCTCTGGGGAAGAAGAAACCGGCTGTCTCTTCTTCTTGAAGAATGCATTTCAGAAAGTGCTTGGCTTGTTTGTTCCAAGGCTATTTGAAACCAAGTAGTCCCACAGGGTGCTCTTTTGGAACTTAAGCCACAGAGTAGGAACAAGTTGGGCTTGCAACTTGTGAGCAAGAAACGGGGAAAATCCTAATACCCATCTCAGTTTATGAGACCAAGTCTTTCATGACTTGGAAAAGGAGCATGTCTCCTATACTCTGAAATAATCAGATTTACTCAAGTGCAGTTACTTGTTTCTGGCCTTGGCCAGAATAGTAGGATATGACAAATCTTGGTCCAGGGGAAGCTGTAAACAGGTGCAGAAATAGTATATATTGTATTGGTTTTCATTACCAAATTTGGCATATTTTTAGATTTGAGAAGAGTTACTATGTCACTAAATATAATTATTTTGTTGAAAGGAGGAGCCATGTTAAGATTTGATTACCCTTCCTTTGCTTCCTTCAGTTACAAACCACTTCAAGGTCCTCAAATGAAAAGAAAGTAGATAAAAAAGGTAAAATTAGAGCTTTTGTTCATTTGATGAAGGTATTGCCAGATTGCACAAGCTTTTCAAGATGTAGCCTGGACCCTAAGTGATATTTCCATGTCAGTTATCTGAGATAGCAGGGATTATGTAGAGAATTCTGTTTAAGAGTATGGAAAGAATTCTGTTTAAGAATGCCATTCAGCTGTTGTCAAGCAGAAGTACTGGAGCACAGTTTTGCTGACCACTGTGACCATTGTTTTCCTCCCGTTTTTTTGCTTTGGAAGTAAAAATAGTATTTCTGTTTGTGAAATAGACAAGGTGAAAATTTGAGACTTTTATATTGCTTAGGTGATATACTTGGAAACCATGAAGGATGACAAAAAGAGAATTCATGCAAAAGCATTCACATGGAAATGCAGTCAGTGGTTTAATCTCATACCAACTTCTCCAAATCCGTGTTCCTGCAGTATTTCTGGATAGGAATGCCATTCTGATGCTCATAGTACATTTTTATAGCTTTTCTTCATCAAATTTTAATGTGCTGTTCTGACTTGTCTTACCTGCGTGGAGGATGTCCAACCCAGATGCTGAATATAACTCAGAAGAGTCATTATAAGGGATCTTTAATGGCATTACATATTGCAAGCTCTGCACTGTATTATACTGAATAAAGATTATTTTATTTCTGAACACCTATTTCAGTCCTGTACTGAAGGTATTCTGTAAATTACTGAAAGGCTGCCACTTCTCATGTTTCCTGACATGTGAGTCTTTGGGTCATGTAACCAGCACATACGGTAGTCACACAATAGATGAGGGACAACGTTGGGAGCTGCATAGGCAAAATTTCTTCCTGCCAGGTTCTTTTTGCACAAGACCTGATGAATTTTGTCTGTTGTGTGACACTCAATAACCACAGACAGGTGGGAGGGGCTGCTCGCTTGTGAGGGCCACATCCAATGCTTCCAGTTTGCCATCTGTGCTTTGAGAAAACTAATTTTCAAATGTCAGCACTTAATAAAATGAAAAGTTGGAACAAATCTGAATTGTGTGTTATGTAAATTTTATTGTGTTGTTCCTATCCAAGAGAAGCCTTATAAAAATGATGTAGGACCATACTTTCTGTCAGAAGGGTTATGCCCTTACTGCTAAACTATTGTCCTGCTCAAAAGAAGCAGTAAGTCCTGTTGTATGTGTTTTCTCACATCAGTGGGGATGCAGCAAATAGCAGAGAATTAAATAAGCTTTAGCATTCTTTACCAGATAAAATGAGGAGAGCACATTAAATTATAGAGAGGTCACAAAGGTGGATGCATTTGCCACAGTTCTTGGACATCTACCAGGAAAAAAGGTGGAGCCAGCTGCTGTGGAAGGTGGCGTATCTCGCAGAGTGAGGTGCTGGTACCTTAGCATGTCAGTCAGAGTGGGTTATTACTAACATCATACTGGTCACATGGAAGAGAGAGATCCACCAAGAAATCACAGCATTTGCTGTGCCCTGGATCTTGCTGTCGAAAACCATTCTGAGTACCTGGAAGGAGTTGCTTTGCATATGAGAGTTGGAACTTGTTTCTCCACCATCAAGAAATGTGTGTTTACATGTATGCCTGGCATACATTAGAGTAACAGACATAAATATTTCCTGCACCTCATGCTGAATTTGGATTCCAGGCATTGGTGCTTTTCAGGCAATAATTACTTCCCTGACTTAATGGGCAGTGTGGATTCAGTGCGGACACACACAAACCACCCACTGCCTCAGGAGTACTCCTGACTTGTTTGTGACTTGCAGTGTCACAATGCACCAGTAGAAGGTAGTACTTACGAATGTTTCATTCACATTGACAACTTTTTTCCTGTTGAATTAGACGTGCTTTAAAAGTACTTCATCGGGGGTAGTATGTGATTATACAGTCCAGTCTGCAGAGGGCAGAGCAACACCACCGAGTGTTTTTCTGGAATAACGAAGGCTTACATTCAAGGAGCCAAGGCTTCTTGTGTTTGCCTCCTACTAGTGTGATTATAAGTGGGGTAGCCAGATCTGTAACAACTCCACTTGATTTTTTTATTACTTCATCCAAACGGTCCTAAAGTGGTCCTTAACCAATGCCGAAGTAGAGTAACTTCTTCAGCTGTCAGTTAAAGGAGCATAAAAAACTCTGTGTTGTGTGTATTACAAGTCTACCTACTCAGTTATTTGAGAGACAACTGTCAAATAACTGACTAGGCAGACTTGTAATACACAATGTGGGAATATCTGTATGTTTATCCTCTAGTAACATCAGTAGAAAGACTAAATTGCTGCAGGATTTACCTTTCACCCTGCCCAAATTAATTTTCCCTGAAAACGTTAAATAATTTTGGCAAGTAGAGGTTATGTATGTTAGGATCTTCTAATGTTGAATGTGAAATTTATATAGCACATCATCCAAGATGACAGCTCTTAAAAAGGAAATAGTAAAAGTCTAAGATTTAGAAATACAAAAAAAATTGTTCCTGTCTATGTAGGAAAGCAATGTGGACCAGAGATGGTGCAGAGCACACTGAGATACAGCATGAGAACTGTCCAAAGACCTGCATCCTGCAGTTCATCAGCTGTGAGCCACAGCTGAGGTTTTGAGAACACACTCTCTGAATTCTTCTCTGGTTCTTTGGGAATCCAGAAAGATTTTGTGTACAAAGCAGATTTATAGTGGATGGAAGTAAATGCTATTTCCAGTAACCAGTGAGGTTGTGTCTGTTTCTGCAGAAGTGATGAAGTGCTTTTAACTAGTAGCATAAGCATATCTAAACCGTGAAACAAGAGTTTGCTTATTTTACTGGTAAAATAGGGAGTCTCATCTAAATTTAACCTAGTTACACCATAAGTGAGTGGTCTCTATAACACTTAAATTCTTTACTTACTTGCTTTCTTATAACAGGAGAAACAATTGAACTAAAAGCTAAGTCAAGCATATAGCAACAAGCAAGGCTGAGTAGCACACCGTGAGAGGTTTCACATATGAAACTTTGGGAAAACATTTTTTCAGGCAAGAAACAAACCACTGTACTTTCTTTGCTTCAAACTGGAAATACACCTAAGTGAAAGAAATAAAAATGCTGCAGGGAGAATTTCAATTGCCCGCCATTTGCCAAAAGCAAGGACAAAACTTCACATGAGAGGTGGTCCTTTCTAGAAGTCTTTTAAGATTGCAATCCCACAGACTGGCCCAGAAGTCAGGTGTGAATCCATGCTCCTTAAGGGTTTCCTGCAAATAGGTTTTAGAAACAAGAGCTAACATAGATTGTATTTAGATATAAGAACTAAGACATTCAGGGCTTGTAAAACCCTCTTAGACATTGGTTTATAACTTTTATTCAAATATAAGCAAAAGATCTTGCAAGTTTTTTTAAGAGGGTTTAGTGAAACTGAAACCCTTGCAGCCTCAGAACTTTTTGATAAAGAGCTAGGAACCAGAAAGAAGAAAGGCATTTTCATACCAGTCGAACCAGCACACAACATTCTAACTCCCTGATACCTTAAATTCCTCTATTTAAAAAATGTGATTGCCACCAGAGGGGAAAAAATGGTCACTTTTGAATGGTGATAGGATATTTATAAAGTATCCATAGAAATTTTCAATCTCTATTTAATAAAGGCAAGCAATATGGCCTTATTCTAAGACACTGCAATAAATGTGATAGCATAAATCTTTCAGCCAGGGCCTTTACGATAGTCAGCAATCTGAGTGTGCTTGGAAGCTCATGTCCTGACTGCCCCAATGTAAACAGCATTCACAGGAAGGGGGAAGCAGCTACCAGAGACAGGAAGGTTGAATTTAGCATCAAACTCCTTATCTAGGCAGAGTGAGCTGCTCAGGATGCTGATAAGAAAACGTGTATAAACTGCTACAGCAGCCTGTGACGGCTGCCTGGCCCTTCCTGGGATGACCATTCTCATCAATGTAATCAGAGTACAGTCTTGCACGTGCAGATTAGTTTTGGAAGAGACTATATCTGGGGGCCAGCTATCCAAAATAATGCTTACCATGGTGTATTATGGTCTCATTCAGTCTGGGTTATTGTCACTTGCAGTAAGAGACTAATCTGCATGCTGAAGTAGGAGGGTGTCTGTCTTTCAAACATAAAAACTTTGTCATAGTAAGAGTTATTATTAGTCTTATTAGCCATAAAAAAATAAGCTTTTCCTGAATCCTAATATGCACTGCAATATCTGGTTTAATTTTCAGATTACAGGGTTTGTATCAGCTCTGGCATGGCTCTGGTTCCAGCACTTCAGAGATAAAAGCTGCTGCAGCATTGTTTTATGTGCTTTGGATCAGTGAGCTGTCTTGTCTGTAAGTGGCAGATAAGTGGTTTCAAAGTATTATTTGCAGTGTAGTTGGTTGCTCATTAATATATGATGCCATGTTTCCTTTTGATTTCTCTGTATATCTTAGGAAATCCATCTGCCCGGAGCCTACAGCACAGCAAGGCACTATTTCATCGATACTTGCTCCTCAGTGGCTGAAGTGAAGAGTTAACACAAAATTGTAGCATCCTCCACATTGACTTGTCTATAAATGGTGGTTCTTATTTCTCACATCTTGCCCAAAAGAATACTGAGAAGTTATTTTGGCTTTTATCAAAACTTTATTCAAGCTAAGATTGAGACCTGGAAGCACTTTAAAGCAGTCTTTTAGTTGCATCTTCCCACATATGTCTGAAACACATCTTTTTCCCTTCCCTTCCCTTCCCTTCTGTTCAATTCCAGTGAGAAAGGCTGGAAACAACTAAACTATGAAAAAAGAGAGTGGTATAAAAGACTTTACCCATGTCCTGAACGGCAGTAAAACATATCTGTCCTGGGTCACTGCAAAGAGAACATTCTGGATATGAATTGCTAAAACAATTCAAGCCCAAAAGTTATTGGGGTCCATCCGTTCTGTAGCTGAATGTGGGCACCACACATCACCAATCTCCTGAGCACAGGACACGGTGACACAGCTTTCAGCAGGCTTAGCACCCAGAGTGCCCAGCCAGGTGCTCCATGCCAGGGTTGCTAGGGTAAGCTAACACCCTTAATCGCTTTGTTTTCGCAAAAGAGTTTTTGCCCCATGGTATATTGGAAATCCCTCCTAAAACCTGGAGAACATTACTTCTTTGTAAAGAATATGTTTGTAAAGTGGATAATTTCCAGATGTGAAATCGTTTGGCTGACTTTGCAATAACAATTCGCTACTTGGTGTTCTCAGCCAGCGCTGGGCATGTGGTTACCTTGGGTACTTTAAGGATCCGTAGTAAGGCAAATGACGCCTTTAAATAGGGGAAAAACAAACAGCCTAATAGGCACCTCGTGGCAGAGAGCACCTCATCAGGTTTGTCCCAACACATTCTCACGTCATTGTTCAATAGGGTAACAGGCCATAAAAGAATGAAGCAGCTACTTTCTATTTCTGTCAGATGTTGCAAGTTACTCATATTTCCTGTTCTGCTATTTAAAGGACTAAGGGCTGAAAATGGCAGTTCATTAACTTGTCTGAAATGAAATATTTTCCTGTCTTTCTACAGCCACGCTCAAATGAATGACACTCACAGGGCTGGAAGGTATCTCCAAGGAGCAGGTAGTGCCTTCTGCCCAAGACAGGATATCCCTATGGGAAGCTTAGGCTAAAACCAGCTGCAGCTTGCCAGGAGAAATCTCCCTTCAGTCTATAGGGGAGCTGGATATGCTATACATCAAAGAGAGACCACGTGTTTCCATGCCAGCTGTCCAGTGGGTCCCAGGAGGGACAGGAGGAATACCCCTCTTTCCCTGCAGCCTGATGGGTTGGGCTATATTTTAGCCAAGAACAGAAGTACATGGGGGAGAATGCAGGAGGATGGCAATAAGCTAATACCAATGGGATTTAGGCATTTAGTGGTATTTTTGACAGTCGTACTTTGACTGAACACATTCACACTTCAACCACTTAAAAATAAAATGTTGCTTCCCACACTTATTTTCTTTCCTGTTGGCTGCTGTTTTCTTTACGGACTTGAAACTATATGCTTATTCATCCTTCAGAAAAAATCTTGTCTCTGTCTGGGTGGCCTGGGAAAAGCTCAGGGCATGCTTGCAATGCAAACTTTGAGGAAGTAAATTTAGTTTCTCAATGAGTCTAGCCAATTCAACTGTCGTTTTTGACAGCCAACCCTCTACACTTTCGATGGAGAAAGAGCTCTTTCCTGGGTCATGCAGCCTAATGTTGTCGGTCCTAATGTAACCTTGGGCCCCAAGAGGTCACAGGCCACATCTAAGAGGCCCAAGAAGGGTAACTAAGAAAAGCAATTCTATTGTCAGCAGCCTTAAATTTTCTGTGCTGGAAACTGTACTGCTGGGGGTGGGGGGGAAAGGGTGAGTTTGCAGATTGAAAGAAAGGTCTGAGAGCAAGGCCACAAGTGGGGCAGCAGAAGCTGTTGTGTTTTTCAAAATACAGAGGTAAATTCTTCCTGAAATGTAAAGTTGTTTTCAGGAAATTTTTTTCACTCTAATATATTCTGATTCAGCAGCAGTATCTATAGTATAAACCACTAACTTGTGTACAAACATCCTCACGTGAGGAGGTGCTGCCATCCAGATAGGTGTGAGTGAGCCCTAAGGAGCCTCCTGACAGGAAAACACACCTGAGGAGTTCCCCTCACTCTGCTAATTATACTTTACAAAGTTTTAATATATGTCACTAATCCATCCTGCCAACTACAGGGCTCCATTTTTCTTTTATGCACCTTAAATGCAAAGAAAGGGGCTCCCAGGAGGAACTTCAATGGTTGCTGACAAAAGAGTAGCAGTGAGTTTGATAGGGGAAGGAGATGGAGGATATTTCCTGTGAAACCTTTCCACACCTTCTCCTCCCCTAAATCCCACACAGGTAGCAGGGATTTGGGGCTCCACCATGTAAGAAAAAGGAGTCTGTCAAACAACAACTGCACTATGCCTGGGGAAGGCAAACGTCAGCAGCCAGAGAGCGGGAGAAGATGAAAGGGAGGAGGCAGGCTGCACTTTTTCCGAAGTTTGAGGCGTTTGGACAGTGAGTATTCACATGCATTGCATACCTCTTAAAATGTCTCCTTAAACTGCTAGCCACTAAAAAAAAAAATTATAAACCACACATCTTAGTGAGAAAAGCAAAAAAAAGACAACATAAGAGTTAGAATAAGCTAAAGCTAATGCCTTAAGTCATTGTAAATAAAATGTAGTCCTGACCCAGAGAGTTTTACCTCTTGCAGCCTTGAGAAATTATCTTCCTTTTGATTCATAAAATGAATCAATGTGATGCAAACAGCATCAGCAACTTAATACTTTTGAGAGGAGTTGATGCTAAAATAAGGTATGCCAGCCCTGAAATGCTTCCTGACTATGGTTGTGTAATAGGGATAAGTACAGTACTTCTTCGGAGCATTAACCTGAATTAAAGGATGAAACAACTGGGCAGCTGGGCAGGGATCAAGCGACACTGGTCACTGCTCAAGCCTTGATAGAAGGATTAGGGCAACTGCAAGATGGTCATTTAAATATGGAAACTCCCACTAAGGAGCGCAGCAGACCCGTCACGACTGCAGCTCAGGAGGAGGGGTTCAGTATCCACATTCCATCACACCTGTACCCAGTGCTCGGAGGGCATAACTCCAGTCTGGCCATGCTCACACACAGGTTGCAGTGATTCTCCATGGAGCCAAGTAGTGCTTTCCAGGGAAGGCAGATGGATGAAGAATTAGGGACTGATGCAAAACCAGTTTATTGTGTCTATTGTGTAGCTGCGTCAGGAGTTACATACCTAAATCCCTCTGCATCACGGCGGGGGGGATGCTCTCCGTGCTTGCTGTCAGTAATCCTCTCAATGTACTGTTCAAAATACAGCAAACAGCAGTTGCTGCCGTGCCATGGAAAAAACATGGTATGCTCCAAAGTCATGTAAAGCCTGATCTTCAGCTGGGGTCACACCATGTAAACCAGAGCAATGCCTGCCACAGCTGGTCCATCCCACTGGAGGCATTCCTTCCTGGGAGAGCAGAGGCAAAAAGCCACACACACTGGGCTCTGCTTTAAGTCCTGACCCTTCAACTGAATTATTCCAGAATATTCTTGGGAACTAAAATCTGAATTTAGGCAATAGCATATAGATAAATGTCATTTGTGTTAAATCCACCGGCTTTGCTTCAGTTTGAGAGGTATCTCCAAAGAACAAACCTCTTCATGTGCATTTTGTAATGCATTTTAAGATGCTGCTGTCTGCATAGAGCCTGTAACATACTGTACTCATGCAGAGCTGCTGTATATATGGCACACAGAGGACAACCTTAATCTTCTCCATGATAACACACTAGGTAGGCTCACTGCAGGGGAAGCCCACTGGGCTAGTATTAACCTTCAGTGAAGGGAAGACTGGTCCCTCTGTAAGAGCAATATATTCTAGAGTTAAGAATGACAGTCAAGGGTCTTGCCCACTATATGAGGCTTTTAAGGCTCCCAGGTGTTGGATCACTCTTTTTCCTTACTGCACTACCAGCTTTCCCTGCTGCTGACATTAATGCAGTTCCATGGTTTTGCATCATCCCTTTCAGCTCTGTTTAGTATTATAAAACAAAAAATAAGAAAAGTCAGCCAGGCTTTGATACTCTCCTAAGAAAACTAGTTTAGTCATACTTGAGGAACTTATCTAAATATAGGATTGCATTGATTTAACAGAAACAATTAAACTAATTGAACCTTTTGGAAAACACCGTGCATGTACTCCCACTTGCATTTTAACCAGATGTCTTTCACACCCAGAAGTGGTGCTGTTCCCCTCAGCACTTGGGTGCACCTCTCCTGTTCTTGGTTCAGAGGCTGTATCCAAACAGCAAATCTTCCATGATACCTGTGGCCACATGGCCTACGAAACTTTACTGTAAGCAATAGGGCACTCAGAGAAGAAAATCCCTTTAGGACACAGGGGGATGTATGACCCATGGAATGTTCTGCCCACCACTGCTTTCTTAGATGCAGACACTGCAGCAAGTTTGGACACAGCAGCGTCACGAACATAGCAGATGAATTATGTACAGGTTTGAGTTATTTCTGATTCTCTCTAGGAATACTCAACTTTCAGAAGAAAAGCTCAAGAATGAGAAAGGCCAAAACAACCTGAGTAGCTATGGATCTTTGTTCATTACTTTGGTGCACTGTGCTGCTGGAGATCTTATCCCTGCTACAAGTTAAATAGGACGATAATAAATGTGCAGTAAGCATCACATTAAAAGAGAGAAGTCAGAGCCTAGACCTTTAAACCCCAAATGTATCTCTGCCACGAGTGCCACAGCACTGCCAAACACCAGGAGAAGCAGGGTTGCCTGTATAACACTTTGCCTTTTTTTTTTTTTTTTAGTTTATTCAAAGCCTAAGCTGTCTTCTGAAACATCAGCCTGCTGGAAAATATCTTCTAGTCCCATAGCGTATTCACAACCAGGCAGGTAGGTGTAAACTGGCACTGTGGGACCTGAAGTGCCCTTCTCTGGTAGACACTGCCTTCCTGCTGGCCCAAAATCGACTCTGGGTGAGGTGCCATGAAACTGGGGAAAAGCACCTGCAGAGCTGGATTATTCCCCACTTCTGGCAAGGGGTGCTCATCAATGCCTCTTTCAGAGCAGCAGGTTTAGCACAAGTCACCTGAACAAACATCCCCACATTACTAATTCCAGTGCCTCTGCAGATGCCTCCGGCTTGGCAGCTTCCTCCTGTGCACACCAGAGAAGGAAGACCCACATCTTTACCCAAATGTACATGCTTTTGAGTGTTTCTGAAGCAGGTTTAGCCTGATTCTGCCAGTCCTTGATGTTTTGGCTGCTTTTATTTATCAGGGAAATGACTGTAGAAAACAAAAAAAAATTAACATTTCTTTGGTTTTCTTCCCCTTTCAGGAAGACTTTTACAAAGCAGAATTTCTGTGGCTTCACCCTCCAACCCTTCTGAGGTATCTTATGGCCTCAGCTTCCACAGTGGTTTGCATGCATCACAGGCACAGCAGGGTGGTGTTCAGTGGTGAGTACAAGCAGAATGAGAGGTGCTGTATTTAGATTGCCATTTTCTGGGTAAGAAAAGACATGGTAACCAAGGATATTCCTCTGAGCTGGCAGGGCCTGCCCTTCATCCCTCACCCCATGTCCTGCACTGCCCCAAAACTTTTCTAAAGGTTGTGCCTTTACTGGTGTAGGACACCATCAGTGTAAATATTAAAAAAGCAATTTTGGCCTGCTCAGAAGTTCTACAAAGCATCTGTAGAGCAGCACTGCCACTCACTAGAGAAATTCATTTGGGAGTGGGCAGAAGATGCCAGTGAGGGGCAGAAGGCTTTAGCCAGACACTGCTCCCCACGCCATGAATTTGAAAATCTCGTTTTCTGTAAGTATCTTGAAAGACTGAATATTGAAGATGCACTTACTGCTGAGCTGCACAGGTATTTCAAGTTCATGGGGGCCCAACTACACCCAAGCCTGGCTGTCCTGCCCATGGCTTGCAGCAGTGCCACTAGGCAGTGCCCATCTGGAACTCAGCACCATCCCTGTGCCCTGAGGGGATGGGATGGGTGATGTGGGCTGGCACTGGTGCCGTGCAGCTCGTCACCCCAAAGTGCTTAGAGAAGGGTGATGTGGGCTGGCCCTGTGGCACCATGCAACTCTTTGGACAGCTCAAGCTCTCAGCCAGTCCCTGTGTCACACGTCTGGCTTGATGGCCATGATATTTAAAATTACCACTTCATTCATGCTGAGACCACAGGATCTTCCCTGACATCCTGCATCCTTTGCATTTGTAGCTCCAGCTGAATGTGAGCTCCATGAAGCACTGTGCCAATTAGTGCTAATCATTGTTTATGCCCTGCATCCCTTTCCCGTCTGCCCACTTGCAGCAAGTTAAAATCAATTAATAATATTTAAATAGTAGTAGTGCATTTGTGATTCCTAATAATTTCCCTTGAAGTAGTCATGATGAGGATAATAACTGGTACTAATTCATCATGCTGCTTGTAATTTGGCCAGGATTCAGGCAGGAGAACCTGTTTTCATAGCAGCTAATAAACAGTGGTTTATTGCTGCCCTACCAGGCGTCCTGGAGCTCCAGCCACCTTCCCAGCACAGCAGCCATGAGCATCTGCTTCTCTTGGCACGTGCTTCTGGTTAGAGACAAGATACTTTACAAATAGGCCAGGTTGGTTATGACTCAACTCTAACTACCACAAATAATCCCTTTGTTTCTCCAAGGGAAAACCAAATGGAGCAAACATCTCTTGAACACCGCTCAGATCAGGCACTTTACAAAGCACCTGAAGCCCAGGGATGAGTTCATAGGCCTTGCCCTAAAATGCAGTGCAAGCTCGGGAAACCAAATCATACCACAACCTTGCTTATGCATCGTGCTTACAGCTGTTTCAGGTTACACAGGTGCCCCACACTCCCGGAGTTCCTGCTGAGGCTGGACCTGAAGCAGGGACTGGCCCAGCAGCACAGTGGACTCCAACCCAAACCCAGGAATTGATTTCAAAATGGGAAGCTGAGAAAAAAAGGTCTGCAAGAGGTTGTCAGGGTCCCCTGTCAGGGAACACTGGCAGTTGACCTCAGCGAGGCAGGAACTAAGTTAAAACCTGGCTTATGAAGGCTGTTGTGAGCTCTGCTGACTCACATCAGGATGTCAGCTGAGGGGGCTCACATTGTTAGCCAGAGAAATGGCAAGGGTGGGAGAAGAAGCCAGAGCTGAGATTTCCATCCCACTCTTACCAGCATGCCCAAATGCTGAAGGGAATGCACTCATCTAGTGACCAAGTGGGAATTGCTTACAGGAACAGAGAAGGGTTTGTCAATGAGCCCTTGTAATTTGAAAGCGTTTATCCCAGTCCGGGTAAGGACAGAGGGCACATACCCCTAGGGGATGTGTGACAGGTTGCCAAGTGCCTCCTTATGGCTAAAGATGCTAAGCTTCTGCTAAACCTATCCGTTAGTAATAGCTAAAAAGTAACAGGAAAAGAAAAAGAATTGGGTTTGGGCACCCGGGTCGAGGCCATTATCAAGACCTGATCACTGGTGGCTCCCAAGCCAGCAATATCCTGGGGTTGTTAGTAACGTCACAGATCTGCCTGCCTTGCTGGGTGCTGGAGCATCCCTGTCTCACCCCTCCCGTGCACTTCGTCCCTTGATATCAAGTTGCCAAGGACTGGGGCTAATCACTTTAGGAGCAGGAGGCATCACAGGGTCCTTGGGTTAGGTGTGGCTCTCCTTCCTAGCACAGACAGTCTCATCAGTGTCAGTGCTTCTGACTGTCCTAAGTGAGAAGCAAGTCCTGGTCCATCTGCTGCTGATGTACCACATGTGTAATAATGTGGGTGATGTCAGTGTTGAGCCACAGACTCCAAGTTGAAAAAGCATCACAGCTGCACGGCCACAGTGCATGGCCCAACAGGCCCCATGTGCAGTCTGATGAAGAGCCACCACCACCCACGGGCTACATGTGAGGACTGTCCCTGAGGAATTGCTCCTTGCAGCTGTGCTTTGCTCTTCAGCATTTCAAAAGATGTACCATGAAAGAAGGTGATACATTCTGAATCCAGGCTGGTTTTACTCACTCAATACTCATCCCAGAAGATTGCACCCAGGCAGAGGATTGCTAGGGCACAAACATACACACCTAGCTTTGCCTTGTAAAAGGACAGTTGCTCCATAGTCTCAAGCAGTTCTTTTGCTTGGCATCTCCCTATTCAAAACCTGGGCAAGCAGCTTTGCAAACAGGCTGTAGACGCTCAGGGGTGCTGCAAAGCTATTTGGTATTTAACCATGTACCAGCTTGCCCTTCATCGGTGATCAGTCCCCTAGGAATGAGGCTAAGTCAAGCTTGGATGTCAAAAGCTGCATTTTGATTCCCTACACACTGTGCCACACCATCAGCAAACATCTCTTTATGTTTTCAAAAAAACTCAAAAACAAACAACAAACAGAACTGGTAGTTTTAAAGTGGGTGTGGATGGTTTATCACACAATAATGCAGACTCAGATTCTTTCTCCAAGATGTAGCTAATTTCATATTCATTATACTTGGGTACTTTATCCCACAGGTAACCGCAGGAAGGCAATCCTGTTCCTCTCCAAGGAGTGGGCAGTACATGCGCCCCTCTCCAGCATCTTCTGTTCCCTGGGGCTGGGCTGTGCCAATCCGTAACTCCATGCCCACAGCAGCTGCATCCCCACCTACTTCCCCCTCCCCATCATCTCCAGCAGCAAGGGCTGGTTGTAAACAGCAACTTGTGGCCCAAGGGAAATCATAAATGATGAAGGGCTAAAAGCCATGTCTCATGGCACTTAGCAAGGGAGCTCTCAGTGGGGTGATGTAGGGTGCAGGGAGTCACATCCAAGTGGCCAGCTGCCCATGTGGTTACGAGAAGGGCTGAAAAGTACATGTTCTTATGACTCTCAAAATAGAAAACTTCTGTTTCAATCAGGATGTTTAAGTGCGTTTTGATCAGCACAGAAAGGAGACACACTTACACCCAGCTGGGCAGCACTCAGAGCAGCAGGCCCACAACCAGACCCCAAATAATAAACAGGAATAAGGGCTCCTAGGATCCAGCTCTGGGTCCTTATGGCAAGCAGGGACCCTATGGTGCACCTAAGCACCTGCAGCCCAAGCACAGACCAGTAGTGCTGGCAGGCAGGGATGGGACAGGACAGGATCAATCCCAGAGGAGCACCAGACCCTCTGTTGCATGAGAACAGACAAGCAAAATTGCTCCTTAATGGAGTCATTCCAGCTTTCCTCTTTGAGAGTGTTTTTATTAGGAAATTTTTACAAATTTTTACATTACCACGTTTTTCAAAACTACAGCTTTATTTCCTCCTGCCCTGGGCAGTGTCATCCTAGACCAGTCTGACCACATCTCAAATCCTGGTTCTTTTTTTTTTATGTATTTTGCTTTATTGTTCCCTAATCTATCTTCCTCCTCTTTCTTATCTCACTTTCTGGTCTTTCACTCTCTGTTTTCCCTTTACAGCCTGTTCCTTGGCTGTCCTCCCCTCCCTTCTTGCAGCATTGCAGGGAAAGCCATCACCCTTCAATGGCCTCATGTGTTCCCCCTTGTAACTCTTACCTTGCAGGCTCAGGAGCTGTGTTGCAGGCTCTCAGCTCTTCCCTGTTTGCATCCAAGCAGGCAACAGTTGAAGAAACTTTCTGCACCTTGGCAGGAGCTCAGACAATGCCTCCAGCAGCAGTCACACCACAAGCAGTCACCTGAAAGGGAGAGGCTGGGTTTGCCCAGGCTACCCCCAGGTCTTCGCTGACAGAGCTTCAGCAATGAAGAATGCTCCTAAATTATTAAGCAAGAAGAGGGGGCTGCCTTGCTTAAAGTGTTTGTACTTTTAGGCCATTAAAGTATTTGCCATGAAGGCCAAGGCTGAGGGATTGACCCAAGAAGAACCAAGGGGGAGGGAATGGAACCAAGACAGAAGGATCAGGCTTTGGAAGGGGTTTCAAAGCCATTATCTACATCGTGGCTTAACTACGAAAGATACCAAAGCTGCCCAATAGATGATTCAAAAGCAGGAGCAGGGTAGTGCCTTCCATGTAGTTTCCATCTCTCAAGAATTTAAAAGTCAGAATTCCATGCCTGAAAAGCAAGAATTTACATATAATACACTTGGGCTTTTTATTTCACCTTTACATTGGGAGCCTTTAGGGTTATGTTTCAGTTTTCCTCTCAAACCACTTACTGCATAATGAAACCTGACATTTTGATGTACTTCATGTTACTCAGGAGAGGTGGAGCTTTAGAAAAACACTCAATACATCAAGAGCCAGCAGTACAGTTTTCATGGCCCTCTGCAGCTGGCTGCCATAACTGCCAGAAAAAGAGTAGGCTGTGGGATCAACTTAACCATTCTGACTTCTCTGCTGAAGGGGAAAGCTGTGACATCTTACCAATGCAAAACAAATGAGAGCAAAATGTGAGAGGGGCAGAGTCTGGTTGGGAAGTAAATTAATGATCCGCAACATCATTTGTTCCCCACTACTTTTTGGGATGCTGTTCTCACAATGCGCAATGATACAGCATCATCCTTCCAGCCTGCAGACAAGTACCCAGCCTTGCTTTGCATCAGAAAACAGCACTATATCAGTACCCAAAAATGAATGTACAGTACTGCTGGGTATCTTCCCCCTGCATGGCCTCCAACCAAACTCTTGCCTTGCCCAAAAGCTCTTCTCATTCTTGGTTTCTCATTCAGTTTGTGTTACAACACTCAGAGGTAGGGCTTTAGCCAGGTCTTCTGAGGAGAGCAACCCTTCTCTCTTACACCACAGATGCACATGCCTAAACAGCTTTTGAATCTGCTCACCATATTTTAACATAATTTGATAAGGAAAAAAAAATAAAGCCTTGAAGCCTGCAGAAATTTTGTGAAGATAGAAATAGTGAATAAAACTCTCACCATCAACCTTGTGGCAGAACAGGCTGATAAATGAAGCCAGCTTGCATCAGACACCAAGACATTCCACAGCAGAAACCCATCTCTCCAGCTCACACAGCTGCCTGTTCGCAGCACTTCTGTAAAACTCCTGCTACGGACAGTTTACAGCAGTTCAGAAACACATGCAGCATTACCCTTGTGCTGTGTGGCAGCAGCTTCACATTGCAAACAGTGGCTCTGGCACTACACAGCAGCTACATGGGTACCAGCAGGGCTGAAGGGTTCAATGGAGAAAGGCCCCAGACTGCACAGCCAGCAGCAGATGTCCTTTGCACCTCAGCAAGGATGACGTAAGTGAGGTTATGGCAATGAGCAGGTTTCTCTGCATGCACCATGGTCTCTTGTGATGTTCTCCACATCTAGGTGCCTCCCGGGTTTGAATCCTGAGCCTCCTGTCTGATTTCCTTCCATGATAAGGCTTTCAATAACTAACTTCATGTACAACAAAGTAAATTTTCAACCAACTCAGAGTTAGATTACAGATCAAATATCTTTAAATCTTTCTTCTTTTTTAAAAGCAAACATCCACACATGCAGCCTGCAGGGGAAAAGATTGCTCACTTAGCACTTTCCTCAGCTCATCAGATAAATAAGCAGCTACCAGTTCTGTACTTCACAAAAAACAGGCTAGGCAGCTGCTATGCTGCATACCATTGTAATGTGGTGGGAAAGAGCCAGATGCCCGCTAAAGTCTGGCTCCTCTCCTGCACGTGCTCTGTCCTCCAACTAGGCCCACTGGCATGCCAAAATGGGATACCAGAACTGTCTCTGGCAAGGAGAAGAGGTGAATTTCATCTCCTGTGTTGTTCCTCACCAACTGGAAGGACTGTATTCATACAGATTCAGACTAAAGAAAAATTCTGGAGAGGCCGTGGCTATAAAGATAGGCTTAAAACAGAGGAAGGGAAGAGGGAATAGGATATACATCCCCTTTCCTGGTTGTGGATCCTGAAAAAGCGTGTGCCAGACACAGAGCAGGATGTCATTGGGAAGACCGGACAGAAGATAATGTTGACATGTTTCTGCAGACCACTGGGGTTTGCTGGAAGGCCCTTCTGCAGAGCAAGGCAAGGCAGTGGCTCTTGGTAAGCGGGCAAACTCTCCTTCCCCAACTGCTGGGCTCATTGTACCTAAGGAGAGACACAGTCCCTTGAGAAAAACATCCATATGCAAAACAGCAGAGAAGTCATAACTTCATCATGTCCTCATGTTCAAAACTCCCCAGCACACTCTGAAAAGTGCTTTGGGACTGCCAGAAAGTTACTTTACTTTTTCCCAGGTGAGGAAACTTTTATTTGTAAGAGTGAGCAAGCCAGATCTGTGAAAGGCAGAGAGGTTTGGTGCTTAGCAGTGCTGCTTTATTTGGAGCTGTGCTTTGATGCAAGTAGCAAATCCAAAACAGGAACGAAGTCTTATAACTTCTTGTCTGTTAAGAGTTGAAACTTGAGACAAAGAAAAAAACAAAAATTAACCAGACACTGCCTAAGCACAGGTTTGGCTGCCCACCAAGTCTTAGTGACCATGGTGACTGTGCTCTGGTGGAATAACACAGCCCATAGCCAGGTCTCACTAACAGCTTGGCATCTCCTCTGGTAACACCAGCTCACCAAACAACTTCCCCACAGCAAAGGTAACAACAGACAGTCATTTTATCAGGTAGGAGCTCATATTAAAAAAGTTTCATAGAATCATTAAGGTTAGAAAAACTGCTAAGATTCCAAGTGAATTGTGCATGTGTTCACATTACTCGCACTGGTACGATTCCTGTTGGACCCACGAGAATAAGGGATCCCTAAAAGGCCTTTCGTTGTTACTTGTGTTAATAATTGTGTTGCAAAAGTAACTGGCAGCACCTAAAACCTGAAGTTTTCCTCTTTGCTATCAGTCTATAGGCAAAGACCAGAAACTGGCTGCCTTTCCCTCCCCCCTCCATACTTTTCCTGCTTCCCACTACAGCATGCTAGGGAGAGGGGAAAGAGCAGACAATTTTCCTTCACAGGTGCTCCTCCTTGGGAAGAAGCCTCCTTTTTCACATCAGAGGCAAATGTTCCTTCACCTGTCATTGCTCCCTGGGTTGGAGAGCTGCCCTCTGTGAGAAACGAGCCTACACCTCCTTTCACAGTTTCAAGGAGTTTCATGCCATGATATCAGTGGAGTGCATCAAAGCAGGAGCACTGCACAGCCTCCGCCTCAGCACCAGGAGAGAATAAAAAATGGCCACAGTGCAGATGCCAGGGAGCTCCCCCCTTCACAGGGGCTGACCAGAGCAGCTCCTGCAGCCCCCACTACCTCACCTTGCTGCATCGGAAATCTATTAAGCACAGCTCAAGTTACTGACAGTGCTAATCCAAGAGGCAGGGAATTGCAGCATGTGCGAGGATAGAGAGAGATCAATGGCATCTTTGATAGATGAATGAATCAAAGTACAGGAAGGGACTTAAAGATTTGGGAGAAGCTTTCTGAAGGCACTGTCTTCCCTGAAGGCTGCATCACATGGTGCACTGTGAACTAGGCTCCACTCAACGCCAGTCACGTTGCTGGGAATGGCCTGTGCTCGACCCGGTGACACAGCCGCTGCTGAGCCGGGCAGATGCCGTCTGGGGACAGGCGGGCTCTGACGCACTGGGGATTTAAACCATTTAGAGCTTTGCAGAGCATAAGCTGCACCCTTTACATCCACCTGGCAGTCGCTAGCAGCCAGTGCAGCAAGGGCGGGCACAGCCTGAGAATCCTTCTCCTTTCTACTCATGGCTTCAGCAACTCCCAGCCCCAGCAGTTACACAAGCTACAAGAGGAAAATCCCACCTGCAGCATTACTTCATTACTTAACCTTGGTTCAGCTCCCGCCGTGCCATTACAGGCAAAACATGCTTTAAGACAGCCCTGGTCGCTTGGCCACGAACAGGCATTGCCTTCAAACTCTACACACACTGCCCTCCACCCACATCCCAATACCCCAAAAATGCAGCCCCTAACGTCCAGAAAGCACCATTGTATGGGTCATGCACCCTGTACAGTGGAAGACTGAGGCAAAGAGAAGCCTGGTACAACCTTCCTGGAGCTACAGCAGTGTTGTGGATGTTTCCAGTGCCAAGCATGATACAGGTGTGATGGATTTCTGCCTGGATCCTCAGCACTGTCCTTCCTCCCTCTGAAATAGCTGAGGGTGCTGCTTCTGTGAGAAATGCCTTGATTGCCGAGAAAGAAAGGAACTGCTCATGGCAGAGAAAGCAAGCCAGGAGGAAAACAGCCACACAGACATCTCCAGATCCTGCTCTGGGCTCTTCTTGCATTGTTTCTTTGTGACTCATCTCGCTTTTCTCCTTTATCTGCCCCTTTTTCTTCCAAATTTGTTAGGATTGTTAAGAGAAATCAGGTCTAGGCATTCATACAAAGTGAAGCAACCAAGGAGTCCTTATCTCAGCAGGGTTGCAGGGCTGTTTCTGCAGCCGGGGTGTTGGCGTTGCAGCCCAGCGGGAGAAGCGCCGCTCCCTGCTCCCCATCCTCCCTCCCGCGAGCCAGGTGACGCCTCCACTCAGGACTCGCTGCTTCTCCAGGGCAGACACGAGTGTTTAGCGCCAAGGCAAATAGCCACCCAGTTTGCTTGGCGGTGTAATGCTTCGAGCACCACATCTCTCCCCGGCTTCTGGATGGTTGGAAGTGCGGCAGCCACCACACCTCTGCCTGCACTAAGCTGCTTTGGGCATTAAGGAGAACACGCTGAAGTGAGGGAAGTCCTCTTCCCACTGCCAGAGGCTGTCATGGGACCAACACCCACAGATGTGCTGTTTTAGTCACAGGTGGACCCACAGGTGGGGCATGATGCGCCAGGGGCCGTGAGTCATTTGGGACGCAACCATCCCAACCACAGCAGGCTACGCCAAGATGTTTGGCGTATGAGCTCCAGGCTGGAGCAAATCAAATCATCGCACAGTGCTGGCAAGGCCAAACCAAAACGGTGCCAGCACTTCTGCTAGAAAATAGAGAAGTATTTAAGAGGTGAGATAATAGTTCTCCCACCTAGAAAGAAACACAGTACGGGTGAGAATGCACGGCAGAGCAAAAGGATGACAACACTGGGAAAACATCTTTGTGTCAAAAATTTGCGCACAAATAAAATAGCAGCAACTTTTAAAATCTCTCCCCACCTCTTTCAAAACTCAAAAATTTAACTTTTTTTTCTTTTTTTTTTTTTTTTCAGAGGGGAGGAAGGGAGAATACAGAGGTGACCAACAAAACTGAAATCATCAAGTTATCAAAAGTTTATAGATATGCCAGCATTTTATGATCTAATTTACATGAAGAGAAATAGGCCTTTGTGACGAACAGCATCTTCAGCTGCATGAGGAAAAAAATTGCTAGCAAAAGGAAGGAGGTAATTCCTTTCCCTCTACTCGGCACTAGTAAAGCCACACCTGGATCCAATAGTGGGTTCAGTTCTGGGCGCCCCAGCACAAGAGAGATATGAACATACCAGAGAGAATCCAGTGAAGGACCATGAGGATCATTAAGGTACCGGAGCACCTCTCCTATGAAGAAAGGTTGAGAGAGCTGGGACTGTTCAACCTGGAGAAGTGTAGGCTCAAGGGAAACCTCAACAATGTGTGTAAATACCTGAGGAAGGAGCAAGGCTCTTTCCAGTGGTGCTCAGTGACGGGACCAGAAGCAATAGGCACAAGCTGAAACACAGCAGGTTCCCTCTGAACGTCAGAGGGCAACTCTGAGCGCAACCCAGCACTGGAATAGGTTGCTCAGAGAAACCATGTAGTCTCCATCCTTCAGGATATTAAAAGGCCACCTGGACAGATTCCTGGGCAACCAGCTGTAGGTGTTCCTGCTTGAACAGGGCATTGGACCAGATGACCTCTAGAGGTCATCTCATGACTACACACAGGAAACAGCAGACAGGCAGTATTTTCCTTTTCCTCCCAGTTTACACAAGTATAGCAAGACCAAGAGAATAGGTCATGGATTTTTCTACAGCCAAAGAGTAGGTCAGTTCTGGGAATCAAGTCAATCACTGGTCTAACAGCACACAGGACAGAGGACCAGAAGGCACCTTGTGTGGCACTGTTGGTTCCTTGCTCCTGCCACATTCATTCTGTGGACCAAGGAGCTTCCTTTTAATCCCATCTAGGTCACGGCTGCATGCTGTGATGAATAGTGTCAGGCACGAACCTGGAAGGGGCAGAAACTGGCCTCGGGCACTGTACACCGGCACCGATGCTTGCACAAGTAGGACAACTATCTGCACCCCTGACGCTCTTATGACAAAACCAGAAGAGCCTTTTAACACAGGTACTGCCAAAGAACAGTGGATCCAAGGCAGAAACTGCAGATAAAGGTTCTCAGGCAGAAGATCCAGTGTCAGGTATTCATGAGCCCCACCTACCCAAAAAAGCCAGGTGACACACACAAGACATGCTGACGCTTGCCATGCTCACTCTACCAACCAACTGCAGACTTCACCCCAATCCATCTGCACCCTGAGGTAATCCTCCCCACAACCGCTCACCAGCTCTGAGCTACCCACGTGGGGTCTGTGGAGGCATAGCTGGGCAGAAAGAGCTCCATGTGTTTTTGAAGAGCTGTTGTAGAGCAACCAACAGCACTGGGGCACCCTCTTCCAGGGCAAAGAGGCACACGGCACTTCAGATGAAGCATGGTTCCTTCCCCATGTGTGGTTTCGGGACAGCGTGGCAGGAAGTTTCTTGTCTCCAACACTACACCAAAAGAGCCTCTCAGGCGTTTGCAGCCACCAAGGACCACACATTGCACTTCTCAGCATTAATTTGTGCGCGCTGATCAGCAACAGCAGTAACTGTTTTTCCTTCCCAAATTGTCCTCGTCCCTTAGAAAAAGGGTGACAGGGTCCATGTTAGCATTGCACTCATGTGCTGCTTAAGACCTGCTGTCATCACCTGTAAACCTGAAGCCAGCAGCTTTCCATACACAGTACATGGGGACTACTTTGTTTTGGTTATCAGCAGAGCTGCACTGTGCTGTGCTCAATTGAATTAAGTACTTCCTGCAAGAAGTCAAATACGTTTATTCACAGAAAGACTAGTTTTTCTGGGACTTATTACATTTAGCATCCATTAAAAAAAAAAAACGAAAAAACCTTTTATCATGTGTACTATAAACATTAGGAAGCAAGTACCCCAACAGAGGGTAATTTACCTCTGCTTCCACAGAATTCATGTGAGGACAAACTAACTGCATGCATCACTAAAAGCCAGAGAGTAATATCCAAAATAGCTTTTTTCATACGGTCCTTTCATATGCTATTGTTTCAACACTGTTAAAAACATTACACAACCCTCTTGTTTAAAAGCCACGCTGATCCTTCCAATCTTTAAGCTCATCTATTCAAAATGCTAAGTTATACATAACTGTCAGATCAGATGCGCCCATTAATACCTTTACAGACCTGTTACAGGATTATTGTTTTTTAAGCAGTAACTTTAACTTCCAGACTACAGGCCCTCTAAGGCCTGCTCTCACTGAAGCTGGTTGCCTGTTCTTCAGCACTTGGCAGTAAGTACCACTGGCTGAGAGGTCAGGTCTTTCCTTACAAAGTTAAGTTAGTAAGGTGTTTGTTTTCTCAGCGTAGCAGTTAGGTCTGTTGTCTTCCTTATTCCCAGCACAGTGCACACATCCCACAACCCATCATAACACCACAACAGTGTTCATATCATACCTGTCACACCAGAGGCAGGCTCAGCCCTCCCTCAGTTATTCATCTCATCTTCTAGGGTGATACCTTGATAAAGCAAGTGTGAAGAGTAAGGCAGGTGGAGAAGGAAGGAAATTGCCTACCTACATATTTACACCAACAGAAGCAGATACCCTAGCTCATTTTGGAGTCGTCATTCTGGAGACAGCACAGACCTGGAGCGGGACAAAGAGGTACCAGAAGGAACTGATATTTCAAACAGACCAAGCACATCCCCTTCCTTTGCTGCTAGACACCTTTCTCAAAGACTGCTGAGGCAATGCAAACCCAATACAAGCTCACAAGCTAGGACTCAACAGCAGCACCAGATTCTATAAAGTAGCCCTAACTCTCATCACAATGCAGCCTATGATTAAATTTACATACAAGGCAACAGCTTTTGGAGAGAAAAATGTAAGTAAGTCTAGCCAGAAGCTAAAATGAATTGGTAAGGAGTCACTCACACCTGTAATAGAGCTGACCACATCCACTTTTCATCAGAAAAAAAGATACCTAAGAAAGGTCAACAGATGCTCTTGAAGGTCTGACCTTTGAAAGATTTAAGCCCTTGAAACTCATTAGCATTATGCCTCAAAATATCTGAATGAGCTCTTCTTTCTGCCTGAACGCTATTTAGGCTGGGGGTATCCTCCTGTGTAAAAGGATTTGTAAAGGAGGTGTCTTTTTAGAGAAGTTCTTACCATTTAATCCAGTTACCCTCTGTGTAACTGAGAATGACCCTGAATAGGGCGGGGATGTGGGGAAAGGCTGAGTGTGAGATCAGGCCTCTCTCTTGGTATCACCTTGGCCTTTGCTGCTGCTGCTGCTATATGGTAGCCTTTTATGCTTGCAGAAAATGCTAGTAACTGCAAGTTCTATAAATGTGAAACGTTATCTCAATGGAGAGATTCTTGCACTTACGCAGGCTAAACAAGTCAAATGTATCAAGTGACCCTGAAATGACTTCTGCTCCTAAGCATATTATTTCACTGTAAACTCAACTGATTCACAGTGTTTTTATCCTAAATGTGTCCAAGTGCAGTTGACGCATTTTGATTGCTACTCTGGGCACGTGTAGTATTATTTCACAGAGAATTAAAAGTTTAGAAAGAAACAGATCTCTATTCTGAAGACTGATGTTCAGATTTCCTATTCCTGACCGAGTTTAAGGAAACTTTCAGGTACACGCAGTGCAGGTGAGCTGCCTATCACTGTACAGCAGACCCATCATCACTGTGCTGCGCTCCCCAGCAGCTCCAGACTCCGTCGCAGTAGGGGAACAGAGCAGAGACTCTTCACAGCAAGAGCACCGGGAGAGACCTGATGAGTCATGGGAGCCAGTGCTGGCAGGAGACCGGCTGCAACACAAACAAGTAGCTCAGATTACATCAAATGAAAGGCAGTAAAGAACCAAAAGACCTTCTAATATTTACTACAATACCTTGCTATTGGAGGGGAGAGGGGCGACATCAGTACTCTTGGCTCTTTTCTGACTGTATTTGCTAACAGAACCAGGCATTCTTCTATCAGTTCAAGGATAACAGGAAAATACAAAAATCACAGCAATCCAATCCATAATCTGCTTCCACTCAAACATTAACCACGAACTATGACAACCACCGTTTCATTTGCATTAAGTGATTAGCTAAAGCATATCCCCTGGGGGGAAAGCCCCACAGAAATACAACGTTTCTGCAAGTCATTTTCATAATCTGCTTTATAGAGATGAGACCTTAAAAGCCCTGCTGCAAACTCACCACTCATTAATCCACCCGCCCATTTTATTAAACTTTTTTTCCAAATAAGTCGCAGTGCTTGACCCACAGATTACTCCACAGCTACAGCAAGTTCAGCTGCATCAAATCTGAAAGGGAAGAAGCAGCTTAATTTATCTTAACAGTGGTTGAAGTGCAGAAGCTAAAATTAGTAAGACTTCAATTAAAACCTTCAAAAGACTTTTCGTTTTCCTTCAGTACTTCCCGCAAACAAACTATGAAGTACTGGTAAAGAGTGTGCAAAGTGTGAACTCAGCTAAAGCAATTATTTCTACAATACAGAATCCTCTGCAGAGCAGAAGCTGACTACAGAGCCTTGAAAGAGAGACATGCAGGCTGCTGCTTCCATTCCACTGAATTTGAAAAGCTTATTGAAGAAGAGCAGGTTAAAATTATAATAAACAAAAAACACACAAAATACACAGACTATTTTAAGATCTTAAGAGCACAGAAGCTCTGAGAAAAGTACCCAGTTCCTCTCCAGTTCGATAGAAAAAGAAGTCTTCTCCGCAGTGGTGGTCTGACAGGGCCAACAGGCGAGTCCTGCAGCACTGGAGCTGGGCTGCTCAGCACCCTGCTGCACATGAAGGGCCCTCCAGCCTTTTCCAGTGGCTCAAATGAAACTGGCCCAACTTGGAAAACACCAGGTCACCTTTGTTTTAAAACTTTACTTAAATGGCTTCTAAATCCATAACCACATTTATTTCTAAATTAGTCTTAAAACTTCTCCCATGTGCTTATGCTCCCAAGTTTATTAATCCCTCCTAAAGTTTATTAATGCCCTCCTGTGAATAAACCTGCTGCTAAATGACTTGTCAATATAAAAAAAAACAGGTGCGATATTTTCTCTCACCTTTGAAAGCCCGCAGTTAAAGAAAATTAAACACATAGGTTTGAAGCTACACCATATATTTGTAAATAAAATAATTTGACAGAGCAAGATTACAAAGTACGAAATGAGCCCTTTCAGGAATTTTTAACTACAAGAGAAGTCAATGTTAAGTCCATTTTGAAAAGTTTTAGACAAGTATCACTGAGGAACAAGAGTATTACCATAAAACACCTTTTTAATGCTTCTAAAAAGCACAAACCATAGACAGCAATTTCAGATGAAAAATTCCACACGCACGCGTCGGTTTGGTTACAGCTTTAGGGATCAGTGCAGCACAGTGCAAGTTTCATTCACAGATAAAAAGGTATCTGAAGTAAGTACAAATACATTCTCAAAATACAGGATGTGCTTTAACTCTCGGCAACCCTTCTCCCACCCCAGAGAGGTGCTGAAAACTAAGCACAACATATGGTAACAAAGGGGAAAGTACACAAGGAGATGGAGTCTTCAACGAGACAAGTTAATATTTGACAGTTTAGGAAAGAGGAAACCATTGCATCAGGAAGAAAACCACTGTTAGTCATTAGAAGGTATGTATGTACAAGGGAGGTTTGTACTTCGATTCTGTAGAAAAACTGAAGCCAGCAAGTCTCCACCCCTGAAATAGAAATATTGAGAGGTACAAAAAGTAAGCACTATTAACTTGGAGTGCCTTCTCCGAGTAGCCCATTTTTCCCTGCTGCAGGTCACCATTCCCCCCTCTTTCGCAGAAAAAGTACATGCGACCACTTACTCCAGCTAGTCTTTCAATATATACAAACTGGCAATTTTACAGAATCTTCCTGGTCCCAAGTCTGCATCAGAGTGTTTTCCCCTTTGTGCATTTATTTCCAAGTAGAAGAAATACTCTTCGGTGCTTTTATAAAAAGCCTTATTTTTAGAAATTGTCTAAACTCAAAATATTAATGCAATTTTCACCTGAAGCAATGTCATGCAAACTATGAGCGTAGAGTGCCTCTCTAAAGATGTTATGTGCATCTTTAGCTACCAGAAATCTCACAGAGGGGGTATAGCTTTGAAGTGCTCTGCTAGTTTTTATTAAAAAAATATGACTGACACTTTCAGCGTACAGAATGGGAGACTAGTGCAACATGCAGCATTGATTGTTTATTCAATAAATATTTAACCCAATTATTGCCAACCAAGGCAAACAGTGCAGAAATTGTCATTTAGAGATACAAAATTTTAACACATTTTGTATAAAGTCAGTTGCTACTATACTCATACAACTATTTCCAAGAGGTTTTTCTGCTTCAAAATTGATGCTATTATAAAAATACAGAAACATAGGGTTTAATGTGTCTTTGCAAGTCTAACTTTTACATTTATATGGGAGCATGACACTTCTGTACTCGAGAAATAAAAACTAATATTATGGTAGAGACATTTTCTGCACTGATGATTCCACTTTAGTCCTTAAATACATCTTTCTTGGTCCTGGGTATACATTTAGAATGAAATAACTTGCATCCCACATTTATCCTGAGGTCAGCTGTGTAAAAAGGAAAGCCAGTTTTATAAGGGTACTTTGCAGGCTTTTTGTTCAAAATACGAGGTCATTTTTAAATGACTCAGTAAAATCCCTGGGGGAAAAATAACCCCAAGCCTCTCTCCAATGTTTAAAGAAAAAAATTTAGTGCCATTTGGGGGGATATTTTCCAAAAAATATATAGGCTATCACATCCAAATGCTCTATCACCCAACTAAAATTTCAGTATGCATTTGCCAAATTTGAAACTCGGAAATTGTTCCGAAAAGAAAGTGTGTAAATCCTCACAAACAGCCTCCTCAAGCTTCTCATCTCCCACAGCACAACTTCTGCAAGAACCTTGCTGAAGCCTGTAGGAATATGCAGAGTCTTCAGGTGTGCCTGCACAGGTGAGGAGGACACGTGACTGGGGGACTCTGTCACCCGCCACCGGGTTACAGCCACAACCTCGTCAACGCTCCACTTTGAACACAGCAGTTATTTTCAATAGCACCAACAATCTCTCAGACACCAGCATTAGGCAACATAAAACAGGTTTGTTTCGCCCTGAATCAGCACAATTGGTACAAGGCACTGCTTGGCATAGGAAGTCGTAAGTAAGAGCAAAACAAGAGTTTCCAAGTTTTGCGAGTTATATCACTTTCAACTTATTATATACCATGGCGAGAAAAACAAGATAGTCTATGGGGATAACAAAAACATCGCCATGCATGCTCACAGTTTTCCTCCCCATATCCAAAAAAACCCCACATAACAACGTATCAATATGAAACATTAGAAAGTATGGGTTGTTAAATTAAGAAAGTACATTTTATTCTCCAGTCTTCCACAAAAGTCTAACCTAGACACAACTCAAGTATATGAAGTTGGAAAATATTCTGATAACATTCGCACCAGTCTATCCCTGCAGAGGAGAAAAAAACAGCTCTTGTCTAGAGAATTCATAGATTGAGGCACATTGCAATTGAAGATACTCAGGCATTTTTTATGGCTAGAACAGGATTTTTCTGAGGAACCTCCCTACAGACTTCCCCAAAAGCAGCTCCATATGGTTTGAGACAACTTGCAACACATGCTAAAAACATCTCGTCCTTAATCACTACTGTCTTCATCATCATCATCATCAGACACATCATTTAAAGACGACTTGGGTGACTGGCTGTAGGAGTCTGACCTAGTGGACTGACAAGCAGTCATTTCCCCGGCAGAGAGAAGATCGTAGCAGAAGTCGCAGATTCTCACTGGCTTGGAAGACTGGCTTGGGAGGAGGAACCTCTTTTCCGAGCAGGGCCCGCACACGACGAAGCCGCACTTGCGACAGTGATGGCGGCGGTTCACGGGCGTAAACTTGGCTTTCTGGCAGCGCATGCACACGGTGGCCTCCGAGTCTGGCACCCACACTGCTGCGTGCTCATTGCTAGGAGTCTTCCCACTTTTGGAGAGCAAATCAGAAACACACTTATTTATGTGATTCATCCACTCAGACTTCTCTGTGGCAGTAGCAGCATAAACCGCAAAAGACTTGGTTGGTGTCTTGATAAGCCATCCATTCCGCAAGTCTCCCTCATCCTGGATGGAATCAATAGTGACGTTTTCCAGAGGGATTATGTGCTGTTTGTTATACTTCTTCTTCTGGATGACAATGTTACCATAAACAAGAATGTCATTGAACAGGAAGAACTGCCTTGCTTTGGGCTTCTTCCTACACAGCTTTGTTAGTACTCCCTCTCCAATCAGAACACGGCCAGGAATAGTCAGAGGTTGACCAGCTGCTCCAAAGCAGTTTTCCACTATACTTATTCTTCTAGTGTTTGCCTCACTGTTTGCCAAGCGATCCACCATCTTTCACAAGTATCCTAAAATCAGAAAAAAGTTTGTCATTAGAACAAGACTGGCTCAACAGCAAGCAGCCTTCCCCTAGGGAGGTACCAACCCCACACTTCCTAAAATATCTAACAGCACTCGCTGGCTCAGATATAGGCTCGGGCGAGATTTACTTAAGTATTAACACATAAGAATTTTTAGCAGATGATTTTTTTTTTTTAAAAGCAAAAATGTTCCACGCAGCTGACAGCTATCTTTATCACACAGACAGCACCTACAGCACTGCTGCTGAGAGCCTCTGGCAACAAACTAGTTCCTCTCTAGTACAGCTACTGCATCCTTGTTTAATATTCCTATTTCTCTGTATACACTCCTGCACCTTCTCTCTGGACGGCAATAAAGCATCACCCATCATTCCACATTTTAATGCTGCACAAACACCAACTGAGCAGCTCAGAGACCCACGTTAGTTTTAACACAACAAACAAATTACGTAATTGATGTTCACATAGGAAACCGCACTCCCCCGAGCTCAGTACCCATCTTTTTTCCAGTACATAAACCTCATATCATGGGCCAAAACCCTGAATCTACATGCTAGGAACATTCAGTACACAAGCTTGCACCCCCCACCACCTGCTTTCATAGCAAACTCTTGAGCCAGGAACAGGGAGTGAGTCATGGCTGGTGGCTCATCACCTGCCTGCTGCTTCCTTCTTTTTGCGGGAGCCCCACAGCCCCTTCCTCCTCACCTACTCAAACCACATCAGCATCTGTCACACTCAGGCAAATTACACAGGCACACCTGCTCAGAGGACAGGCCACACAACTCACAGCTGCTCTTGAGAAAGACTGGGTAACCTGCACCAGCTGAAAGTTTAGAAAAGATGACTTCATATTTCAAGAAGTGCTAATAAACTAAAGAGTATGTTCCAATTACAGATTAAACCCCCACCTTGTCATTTCCCAAGTAGCAAATAAGATATTCTCTTGTAAGGGTGAGATACCTAAGGCATCCAACAGTGAACTAAAAATAAGAAGTCACTATAATGATTCATACCTTGGCAAACCACTCTTTAGCTTATCTTTTATCCTAGAATTTCCCAGGCAGAAGTCTGGCAAAGGAAACTCCTGCCAGTCCGACCCAGATCTGTTCCCCACAAACTCATCACGAGTACAGCCATGAACCTGAACTGTGCTTGATGGAGCAGCGAGACACCCTGCAGAGGCAAAACTCTTGTGTTAGTGTGCAGAGGATACTCCAGTGCCTTCCATAGGGCTGATGCTCACAACACCCTTTGCTACAGCCACTGCTCTGGACAGGCCTGAAGGAACAGCAAATATTCCAGAGTCAAACACCTGCACACCACGACAATCTCAGCTTGGGAAGTCCTCTACATTACCTACCTTTTCTGTTAGATCTACATTGCCTGCCATCAACACAGCATCAGCCTACACCAGAGAGGAAAGTGGACTCAAACAAGGCTCAGACTCGATGCTGCTCAGATTCTCATTCTGCCACAACCTGATCCGGTCAATCTTCTTCCTATGAATCAAAGCACAGACACTTCCTTACAAAATAGGGATGAAACCTCTCATCAGACTTCATCTAAATAAGTATGTTACCTGTGATTACACAAATCCACATGCTCAGTGTTAACTATGACTATTCTAAGTTACTACTTTGAGAGTTTAATTAGCTTCACACTAAAATAGTTTAGCAAGTGAGCTTTTACAGATGTAACTACCTTTTTTAAGCTCTGTACACAACATCATCTTGCATCCAAGTCTGACACTGAAGATGGAAGAATCTCTAAAGTTATTTCTCAGCACTATTTTTGAATTTTCTTTACATGCCTTACAGCATTAGTTACAATAGGTGAGTATTGTGTTAACTAGTTTTATGTTTAGGGGAATTACAAAGCTACCAAATCCAAAACTATTTTGATCTGCAGAAGGTTAAGACAAAGCACAGCCTGGCAAGTAGAAGTAGCAAGAGATAGGAATGCAAAAGATAAAACTAGGAGCTTTTTTATGTGTACTTGCTGTAGTTCTAAGTTCCAAAATGAAATTCAGGTGCCTGACTGCTGAAGCCCAGGATTTGGAATGAGGGTTAATTGCCATTAACTGTTGAATAAGAATTCCCATCTAACAACACATTAGCAATAAACAGCCTTTGCAAGTGTCAAAGTTGAATCAATAGCCCTTCAAACTGAGAAAGCAAGGAGTCAGTCACAGGAGAAGTCTAAAGTTATGTAGTAATCCCATGTTCCCAAGTAAAGTGGGAAAGGACGTCAGTCATCAGAGTGCAAAGGAGACAGACAAGAACACACTTTTCTGCAGGTACAAATCAATGTGCACTACTTCTAAACTTACACTTTTATACAAATCATTTACAGATTACAGCGAGTTAAATGCTTTTGGTAGTCATGGGGGGGAGGGGGACATCATCCCCACCTTCCCAAAGGAAAACCACAAACACAACTGCACTGATGGGTTTCAG
The DNA here is from genome assembly GCA_013399895.1 of Serilophus lunatus. Classification (NCBI taxonomy): domain Eukaryota; kingdom Metazoa; phylum Chordata; class Aves; order Passeriformes; family Eurylaimidae; genus Serilophus; species Serilophus lunatus. Next base: position 368,835 of record VXBA01005208.1, on the reverse strand, counting down.
GGAGGGAAGCTCTTACTATGAAGCTACAGCGACCTGTAGGAAGCAGTGGCTGCTCCAACTCCTGCCAATAAACTGCAAACTCACTTCAAGGTCGTCACGAAAGCTTTCAAAATACAAGTCACTGGGAGAAGAAAACAAGGGGAGAAAAAGCTAAAGGTTTTAATTAACTGTTCTCTAGAACGACCTCAGAGAAAACAACTCTAACCAGGATTGCTTAATTATCATCGTGGCTTGAAAACAAGAGTGTGACTCCAGAACTTGTGCTGAAGACTGTACTTTGAGCTTGTTGTGAAAACAATCACTTACTGGACTTAAAGCAAGAATCCAGGACAAGTTAAGAACTACTAGGGAAAACAAGACAATCCCATCTCTCCCACACTGAAACTTTTTTCCTATAATAATTAACATTCTCACCAGCCAGTCTCAATTAAGGCTGTAAGTGGCACAGGATGATGATTCCACCTTTCCAAGGCATGAATTGTATTTTCCCACACTAACACATTAGATATTTTAAAATAAGCCCTCTAACATTTTTCTCATAAGTTTTTAAAGACCTAAAAATTAAAAATCTGAAATCCTGTGCACACTAATGTTCATTCATCTTCACTAGCCTTTTCTGAGAAAGGAAGTTCAGAAATGGACAAGAAACTAATTGAAATGCATCATGATTACAAGTAAGAATGAAACATGGAAAAAACAGACCAGAATACGAGACAGAAACCATCCCTAAGCCACAAAACCTAAAGCTAAGAGAAATACAACTCTTCCTCTCATTAGCACACTGACCAAGAGAGTATTAAATGAAAACACTGTCCGGACACACAAAGGAACTTTCAATCCCAAGATGTCACAGTCCAAAAGCAAAGTTATCAATTACCAGTATTTAAAAACCAAAATAATCTTGTCTTAAAGCATATTGAGGTATATTGTAAGAGATAACAGATGATACCCTGGAATTGGGGAGGAGGGGGTCAATACACTCCCCTCTTCCAGCTAAGACTTTCTTCTGAAGTTGTTGGTCACCACAAGAAGCAGATGCTGGATTACTGTCCTCAAGATGCAGGATCTCAAGACCTGATCAAACAAAGCAATTTCTGAGTGATAGCAAATTGCTGAAAACATGCCTCCATCCTTCCCCAAGCAGTGAAAAATAAACCAGAACAACGGGCTTCAAAATAACCTTAGACAGCTCCATGTAAGGGGAGAGCAACTTGCACACAGTTTTGGTTTGCAGATGCTATACAGTCAAAAACCTCACACCTGCTGTTCTGACCTTTATCACATTTGACTCCCGTTTCACACTTCTTACAGACAAACTCCCAAAGATCCCCATGTTCTTCTGCAAGGGGGACTCCATTTGTGACAGATTGACAGACACCACAGACATCACATTCATTTCCTGTGTCCAGAATGCAGTGTAGTACAAGCCACTAGACAAAACACTGCAAAAGAAATAGATCACTTTGAAAGAAAAATTAGGTACATAGAGCTGTACCAAAAGCAGGGGTTAGCAGCCTTTCTGAATAAATAAATCTCAACTCTCAAAATGCTGCAATATCTTCACTTTGCCCCCTCCTCACACATAATCTCAGTAAGTACATTTCATGGTGAAAATGCTAGGCAGAGGTTTTCATCTCCATGGCATAATATGCCATTTAAAGGTGACAAGATATTTCATGACACAGAAAGCCCCAACTCTTCTACAACATATAGAACTGTGTTTGACACCAAGTTATTTCCCCTTTTATCCACAAGAAGCTTCTACAGAAATAACAATTCTGTTATCAAGACATCCAGATCATTCTTCTCTATTTCACCCCAGTTTTACATTTGCATTTTGTTGATGAGAACAGACCTCTTTAGCGCAAGCAAACACAGATGTCACTGAAACCTCCGAAAAACTAAAAAGTTACCCATTTACCTAAAACACAATCCATGTTGAGGAAGCCACATATTTACTAGTTATTAACGTTCTAGACTACTGCAGCAGGAAAATAATTCTGTTAGAGTTGCTGTGCACTGGCAAGTCATTTTCCACATAATTGTTTCTTTCTGGGACTGCCTCTTGGTGACAAAACTGATGAGCTCCCAGGACTCAGTCCTTTACAGGTCTTATTTAAAACAGGAGAATGTTTATTTCCTATGCAAGCTCTGCTCTTGTCCAGATAAGAGTCCAGACTAAACCACACAGAAGAACACCTGAAGGCAGACATAAGGAGTCAACAAAAAAGAACACAACCTTGACTGACACGGTTACATCTAAGTCAATACTGACAGAAAACTTTCCTTCTACTACTTTAGCACTGTGGCAGCTGGCACTGGCACCGCACAGCAGAGCCATAAAGAACAAGGGTGCTGGAGGGGAGAAATGAGATGAAAAAGGCTGCTGTGGCCTAGTGATGCACATTGCAAACAGCTCCCACCCCAGCTCAGAGCACACACCGTGACGACCAGCACTCCCTCCAGGCTGCAGGGCAGGCACAAAGGGCACACAGGAGAGGGACACAACCCAAATTCCGAGTTTCTCCAGCAATACAGCAAAACCAGCAGCGTTCCAGTGCTTCTGGCTTGGGCAAGAACAAGCCCCTGATAACATTAACTACTAAGCAACTCATTTTTAGCATTATTTTTCTTCAACGCTCCTTCCTTTAAGGGAAAAAAAAAAATGTTACTGGCCTTGCTCTAACTGCCGGATCATCCATCATCAACTTTACAGTCAGCAGCTAGGCTATTTAACATGTAAATTACATTTAACACACTGCATTAATACAAACCAGACAGTCTAGATTCCTCAGAGCCAGGATGCAGGAGCTTATCCATGACTATGAATATTCACAGTTAAGGTGAGACTTTAAAGGGAAAAAGTGTATTTAAGGTGCTGGAAGAAGTACAAGAGCTGAAAACTAATCACAAAGAGGATCATGTAGTCCTAAAGCTGCAGCAGATCCTGCATGTTTCAAAGCCACATCCAGTAACACAAGTCCAATAAAAAAGTGTCACTAACAGCAGTACCTGAGCACACCACCAGAATGGAATCATCCAGTCTTGCCATCCAAAAATTTCTAAATAATAATGATCCAGTTGTCATACGGAGCCCTTGCTCTCACACCTGCACCATCCGCACACAAAGACAACGTCAGCAACTATTTTACACCACAATCAAATTAACCCATTTTTTCCTTCTTGCCTAAAGGTAATCTAAATGCTTCATGAAAATTTCAGATTAGCGTCACTTAATAGAAGGCAAAAGTTTTATCACGTTTGTCTCCACAACTTGAAGGCTCTGAATAAAGCAGGTATTCCAAAAAATAATGCATTTTATTTTGTTATACTTAAGCACACAAGTTAAGCATAAATGAAAGGTACAAAAGATAAAACCCCCCAAATTTTTACAAGACAAGACCAAGGAAGTTGCAAACCAAAGACAGGCAAGCACTATCTGCAGACCAGGTATCTAATGTGCATTAAAGGACTGGTTTGTAAGATGACTCATTTTTCTTGGATCTACAGAGGAAAATATCACACTCTCCCTAAAAAGAGTTCATCAGACAGAATCAGTCACTTAGTATCTATTTCTGTGGGAGATTTTCAGTAACGGGTTTCAAATAATTGCCTATGCAAGAAGACAGCTAATTTGAGTTTTAGCTGCATAAACACAAACAATTAAGTTACCCAGAACCATCACACATCCCTCATTTAAAACTTTGAAATGGTAATATCACTACTTTTTGTGGACAAACTTGCAGCTATGAAGGCATCTCAGTACTATAATACATTATGTTATTCTCAATAAATATTAGATGTGTTGCTCTTGTGTTGACTTTTTGCACCGTTGCCAAGTGAAACACAGTAAATTTCTGAAGTGCAACTGTTTAAGGAAACTTATCCATATCTAATGCTTTTGAAATGGTTTTAGTAGGGAAAATTGCTGAACTAAACTCACCCACAGCAGATCTCTAAGTTTCTGATACAAGTCAGAAGAAAAATTAGCACAAATTTTAAATCTGACTTTGGCCTCACTAGGTACCCCTCCTACACTGTCCTTCAGTACACACAGAGAAGGGAGGATGATGTTATTGCTTGCCCTGGACGTTTCTATGCACTAGATCTGATTAGCTGTAATCAGAATCCAAGCATTCATGAACAAATCACCTTTATGGCTCTTGTTGCTCTGTATTACATAGTCAAAAGATGAATTTGAGCATGAAGTCAAGTGAAATAAAAAAACTTCACATCGAAAAATATTGAGAGGAAATACAAATATGGCAAATGCTTTCTAAAGGTCTTTTATCACTGCTAAAATCAGATACGACAGTAACAACTAAATGCCTGTCCTGTGCTGGAGCCAGCTGATTCTCCTCCCAAAAGTATTCCCAAAACTGTCATATTTAAGAAACTGTCTTGCTATCACTATTGCTACCAGCTGGTAAGGGTACAGAGGATAACCCTGATAATTTCTGGAATATATGAGTAATGAGAAAAAGCTTCATCACAATACTAAAAAGAAAGAAAAGAGATTAAAGAGATCATATCATGGCTGCAGCACTCAGAGGTTTTGATAGTGGGACAGAAATTTTGACTTGATTTATAGACCCCCCCAAAAATCACTTTTTCCTTAACACAGTGTAAGCTGTTGACTCTTTGCACCATTTTCACACCCTTAATAATTGCTGGTATTTAATAAAGTCAAAAAAAGCTGCAAAATAGAACACTGGAAACACGGTGGCAATACCGAGACTGCTTTGGATCGCTCTATGGATGCAAAGACACTTGCAACATTTTCATTCAAACACTATAAAGAAACAAAGTGTAAGCATCCAACAGTAGTACACTGGCAGGAAAGCGGAGTCTCATTTTGACAATTCTCTGTGTAGCATTTTCTACAGGAACGCGTTTTTCCTTTCTTCCTTCCTTCCCCACTGTGAAGACACGGCTTCCTGCATTGTGCAAGGCTGTGGAGCAATGGCTGCAGTGTGGGGAAACTCCCTCCCTTACTGGTACATCCAAGTAAGAACCACCAGGCTTAACCCTCCATTAGTCTCAGCCTGGTGGCTAATGATGTGTCCTGGCACAGACCATATGCCTGCAGAAACCATCCTGGGAACATGGGAAGAGCAGCTCCATGACTTCATAACCCGCAACCTCTGCCTTGCTGATATTTTCAAAATAATTGGGTTATTAGATTTAGATGATTTCTCATTATCTGTTCATGTTCACAAACAGCATGAAAGCAAATCCATGCCTATCTAGTCAGATGTCATCATAAATCTATAATATTTTAAAACAAACCAGACATATCTGAGTTTTTTAACTGCTGCAAATGACTGTCACAAGTCAAATCCCACTAAAACTTTTCTTGAAAGTACAACACAGAAATTCCTATTTTAACTGACTGACATGTTACAGTTTAGTAACTCATTCCATACATGACAATGAATTTTTGCATACTCCAATTTCCAACTTGAAAGCAAGGATTGCTGTTTCACTTTAATTGACCAGTTGCATGAAGAATAGCTCATAGAACGTGACTGACTGTAAATCCATAACAAAACCAACAAAAATCCCCCTAATTATGAAATCTGCATGGCAAGAGGATTGCTCCTCAAATTGGCAACAGCCATTATCCAACTGAGCTAGAAACGCCTAGAAAGGCCAATTCCATCTTGGAGATGGAGATCATTTCTATGTAGATCCTTCAAGATGTATGACCTAACATTCCCCAACCCACTCAGAAGGTAATCTTTTGCTTTCTGCACCCAAACCACCTGTTTTGTCAGCAGCATGTGTATTAGCACAGCAAGAACAGAGCAATGCTGGTTTACTATCCAGGTACCCTCCTGAACAGTTAACACGCTGCCTGAGCTGCTGTGTGCAGGCAAAACCACCCACATTTGCACATCATCTTCTCACAGGGTTTGATATTTAACATAGCAAACCTCAGCTGTAAAGAGAACACCAACTGAACCTGCCTGCAAACAGAAACACTTGGCTCCTGCATTCCCTGTGGGTTGTAATGCTAAATAATAACAGAGGGCACACGAAGACAATAAAAGCCCATGGAAGAGGGCTGCCCCACCAGACATGTTGGGCCTGTTTTAAACTAGCCCTGCACAAGTGATGGGAGGAACCACCACGGCCACAACGCCAGGAGCAGCAATGCCAGCAGCCCTGCTCCAAGCCGGGAACGTGTGGCACCCAGAAATCCAGAACTGCCGAGTCTGAAGCTGCTCCCACTACCTTTACCTGCTTGGCAGTAATAGAAAATACGAAAGATGGAAATGCAATCAGTCCTGAAGGGTTTGCACCATAGGGAAGTTTGTGATCAGGGGGCCTCAGCGCACTCCTAGACCAACTGGAAGGGGTCGTATTTCTCTTCTGTCCTCAACTGCACTGGAGAAGTCCCTGAATGCCTCTTTATGGGAGAAGAGACCTCACTGCAGAAGTCCAGGAGGAACATTCTTGTAAGAGATCCAGCTTTTTAATGAAGTCAGCTGCTTATTACCACTGTCAGGCTTCTATTTACAATAAACCATGGCAGCTGATATTGTTTTGTCTTCTAGCATGACAGAGCTGTTGCTGGGAAGAAACACACAGTTCGCCATCCCCCACCTGGTAGCCAAGGGTTGGAGTAAACAGAGCAACTATGTAAACTAAGTTTTCTCTGTGGCCTTACCCATCTGCAGATAAGCTGAGCATTCCCCAAGCACCTACCCAGGCTCACGTGGCTTTGAGCAGCACTTGTGGAACATGGCACTGCCAGCTGAAGTGCTGCCATTTAGATGAAAAAAAATTCTCAACACAGTTCAAGGTGTGAAAGCAGAGGCAGCCAGCACGTGCATGTGAAAACCAGATAATGGCTAGAGTTAAAGGAAGTATTAAAATGAACAAACTACAGCACACAACCCTGAAAACTCAAGTTCTGCAGAGGTGAACGGCCAGGCCTGATCCACCACGAACAGTGTTTCAAATTTGACAAACTCATCTGCAGAGAGAGGCAACTCTGGGCACACCACACACTTGCAGCTGTCAGCACTCTGAAATGGGGATAAGTAAAAAGGCTGATTTTTTTTTAATACATAAAACTATGTATTTATAAGCTACAAAACACACATATGCCCTTCAAAACCAATCATCAAGCAAGGGGCTTTTGACTAAAAAAGACCAATAGTCAGTTCAAATCTTTGCTGTCATGGGGAAACACCCTAGTATCTTGAATTGCCATCTGCATGTATTTAGGATCAGTAGCAGTGGTCAGCTTAACTTCTGGTGCTCACAAACCACATCTTTCATCTTAACTAAAGCACTGGGAACACACACCAGAATATGGTTTCAAAACCAGTTTCCACAGCTCTTAACCCCAAAAAAAGCTCAAGTTCCTTCTGAAGTTCTCCATGGTTCTGGGCAGCTAAAAGGCATCAGAGAAAAGCAGACAACAGATCAACACCTCAGAAATGTGCCTGAAGAGCCAAGGGCAGAGAAGAGCAGACCAGGATCCATCTCAAGAAGCTCTGACAGACACAAATTCCACGTGCTGGGCCAGTACCTAAAGGATGGCTTGACCAGGCTGCAACACCAGACTCTGGAATACATTCTTCTGTTGACAATTTAACATTCCCCTGCTCCAACTGTTGAGCTGTTTAGGAGTCTCTCCCAGCAAAGGCTACTGCACAGTTTGGCAGCAGTGCTCACCCCTCCCTCCCAGTCTGCCGGGCGTGCCCTTCCCATCCCAGACCAGTTTAGAGGAGCTGAACTGGTGCCCCCCACTGGGGCAGCCCCAGGACACACTCCTGGGCATTGGGCAAGGGACATGAGGTTGAAAGGATCTGACCAATTTCAGAGCAAGCTTTATCTTGCTTAAGTTTTGCCAACCCAGAGCAACAAAGAGAATCCACAGCTTTGACATTTTAAATCTTGAAACGGACCCTATTTCAATTCTTTTGGGAAGGGCACACAGCATCATTAGTATAGAAAAAACAAATTCATATGCAGCTGTTCCACAAAGACTACTGCCAAACCCATCTTGCAAGCGATTCTCCAAAACCAGACTGTGGGGTTTGTTGTTACGGATTATTGCAGCACACGTGGAGGTGACTTTCTAATGGCTACCAAGACCATTTTCAATGTGAAAAAAAGAGCATTTGGTCCTCAGTGACCAAAATAAATAGTATTTTTCAGCATGCTTCCTGCACTATCTTTAACCTACAAGTAGGGGATATTACAGAAGCAGAGATATTTACAGGACATACACATTTTCTGCTGTGTATCCTTTATATGCAAGTATACACTAAAAACAGCACCTCCTAGATTTCAGGGCACCTGCTTGCTTTAGCACTCGAGACCTACCAGAACAGCTACATGCTCCAAAGAGCTTCCTCAAGTTAACAGAATTTTATTTTTCCTTTTTTCATGAATGCAAACCCATCACACCCCTGCCTGTTCACTGGCCTATGTCTTTTTATTATGCACAGGTACCCAATCCAGCCAGTGTTTTAAAAAAAAAAAAAAAAAAAAGCACTTTCAGTTTTAAGTTTTCTTTAGTTCATTTTCATTACCATTAGTGAAGTTCAGTAACTTCTCATAACAGTGAAACAAGGACTAGTCAATAGGTGATCAATTGATGACCAAGATAAAGAGTCACCAAATAGCCAAAGCTAGGCAAGGGCCATTAACTTCCTACAAATAACTGCAGCACAGAAGGACTTTCACTTCTAGAACCCATGTCCTGAAACAAAGCAAAGCTTTTTGGATGCAGTCTCACAGTGTACGAACCCAGCAACATAACCACATCACTGCATCATGTTTCGTTATGATATCTTCTATTTTCTCATGCATGTGCTCTTTAATTTCAGGTATCCTGTTCCAAGAAAAGAAGCTATACCAAAAAACAAAGAGGTTTCTTCCACCAGCTCAGAATGTCTAAGCATTTCTACCAAACTGAAAAAGCTACAACACTCAACCTCCTTCTCTGACCAGGTGCAATCACCTCTACTTTCTCCTGCCCTTTGAAGTCGAGAAATCTCCACTTGAAGGAGCAACCCTAATACTGTATTACACTGTACAAACACTTTTGGGAGGCGAGGCAGCTGGTCACTCCCTAAGAGTCAGACAAAACACTGCTGGAGCACACTTCCAATACTGTAGTAGGAAAACCAGAATGGAATATACAGAAATATTGACCTCCTTAAAATTCTTAAAACCCCCAGCCCAGCAGAAACCAGGGGCTTGCAGGCAGCCAAAACACAGTTTGGGGCTTGGAACACAACCACGTGTGATTTTCAGGAAGCTTGACAACATTGCTGAAGTGCTGCAAGCATGGACCCATCACTGTCCACTCCCAGCAATATTTAAAATTTATTTACCCAGCATTATTTAAAAACACATAAGCCAATAAGCCAAGCGTTGATTTCTGAGCAAGGGATAGAAGCCCTTTTTTATATCAAACGCTGCAACCTAGTGACACGTGAGTGAGCAGCAAAGGTCTAGAAAACTAACATCTGACAGCTATTAACAAAAGCCAAAAGGAAAGCTTTAACAATGACATCATAAATAAAATGTCAGTCTTCAATGTAACCAGTTTTTTAACCATACCCTGGGTGCTAAAAGGGCAGTTCACTTCTCTCCATGCTGTTAGATCAGAAAGGAGGGGGAAAAAAAATAAATAAATAAAAAAACCCACTGTCACACACAACTTTCAGAACAGAACTACACTGAAAATCACTCTCAAAAGTTTTACATTACCAAGTATTGACAGCCAAGTCAGGAGAAATCTAAAGCAGAAGGGCAAAAAAGTAGGAGTCATTTCCTGAAAGAACCCAGTGATCACAGCAGCTTACGGTAGGTGGCCTGGCTGGGAAAGGCACTCGGGGCCCTTTTCCCTCTCACTGCTCGCCCAGTGTGTTTGATCCATCGCAGCTCCGAGGAAAGCCCTCGGAGCACAGACTGCCCAGAGGACACTTGGAAAACTGCACAGAGGTTTGCACTGAAGTCAACCTGCACAGCTCACCCTCCCAAGAAGGATGCTGACAACCCGAACAGCTGCATGTGCAACACACTGTGAGTTTGCATGAACAAAGCAAGTTTACACTTTGGAAATGCAAAGAATGGGCTGTAACTTGTCCTTTTTCAGGAGGCACACCAAGTACTTAAAAGCAAAACTATTACCTCTGGATGATGTGTTTGAGATGCGAGAAACATTTAATGAGAGCAAAAAGCTGCTGCTTTAAAAGATAAAGATCATATCCATCAGTCTGTCCCGACTCACCTGGATCTGAATCAGTGAAACTTCTCAGGAGGTTGCCTCTCACCACAGTAACTCACAGCTTGCACTGTCGGCTCACTACTGTCCACATACTGTGGGGGCAGGTGTGATGCAGCAAGAACATTCCTGTACTTGAAATCCCTAACTTCAACTAGTTTTTCTTCTTTTACACGTAGACAAAATGCCAGAATCCTATTATATTATATGCACAGTATGCCTAACACTGTTTTATCATAAAGCATAATGATGCAAAGAAAAAAAAAAAAGAGACACACTCCCTTCTGTTTAATTTTTAAAGTCCTTAAATTATTTACAGTTACTAACAGGCTGAAAAAAATAACAAAAGCCAAAACACCAAAACATCACTATGTCCAAGGCAGCAGCACTCTTACCTATTTATGCAACTAAAGTAAACACACGAGAACATTTTTGGCTGTGTAGTATTCAAGTGATAGGCTAAAAACATGAAGTACTCTTATGTTCAATAATACTTCTGCATTGTAGTATTTATTTTCATAAAAGGAGAATCTTTGTCCTACAACTCTCAATGAAGCCACTTCTCATGCGAGCAGACTCACTTATTCCAAAAGGAACCACTCATGTGGCCCAGAACTTGCAGGACTCTACTTGCCAACACAATTGTCATCACATCTTACAGCTTATGACAGCAGTGAAGCAATTTTCAGCATTATAAACACCTTGCACCACACCTATCTCTAGTTTTCCACTCCCCTCAAATGTAAAAACAAGTCCTCTGCTGAATCATGGAGACAAGTTGTTCTATAGCAGCAAAAAATGGCATTTGCTGCATAAGGAAAAAGTTTTAAGTACATGTTTCTATTTCAAAAGCCTGTATTTGTTCCAAAAGAGAACACATAAGGGCAATCTCCAGTTTATCACACTTCAATCCAACTACAGACTTAATTCTTCAAAGCTTAAAATACAGATATACAAGCACAGCCTGTAACTTTAAAAAAATACATAAATTAGACAGAAAAGTAAGCTTAAATATTAACAGCTTGGAAGAAGCCTCAAATGTACCTTTAGAACTTGATGTTGTAGAGAATAAGGTTTCACTTCTTAATACAAAAATCAAGAATTTAACTTCCTTGCCTCCCATCCTGTAAGAATTGTATCCTTTGTTAGCACCAGGATTCCATTATTTAATATCACCAGCTAAAAAATGTCCTTTAAAACAAACCCCTTGTTTGCTTGGACACCACTTCCAACGTTTTATCTTACGGACATCTTTTCAGAAACTTTGCAAGAACTCAAAACTCAGGTACGTGCCATACCTTGACCCTGAGCTTTCACTTTGACACCAGCCACCAAAAATGCAAACCCAGTGTTTGTACCCTGCCTTTATTACTCTCCTGGGGTTTTGGGGAAGATAAACAAGATGTGCCAAGTTCTGTCATACCATGACTCAACTGAAATTGCTGTTCCATCTCTTCACTGCTGTGCAAGCTTTCTGCATCCACTAACCACAACAGTGAAACCTAAGAGTCATCACACCTTTGGAATATACCGAGCATTTTGACAAAGATAACTTCTGTAAACTAAAGGATATGAATAAATCTTTTGTTAGCCCAAGGACATGTCAGATGACTACAGTTAAGGGTCAGATCATGATTTAAGGGACACAGAGTGGAGGTCTTGCTGAAGAATGATTCCAGCACTGCATCTAGTGAAAACTTGCTTCCAGGTGAAAAGACGCTGCTCTTCCTCTTTACAGACAATACGACAGAGGAAACCAAACCAGCTTCTCCAGCTCCAAATTTCTACTAATATTTTTTCACTTTTCATTGCAGGACTTCCTCTGTAGAGGTTCCCATGCAGAGCAAAACTCACACTCCAAAAGGCACAACAGCCAATCTGCACACTCAGAATCAAGAATTTGGGACTCAGGCTCACAACACCTCACTTTCACTATTGTTTTCAACATACTTGGCATGACACTGAAACACTTGGAAAAATATTATTTAACAAACCCAGCGGATATACAAGACACTTAACAACAGAGGAATTTCCATCTCCCACCGGATTAGTCAAGAGTATTTAGATTATCCAGGTTAAAAGCAAGAGCACTGCCTCCCGAGCTAAAAAACCAGTTCCATTCTACATGTTGATGACTGCACACAAAGCAATTAATCTGTAGGATCTCAGCACCCATTACACTGCCGGCTGTCTTTAAGTACTTCCCTACTTTCAGAAATCCATCTCTAAAATAATTCAATATACAAGCATCAGGACTTGAAATCTGAGTAAGTTCTTCTTATTAGAGGAGAGAAAGAGGAATTTGCAGTGTCAGTTGTGAAACAGTTTCCCGCGAGTTTGATTTTAGACTCACTTTACCCACTGCATCAACCTCACCCGAGGCTCAGCTGTGGGGCACATCGCAGCCTCGGACACGGCGTTTCCAAATAAGCACCAGCCCTCACAGTAACTCAGTCACACCAGCAGAGCCCGAGCCAGAACTGAATGATGCTCTTGGACCGAGTAGTCGCATCGATTCAGCCTAAACACAGCCCTTGGTCTCTGGTTAAGGACACAACAGGTTGTTTTGGTTATCGGCAACTATTGTACCGACGCTCTGTGTCAAACCTGGCGTCCCAGCGGCTTCCCTCGGCGGGGACACAGCCGGGGCCAGGACGCAGTTGCTCCGAGGGCTCTCTCGTCGCTCTCTCGCCGTGATGAGCAGTTTTGCCTTTTATAAACATCGGTGCCCGCGCATGTAACTACTTCAACCGAGGGGAGAGGAAAAAACATGCGGCTGTCCTCTCAGCCACACTGTCAGACCAGTCACATCCCCCTCCAAAACACAAGAATTTCACAGGGAAAAAAAATCCAAACAAAACCAAACAAAAATAAACTAGCACCTTATGCTCGCAGCCGCCACCGCTCGCGGTTCCGCTCGGTTTTTACCACAGTATCAAGACTTTTCAGGCGACTCGCTCCGAGGGCGACGAAGAGCTCCACGGGGCGAGCGAGGGGGAGGGCGGAGGGGCCCGGCCGGGGCAGGAAGCGCCCTCCGCCCGGCCCGTTCCGTCCCGTTCGGCCGCCTCCCGGCGCCTCGGCGGAGCCCCGACCCGCGGAGCCCCGGGCACTTACGTAACGCCGCGGGGCCGCCGCCGTGGCTTCTCCCCCTTCCCGAAGTCAAACTCGCTTCCGAGGCCCCTCAGCTCCCCGAGCGCCCCGGGACGAGCCAGCGCCCGAC
>VXBA01005208.1:328375-355003 GCA_013399895.1 Serilophus lunatus | reverse complement strand
GGCACCTCGCGGAGGAGGCGCACTCCAGGCGTGAGACCATTGCCTCGTGGATTTTTTTGTTTTGTTTTAAAAACATCACGTTTGAATTCTTTGCGCGCCATCCCGGGTTTGTGCTGACGCCCGTGGCTCTCAGTATGCTCTCCCACATGTAATTCAGTATGGGGAGGTTTGTAACTACGGCAGATCTGCTGGAATGGCTCCCACCAGAAACGCTGAAAACACGAGGGGACCCGACCACCCTCTGTTAGCGCTCAGTGTCTACACATCAAGTCATCCAGAGCAGTATTTTCCCAATCCAGCTGGCGGCCCGGCAGCTAACCTGATCCTTCTAAGATTTCCAGCCGTTGATGGATGGTACCAGAAGGAGGGAAGCGTGGCTCGATGTTCTGGGAAGCTACGGAAAAGGGGCCGCAGCACCGCGGTCTTGTACGATGCCACTCCAGTGCCGAAGTCTGTGCTCTGGAAAATGGCCCAAAGGGCTTTCTTTTTTAAGAAAATTTCACTTACACGCAATATGGCAGTTTCATTTTTCAAATTTCACATCATTGAGCAATAATGCGGTTGGCTTTTCTGGGGAATAGTTTGGTGGCGGGGCTTTTCAGTGGGAATCGTGAACCCATGGAACTTTCTGAATTTCATCTAAATGTTCTGTCCCAGCTCAGACAAGGCCACAGATAGGTGAGAGCCACATCACTGAGCTGGGTCTCTCCTGCTGTGGAAGAGGGACATGGGGAAGGGAGGAGTGGAGGGCTGAGCATGTATCCACCCTCCCTCCACAGCATGGCAGCTTGGTCATCTGCTTCTCCCTCAAATCTACGCAGTGTTCAGCCGAGATGTCCTGTGATTGTTCTCAGTCTACTAATTTATATAAGTTGTGGGCCAAGCTGCTTAACCAAAGGTTTTTAGAAACAGGTGCTTGTGGCAGTTTAAGACTTCCAGGTCTGAAAGCATGCACAGGAGGGTATATTTGTCAGATGCTCCATGTGTAAAGAATGGGCACAGCCAGTGTTTAAACTGGCCACCAGTGTCTTCATTTGGGGATTGCCCGTCGCAGAGAGCATCTTTTATGCATGGGCTGGGCTGTTTCTTGTGAACCAAAATTTATTGTTGCGACCTTCAGTAGATTTAACTTGCCCTTTAAATCAATTGTCTTGACATCAGAAGCAGCTTCATGGTTAATTAACTTTTCTTTCATGCTTACAAACAATTTTATAATGCTCAGTTAAGATACAGCAGGAAGCTGGATCCAGGCAAAGTGAAAGAGTCCTGTTGCTGCCTGTGTGTCCATGTCTTAATTTTCTTTGTGAATCCAGAATTGACATTGTTTTTGGAAAGGTTTGCAAAGCGTTACAGCAATTAGATGCTTTTTCTTGTACAAATAGTCATAGAAAATCAGCACAAGACCATGACTCCAGTCAAGAGAAGAATAAGGAACCTGTTGTCCCAAGAAGGCTGTGAACTAAAAATGACTTAGTATTGTCATGCAGAGCAACTTCGGTGCCATGAAAGACTGCCATCATTTCTGTTATCTTCCTATGATCTTCAAAATTCTTTTTTTTTAGTGTTCAGCAAGAGGGGAAAATAAACCTGAAAATGGTGTGTTTGCAAATCCTCAAACACGTGTTCTTAAATCTCTCTATAAAAATGTAAACATTTGACCTAATTCTTAAGTAGTGTTGAAAAACCTGGCTAAGGGTCAGTGACTCTGGCTTCGTGCTCACTATGTTGAAATGTCACACTGATCATTTGTGCTGGTTTTAATGGGCTTTTTTGTACTTATCTATCTTTGTTCTTACATATTCACTTTGTATCTTAGCCCTGCAGAAAAAAAAGTCTTGCAAAAATAATGGATGCTACAACAAAGATGCGTAGAAGGCAAAGGAAGGGAGAGTGTGGGGTGTCCCACTAAACAGAAGCAGTATATACTAATTTACATTACTATCTTTGTATAATCAGGGTATTTCACATAGAGAAAATATTTAATTGTAATTTTAATTTAGCTGAAAAAACATCTCCCAAAGCGTAATGTAGTCTAAAATAACATTTATTTTTGCTCTCTAATTATAGCCTTACTGTTATGGTTATACTGTTATGGCTACACTGTAAGGGTGGAGGAAGTATCTTCTTCAGAGGACATGGTTTAGCAGTGATATCCGCAGTACATGTCTTATTCTGTGCTTTCTGAAGTGTCTTATGATTTTTGAATGGACACTGTTTACAAAGAGCCGTTTCAGGGCTTGTGTTTGCACTGCAAACCTTCACAAGGATCACATGCAAATCAGAGCAAGTCTGTCTGGTGTTGAGACAATACAAATAGATGTTTCAGTGTTTTTACTTCATTGTGTCAGTGAGACGTTTGCATTACTTATGGAAATCTCCCAGTAATGGGCTCTCCACAGCTCCTTTGGCTTACAGGTTTCTCTCAAGCCATTTGAAAATTTTTGTGAACCTTTCCTCTGTGCTGGCATTTAATTTATGATAGAATCTTATCAAGGTTGCAGCATTCTTTAACATATAAAAGTGCTCCAAAATTTTCAGCAGTGTTGATGGTTTTTTTAGCAGTATTAAAAAGCAATTTCTAAAAATTGACAGAATCCAGCATTCAGAGATTTACTGGTGTGGTGAGACTGTCCTTTGAAAGTGTCTTCCCTTGAAAAGCTGGAATTGGTGATTTTTTCCTTTAGAGTTCTATGTACAAGTGGACTTGATTAGTTTGTAAACAGGACAGAATTATCTACTAGTAGTCAACTGTAGTTTGTTTCATGGAAGTCCAGTTCTCTCTCCCATTATCTCTTTTTTTCTTTAACTGATGAATTTTCAGTGTTACAATTAATGGGACTTGCAACTAGAACCTTGCAGCATTTTTTGTCCTCGGGCTAAAGTAACATTTTTCCACTTCTTACACAGCTAAGTGAGTTCTGTGTTACAAAACAAAAGTATTACAGATTTAATTGTTACCTTTATATATTTTTGGTCAGCAAAACTGTCATAATATTGAAATAGGACTTTAAATTCCTAACCAAGTTTCTAGTTTTTATGGAGCAGCGATTTTTGCTTGAAAGAAGTAAAAGCCAAGCATTTCTCAGTGAAAAAACAGTAGCAGTTGTTATTGTAGAGAGGTACCTACTCCAGGTACAGGATGTTTCACTGATACTGTATTGCAAATAAAGAGAAATCCCAGCTTAAGACATTTGTGTCATTCCATATTTATGGGCATACCATATGACTTGTGCAAGATGTTCTCTGGTGAATGAGCAATCACAAGTATGTGATGGGAAAGCAATGAAAACTTACACATGGGGAGCACTTCCCAATTACTATGAGCTCAGAGTTAAGTCTAATTTCAATTTCTTTAATACTGAAGTTGGATCTTTTCTTACAACCCATACAGTTGTAAATTAAGTTGGTTACAGCATCCCGCCACCACCACCGTTGTCACTTTGGTGTGGCAGCCACCCCACCGCCACACTCCACTGCTTAGAAAATGATAGAGGAAGCCTCTTTTCTTTGGCCCTGGTAATCTTGATCTCTTCTTCCACATCCAATAAAGAGAATGGGTGCCCTGTCCTCATTGTGCAGCAGTGAGGATTATTTGATTCAGGAAGGCCATTCCTGAAAAATGCACCCTTCTCTCATCTAGCATGATGATGGTTTTTAATGAAAGCATTTGTTTATCTTGGGGCTTGTGAGATTTTGTTTGTTTGTTTTCTACTTCTACCTTTACCTTAAACCAAAAAATATCTCCTATTCAGAGTGACTGTGTGAGTCAATCAGAACTGACCAAGTAGTGCTCTACTGTATGAACAGAGAGCCTTTAACAAGTACTTATTCAGAGTTCAGAAAATAACAGTTCCAGCTTTCAATTGTGGCTCTTCAGGAACTGTCTTCTTTCTCATTGTTGA
This sequence comes from Serilophus lunatus, assembly GCA_013399895.1. NCBI lineage: Eukaryota > Metazoa > Chordata > Aves > Passeriformes > Eurylaimidae > Serilophus > Serilophus lunatus. The sequence continues at coordinate 351,101 of VXBA01005208.1, read as the reverse complement.
AAGCACTGTTGCTAGAGATCCATTGTCCCGTCACAGATCCCTGCAGTCTCTCTAGCCTACTCTCTATTTTGGGTGCCTAAGGAAGCATTTGAAGCCACTGGGTCTAGAAAGACACTGTGATGGCAGTAACACGCATTGCCTCAATATTACTAACAATTGTATGTAGGTACAGATTCTTCATTCTTTTGAAGAAGTAATAAACAGGATTCTCAAGCTGTATTCATGCTGACTCCTGATTTGTCTTTTTGAAACTGCAGCCCTCAGTTGTCTGCGATACTTGATTTCACATACACTAATGATGTACAGCTCCCAAACAGATAAATTATGTTCAACATGTCTCCGTAATTGTAGCAGTGATAGAAAAAAAAAATAGAAGAAACATCTTTTAGTACATCAAATGAAACCAGACATAAAGGAATGCTGAACCAGCCACACTTGGTGAAAACAACTATAATAATGCCAGATTATGAGAAAAAGGAGAAATAGGGCATTTCTTATATGGCACCCATTTCTATTGAGAAATTAAAGGAGATAATACGAATGAAAGCAGACTACCTTGTTTGACAGGTATTTAATGCCTCCATTCACAACATTGTCCCTAAGGACAGAATCAGGCACGACCATCTGAGAGCCATTTGTTCCCTGAAGGATATAAAGAAGACATTGCCTATTCTGGCAGCCTCCTGTCACTTGCAATTCAAAGTGCTGTTTTACTTTCTGGGGTCACTCAAAACTCTTTGTGACTGAAATCACAACTTGAATTTATTTATTCCCTATCCTGTTTACTAATTCACTGATAAGTCCCCCTCACCCTGCTAAACGTTCACTACATCACACAGCTTCTTTCTACCCAAGAACAAATCAGCCCGTCCACTGATGCCTTTGTGAGCACATTGTCAAGATTTTTCCACTTCAACACTGAAGCAAAGCACTGCCCCTGTGGCCCGGCAGGAAGATACCACTGTAGCAACTCAATGTACTGGTGATACTGCACAGTTTCCCTTCTCTTCTTCCTTACTGTACCGTGCTCCTGCCAAAAGTTAACTTTACAGGAGAGTGACTCCTTTTGAGAGGACAGACAGGGCTGCCTCAATTGTCCCGACTCAGCAAGTTTGGAACAAAACAAGGGTCAAGTGCAGAAAGCGACATTTGTAATGCTTGCTCCAGAACACAAAATAAACAGAGCGACTGCGCAGCTGGCCTGGTAGCAGCTACAGAACCTAGGCCTTTGCTCTTCATTTGGCAGGAAGAGCTGCAGTGCTCGCATAGGAATGAAACGTTTTCTTTTCATCAGACTCTTTGCCACGTTCAGGAACACCAATAAGATAGAGAAGCTGACTTGAAAGAGAACAGAGCCTGTCAAGATTTTACGTGAAGAAAATTGCCAGTTGACTCCCAATCCAGTACATACAGACTCTTCTGTGGTTCGTATCACCTTGATTATTGCACATCCAGAAACAGAGAAACCAGAATCCTGAGCTGAATAAATACAAAGAGAAAATTCTTACTTGGGAATAAGAAACTGCAAAATTAACCAAGACCTGTATCATAACAACTTCAAACATGTAAAACAAAATCACCAAATGAAGCACTTAATGTTGGGCTCCTAAGATTTCTACCATGCTAACAGTGTGTGATTAAAAGAGCCACAAATCTTGTTCTCAGAAATTCATTATGTAGCATTGTACGCTAAAACACAGGACGTTGTTATACAGCCAAGCATCTGGAGAGATAAACCCCGATTAACAAAAATCTCTGGGAAAAGCAGCTATTTAATAGAATAAGGATGACGGCAAAACAAACTACTGGATTTGCGCAATTGAATCAAGTTGAATGTTAGGAAGCATTATTTTACCATAAACCAAATAAAACAGAAGTATTTACCTTGATCCTAAGAGATGCTGAGTACAAAGCTCCCACCAAAAAAAAAAAAAGAAAACTATCTGTATAGAGGACAGACTAAAATGACCTGAAACTTTTAGTAATATGTTTCCTCGCAGTACCAAAGAAAAGGAATTTAGAGAAGCTGGGTAGGAGAGTGTTCTGAGAGACAGGGCTGTACAAAGAGGATGTTGAATCCATCGTGCAGTGATAGCTGTGGGCAACAACAGGGAGAGGCCAAGAGCAGAGTGAAGAAGCCAGAGATAAAAACTGTACAGGATTGTCTTCCTATGTTGCAAAGCTATCCTTGCACTACCTATAGTCACGTCAATGCTCAATCTCAACACACAGTTAAATCCTGCACTACAGCTCTATTTCATCATTCTGAAATTGTACATAAAAACTACATAATTAAAATAGCTAAAGCCAAGTTTTCTTGCATTCAAATATACATACTCAGTTTTCCAAGTACGAAGCATTATCACTGCTTGCAAGAAGCCTGCTCCTTGCACTAACCAGAACTGCTTAGCTGATTTATAGGGCATTTACTGTAGCTGCTTTTGGGCACAAACAAAGCAGCCTTTTTTCTTTTTTTCTCCTTTTTTCAGTGAAGAGTCACAACTGTCAGATGTATCCATTAGCACAGAATTTGTCCAAGAAGAATTCTGTCATATTGCTGTCAGTACAGGAAAAACACAAAAAGTAATCTCAGACGAGGGCATATGATTTGGCAGACACGCAAAACAGAGATATCGGCCTAAAATTCCAAGAACAAACGTAACTCCTGCCAGCAAGCTGACAGCTATGGTTCATGTGCATCTGCTGTTTCCCAGAACTGCACTTTGCAGAAGTGTGAAGTTAACTTGATAGAATTGTGAAATGTCTAAGACATTAAAGAAAAAAATTCAGTACTCTGAACCCATATTAAAAAAAAACAAAACAAATTTTAATATGTTTTTTTCCAAGATCTAATATACAAATACAATGGTAATAATGTACTCTTCTTCTGTAAGCTTGGATGAAATATATTGAAGTCCACTTTTTGCAGGTTATATAAATAATCATCTAAAGCAACCTAAAAAAGAAGGAAAAAAGCTTAATCCATATGGTGCACACAAATAATTTGGCATTAAGTTTAAAAAGCATTACATGAAACCAAATGAGAAACTGCAAAAAGGCTCGACAGTTTGCCTGTGTTATTAAGTGGTAGTGTAACCATCACATTCCAAGCATATAAAAAAGTTGTGAAGAGAAGCATTATCTTTTACTATGCCAAACAGCAAATTATAGACAAGGTTTTGGGCTCTTGCATCAGAGCAGCAGTCTGAATATACAGACATCTTGAGTGAAATGATGTAGTTAAAGGAGAAGGATTAGAAGCGTTGATCAAAACTAGAAGGTCCACAGTCAGGCAAACATTATGATTTTCATGAGTTTTAGGTATTACATCCTCCCAAAACAGACACATGAAGCAGTAGTTAACCATGCTTAATTTGGTACTCCTTACAAACATTCACACAGGAACGAGTCCATCACTTAAAGAGTACATGATACCACACCCACCGTACAGAAAAAAGCAGGATATGCCTTCACAGGAACTTTCTTACTGAAAGATCTAGCCTAAAAGTAAATGGGGTAAGGTGGGGGGGGGAAACAAAACAGAAAACAAACATACTTATCAGAGGAATTTAACATTTCAGATTAAACATCAAGTACTACATATATATAAGGTCTAAATGCAAGAAACTGTATGATGAGCTTCATCCCTTTTTATTTTGACATCCAGAAACTATAAATTTTCATAATGTGCAAGCCAGCACCATCCCTCCCTGTGTACAAAAGCAGTTACACAGTAAGTATGTAATACTGGGAGAGGCCTGCTCAAATACTGAATGGTTTGAAAGACTGAAAGGTTACATATTATAAATCAACATAAATTAGCATCCCTTGTTCCACCAAAGTCCCAAGTTGCATCTGGTTTAATAAATAGTTTAATCTTTCCCCTACCCCACCATTCAAATAACACTCTGCATGCCAATAGGCAGAAATGATGAAAGCCCAGAATTACATTTCTCTGATACATCTTTCTGGTCCAATGCTGCCATCAGCCCCAGGAGTCTGGTTGTAAATGCTCCTGTTACATTTCTGGGATTTTGAAATTATCTCAATTCCTCAGTATCTACATATAACATCTAAAGCATGGCTAAATCAAATCTACACTTTAAACTCACATTGAAGTCAGGTATCTCTAACAGAGCTGAAGCAAGTCTTCCTCTAATGCTTACTTATAAACACACACACACACAAAAATCCCTCCTTGTTTTGCCTTCTTTTATAAGTAAAAACAAATCAACCCTTTATGAATACTGACGAAAATGTATGAGTTTCTGGTAAGTTTTTCATGGATCTTTCCAGACAACTAAGAAAAATCAGCCAAAAACATTAGGAGGAAAAAATACTCGATCTTTTAGAAAGGCAAATTATTTCAAATGTAATAATGTGTGTGTTTACCTTTCTCTTAAAAAGAAAAATGTTCTTCCCTGATCTAATGCTCTGCCTTACTATTATTAATTGCGAGATGAAAAAAGAAAGTAGTCTTGCTTGACTTTCCTAACCCAGAACGGGTTGCACATCATTCAGAAAGCATGTTATCTTCCTTGGTAAATTGAGTCCATAATGATGTAGTATATAATTGAGATAAATGCAAAAATCCAAAAGGAGACTCTCTTTTAACAAGGGGTGCTTAAGTGAAAGAGAGGGAACACGTAATGTACTCGCAGGAGTGCTTTCAGAGAGGGACTGTGGGACTAACAGAACAGTTATTATATGCTTTTATTCTAACAAAGGACGCAATTCCTAAGGAAGACTGCAGTCTTCATTATCTTATTTTGCCCTCTGCTGGTCACCAGTCCCAGTATCAGGAAGAGATGACCACACTCCAGAAATTTTTCTGCCAAGATTAAGGCCCATATGCTTCACATAACATTGCTGAGACTCAATTCAACATTTTAGAATTATGTGTCTTCTGGCTGTGAAATGGGGCTCGTAACTGTTACCCTTGTCCTCTAAAATATGTGGTTTGTGTAACAAATGCCGAGATTGTTGAAATCTCTCCTCAGTTTTAATGTTTACCCTACCCTGTAATTCCAACTAAAACAAAGGATAAGTGGCTGAAAAGAGCCTCAGGAAAAACAAGACGGTGATTTTATACAGGAGAACAGATGCATTTAAAGGCACTATTACATTCACCTAAAATCTTGAAATATCCAGCAAACTTTGCCAGCAAAAGCCCATTTCATCCATTAGGGGAGAAAGGATGTTTGTCCTTGCATTAATAAGGACCATCTGATTATTAAGGAGGCCAATACTCCGTTACTGCTACCAGTTAAGGACAGTTCAAATGGTTTGAACACTCTAGAGATCCTGCACTGTCAACTGTTCTTCACTGATGATGATGGAGGCTAGAAGCAAGTATTCAGAGAGGAATTTTTACATTTTAATTAAGGTGATATAATACATCCATTAAAAAAAAAGGGAGAGGTTGCCAAAATCAACATTCAGCTGAGTAAAATGTCAGTGCTGCTCCAATTCGGTTTCCTCATGTTTATACTTTTCTGTATGGTCTCCAATTACATGATCACACTGAATATTTTCCACAGGACTCTCCCAGCATATAACATGGGCAGGGCTCTAGGAATGAAGGGGGAAGAAAGGAGGCCTGTTCTCTTCAGAAGTTGGTAAGCATTCTGGAAGCCAGGGGACCAACACACAATGAATTATGAAATTATCCGAAAAGTTCAGAAGAACTGGATTCTCTTCCTGCTTCTGTCCCAAAGTATCCATGTAATATCAGCAACCAAATTTTAAAGATACAGACCATAAATACACATCACTCATTTTCCATGCTTCCCATTCCTGATATGAGGCATTACAGGCCAGGCACTTGGCATTTTTGTAAGCCGTAACTGTAACCAAAGTCAACATTGTGCATTATGGGTTGAGAGGTGGAGAACAAAACAAGAAAAATAAAAATATTTCAGCTTGAACAAAGGTAGTGGGCTGTTTTGATAGTGCATTTTCTTTGTCTTTGTTCCCTGCTTCCAGATGGAAAAAACAGTTTCCTTGGGCATGTGACCACAAAAACTAAGAGATCTGAGCAAACAACATGAACAGGAATGTCTTAAATGCAAATTATAATAGTTTCTGAAAAATAAAGCCCAAGGCTACATAGAATAATAGAAAGGTTTGGGTTGGAAAGGACCTGACAGCTCATCCAGTTCCAACCCCATGCCATTGGCAGGGACATCTTCCACTAGACCAGGTTGTTCAAATCCCCATCCAACCTGGCTTTGAACACTTCTAGGGATGGTATTTCCACAGTTTCTCTGAGCAACCTGTTCCAGTGCCTCAGCACCCTCATTCAGGAAATAAAGAATTTCTTCCTAGTATCCAATCTAAACCTACCCTTTTTCAGTTTAAAGCTTGTCCTACGCACCCCAGTAAAATGTCCCTCTCTGGCTTTCTTGTAGGCCCGCCTTAGGTACTGGAGGGTTGTTATAATACATGCTTATTATTAACATAAAATAAAAACATTAATCAACTAACGAACCACTAACCCAACAAACCAGTGATGCCACATTTTACCTTCAGAAAAGTGATAAAAGGCTCCCCATATTTCTACTGCATAAAATACTGTGATCACAGGTAACATTGTATTTGAGGATTATATTAATGGTGCAAATTCAGAGATAAATCTGGTATTTCTTTACTGTGAAGTGGTATCTTTCCAGGCTTCCTTGATTGGAAGCACTGAGTGCAATACTCAAAGTATACACATAATGTACTTTTAGACATAAGAAACTCTTTATAGTGCTTCTTGAAAGCTTTGTTTGCCAGCTTAAGGCAAAGCAGTGCAGATGAAACATTCTTTTGCTTTTGTACTACACACCAACAAGCAATTCACAGTGTAGCTAAAATAAAAGCATAAAAGAAAAACAGAGCAAGACTGTGGTTCTTCAGCACTCATCCTCTACTGTTCCAAGCAAATAGTCTTTCCTAATTCACTTGGCTGTGTGCCAGAAAGGATAAAAACAGAAAGTACCTTTCCCAACATAGCTTTGGGCATGGCTGGTTATGTTAGGGAATGAATCCCCCCTCCCACACACACTAACAAGCAGTTAAAGGCAACATGCTCTTTTTTGGTGGCAGCCATTCCACTGTGCTCTGAAATACCATATGCACAAATGCTTTCTATGGTTCTGGCCCCATGCTGGCACACAGCTGCATTTATAAAAGTCTGCTTGAAAGTTGTCTTCCAGTAGTAAGTCTCTAAGGCAGCATATATATATTTATATACATATATGAAATTGGACCTGGTTGTAAGTAAACTGCCTCCTGCACATAAAGATAATATTCATAAAGAACTAGTTGTAGTATTTAAAGGGTTTGTGTGTTTCTGTTGCTTTTCTTTTTTAAGATCTCAGTGTAATTATAGGCAAAATATTCAAAATTAGGTATGCAGTTTTAAGTCTTCTAATAACAAATGCTTTGTGAAGACTAGCATCAGTTATATTTATTTAAATAAATGAAAGAGAAGGAATCTCACATGTTCTAGATGAATATGGGCCTGGCTGGCGATGTCATAAATTACGTCTCTCACATTTTTGTCTTGCTTGCCTCTTATGAAATCCTCTTGTGAAACTCCATGCTAGACATAGGAAGGAAAATCAAAATCAAAACCAGAAAAAACCCTCCATAAATATCATGTTTCTATTTTAGCCTCTCAAAAATCTGTCCCAGCAATCAAACTAGAACAGCCTAAATGTTTTACCACTGTTCCCTCCATATCAATTCCTTTTTTTTTTTTTGGTCAGTCACTGGGAAAAAAAAATTCAAGAGAACGAAGAGAGCAGTTGGTACAGAATCTTTCTGCATGAATTTTCTCCCTAAAACTTTGTGGTCAGTAAGACAGCCAAGTCAGATTTTAAAGTTTAGGGAATTTAGATCAGTTTAGATACCAAACTTTTAAAATTGTAATACAGTAATCAAGATCAGGCAGAAGAAAGCCAGTAACAGCTAATACGGAAACCATATTGCCTTTTGAAATCTTGGGATTGGTGTGCACCACTAGGCTTGCAAAAAAATCCACCCAGCCAACCAAACCCCAACACACAGAACAACAAACAAACCCATTCCCCAAAACCAAACAACTGAAAAACAGAACCACTGGAAAACTACCCCTCCAAACCCCACAAAAATCAACTCCAAACTTATTCTTTGACTATAGGGACCACTGTGAGACATAATATGGCATATACAGAAATGCACCAGCTGCCCAAGAGCAGGTAGGCATGTGAAAGCTCTATAAACTTGGACAAGTGGGCTTCACAGGAGATAGAGACTCCAGGAGAACTCTGCAATACTTGCCAGCAGCTGAAATGCTTACAAGATGCTCAGTCTGCACAGAGGGGATGCAAGCTGGTTTTAGTTTCACAGCAAATCACCTTCCATGGCAAGGAGTGACTGAATTTTCTGGCTATGTTTGGAAAGCTGAAAGCTTGGAAGGCCTCCCATACCATGCCATCCCAGAAAGGCTGAAAGCAGGGCTGCAGCTCCTTTCTGCAGTGTTACAGTCCTGACCTATAGCAGTATCTACATTTTTTGTAACTACCTACATTACTAAACTTCAAATCAAAATTTTTAATTGTATTGAAATTACAATCAAAAATACTAACACAGCTGCTTAGGCATCACCATCATTACGCAGATTTTAGTTAAGTAGAAAAAAAACAGCTTAAGCATTTAAAAATAAAGACTGGAAATGAAGGAATAACAGTTGAGATATTACAGATCAAGCCATAAAACATTAATGAAAAGTTTTGAGGTTTAATCACACATTACCTAAGTTGCAAGATCTGTTGAATTCCAATGCAAATTAGATGTATAGTTTAAATTGGAAGACTATATCATCTCTTACAGCAGTGTATGGAAGGTATGCCTATAGCTGTCAAATACAAAAGAAACCCCAAGCCACCAGCACATTTATGAAAAGGTAACAAATAGAAGCACAAGAAGATTGTTCAGAAGTAAAATTTTTAACAGTGCTTCCTTTATAGTAATAGGAAAAGAAAAAACAAACAAACAAACAAAAAAGACCCCACACCCAACCTCAAAACACAAAACCCAGGCCCCATTTCATATGTGCATTTTTGTACATTAATGGAAAAAAATCCAGAAAATTAAAACACTACTACATTTAATAAAATCAAACAAACAAAACCCAAAGAAGAGCCCTAGAGTTTCCTGGAGGTCACTCCTCCTACCTCCCAAATGATTCAAAACCATGACAATGACATATTATGAGGCCACAGAGAAAGAGTTAAAAAAAACGAAAAAAAAAACTTCTGTATTTCTTTCTGGTAGAATAAATAATGATCTCATATCTAGCATTGAGAAACCCAGTTAGAAACACTAGACTGTTATTCCAGACAAATTGCTTCTCTTACCAACATACAAATGTCCATGGGAAGAAAGACCTTTTGCCTTGTACTATGATATGGAGTTGCTCTTAAACAGGTAACTATGCCTTGTGCTTTCCCAATGTGACTGGCTGCATGGTCAGCATGGATGTCCCTCACACCTAAAATTGCAGAAAAAATATGTTTAGAAACATGCAGTCAGACCTTTTGAGGAGTATGGTCTTCCCTGATGTGTATCACAGTCACACTTTAGGAAAGCTACGTGCTACATGGTCCATGATGAAACAGTCTGTGTAAATAAATTGCCTTGAGACCTCATCTCAGAGGTGCAAAGCAGCAGGAAGAGTCATTGATTTCCACATTTATGAGCAAGATGCCTCTTACTGCAGTATCTGCAAAGGGTACACTTAGTACAGCAGCACCTATTCAGGTACAACACATCAGTACACAAACTCATTTTCATTGGCATGTCCTCTGCCAGGATAACAGTATTTCAAGAGCTGCTTTTCCTGCCAAAAAAGTCATTCAAGCATGAGATTCCCGACAAGCATTAATGCTTCCAGTGTGGTTCCATGATTAGCTGCAGCTGGTTTGTAAGTGTAGCAAAGCTAAAGAGAATGATCCTGCACTTCACCCCCCAAGTCCATTTTTCTGCCCCCTCCCTTATGCTGTTATGGGCAATGAGAGAACTGGAAGAGGGAGTCCAGTGGGACAGAGCACTATTGCCTTCGTGGCAAGATCATACAAGGTTAGCTCATAAAGCTGTAAAGTTTTCACAGGACTGACCCAGGATAAAAACAAAATTTAAAGGAAAATTAAATTAGAATTCATAGAAGCTCTAGTAGAAGGAGCATTCTACAAAGAAAGAAATGAGGATACAGGAATTGCAGATTAGTGAGCCTGTCTAGGCCTTCCACGGGTCTCAGAAATCTCTGCAAAACAGTGGCTGTAAGTAGACTACAGAGAAAGCAAAGTATGGCTTGGAGGAATATAACTTAATGATGTTGACTGGGCATTTGAGAATTCATATAAAACTAGGAATTTGAGGGGGGACAAAAGCTCAAAGAGTTAGCAGTAGCTACTGCTCAACCTGGGAATATATCCCAAAAATGAGGTTCTTAAAAGGTTTAAAAGAATTATTCAGTAGTACCAAATTCCTATCTACTGAGGCAATTAATCAGAGCACAGTTATGACTATTTTTAAATGACTGGAGCTGAGATGAAGTGCCAGGACTTTGGATGACACAATTATCAGTCAAAATGAGCTTGACAAAAGAAATAATCTGAAACCAGTATGAATAAAAGAGCACTAGTACTGGGAGAGATATACACTCACTGCAAATCAATCAGGAATAAATAATCTAACAAGCCCAAGAAATTTAAGAAACGTGTCTCGCAATGAAACCAAGTCCACCTAGTCTAGAAGAGGCTGCCAATGGAGAACATGGAGCAAGGGGCCATGTTTGATTAGTTTCTCTGTTTGTGGAAAAAAAATCACAGAAGTTAACTGTTTAATATGCAGTGAAGGAGACTTTTGCTTAGACACTTTATTAAAGTTGTATATTTAAAAAAAGTAAAACATGACAATAGGGCACCTAGAATATCCAGAGTGTCCATACAGATTTTCAGAAACAGTTTTATCTGATTTGTATCAAGAATTACCCAAGCATGACTGAACTTATTCAGGATCAAAAACATTTCTCAGAATGGAAGACTCTGACATTTCTCATACTCCACATTTCTTCAATCAGAGGTTCAGAAAGACATTTGCAACATTGCATTGATCTCCTACTGAGGAAGCACACATCAGATGTTAAGAGATAAGCTCTTCATTTCTTCCAAAGAAGAATGTTCTCACCATCTCTCTTTTTATTTATTTTTAATTCTTTCTTAACACTTTTAACCTCAGCATTAGCCTTTCATCAGACTATTGTGATAGGCAAGAAGAAAATATTGCTACTACAATACTAAATACTATGAAATAACAGTATTTTTCAACTTTTTTTTTACATCTGAATTCATACAGAGGATACTTCCATAGTGCAACAGACACCTAAAAGGAAATTACCCTTTTCTTCACTACAAATCAACAGTTCTTTCCTAATCTGTGACTCATACTGGACATGACACAGAAAATAACTCTTGACCACAAGAATCATCTTTGATCCATTTCTTCTAGCTATTTAATTACTGATAGTTAAACAAGGAAGAGGATTCAGACCTAAATTTATAACATCACCAAGGGAAGTTTATAGGTTGTGAAGTTGGCTGTTTCAAGATAATCAGTGTAAATCACTTCAATATAGAACAATAACTGCAGAATACCTACAGCATTTTCTGTTCTCACCGGTAGGACAATCTAAACACAGTGAAAAGTTGAATTTACCACACTCTGTAATAAGAGCAAGAAAAGAGAAAACAAAGAACAAAACAATAGGAAACTGCACTTCAATGAGCTCTGCACTGAGCAGCTTCCAAGGAAAGCACAAAATTCTAGGGCAGCTGCAGTAAGATTCCACATTTATGGTTCAGCATTCAAAAGATATTTGAAGTATTACCAAAGACAACTTCTACTGAAAGTAAACTCCAGTGGAAAAAGAATGGGCTTTTTGAAACATCAGTAAACATTGCACCTGCACTAATGAGTCTTAAAAAGGGCAAAACACCCACCCAGCATTTCCAAGGTGAGGTACAAGAGAGCACTCTGAGTGTTCTCAGCATATGTTTCGAGCTCCTGGATGTTACGGTATGTCCTATCATCCAAATTCTTCTCCTGTAACACAAACACAGAACTTCAGGAAAACATAAACAAAACTGCTATTTGTACAAGTTTGGTAATAAAGCCATATCAATCTAATTCACTATCAAAAAAACAAAAGAAGGACAAAACTGACAGAAAAGTGTAAGTTCGGAGAGAAGCTTACAGCAAGTCTGACACAACTATATGCAAGGGTAGCCACAGCTGCTCACTGAAGCAAATATAACTTTTGGCAATAATATGAAATCACAATACTTCATAAAAGACACAGCCAAAACAAAACATCATATGGTATTCTTACACAATGGGATTGTCAATTTTAATACTTAATTTGCATCTGAAGCACAGAGGCACTTAGATAAATAGAAATGTATGTTTTAAAACATGTATAAAATCAATCTGTCAAATACACATGAGTTTCAAAGGCATATGCAAATCACAGATTCACAGAATAATAGAATGGTTTGGGTTGGAAGGGACCTCAAAGATCACCTTGCTCCAACTCCCCTGCCACAAGGACACCTTCTACTAGAGCAGGCTGCACAGAGCTCTAGCCAACCTAGCCTTGAAAACCTCATGGAGAGTCCACAACCTCTCTGGGCAACCTGTTCCAGTGCCTCATCACCCTCACAATCTATCCTTCTTCAGCTTAAGGCCACTCCCCCTATGTAGTGATAGTCCTATCACCACATTCTCTTGTGAAAAGTCCTTCTCATCTGGTGGCCCCCTTCAGGTACTGGAAGGTGCTATAAGGTCTCGAGAGCCTTCTCTTCTAAGGGATGAACAGCCCCAGAGCTCTCAGCTTGTCTCAGGTGTTCCAGCCCTCTGATCACCTTAGTGGCTCTAATAAATAACACAGCCCAAAATAATAAAATACACCCAAATGTAGTATCTAATAAATTACACCCAAAATAGAACATCCTCCAGCATTCTTCCTGTCCTACTGGTTTCTGTGATTAAACCACCTCAATCCTAAGATTAAGAATCAATCCTAAGATTAAGAAACACTTAAGTTTTTCACTGCAATGACACTCAACTGACCATCAGTTTCTCAATGTGTAACTTCATCAGGCACTACCTTTAACTAGCTTAAAAAATATCCTTTCCCTCTGCTCTTCATTCTTGCCCTTGTGTTAGAGCTGGTAGCAGTGTCACTGTACCAGTGAAATTCTTCCTCTTGTTTTTTCCAAGAAAAAGGGTGGATATTTTAAACCTGTGATTTGAATGTTCCAGTTTACACCACTGCTTAGGAAAAACCCCACAGCCATGATAAGAAGCAGAAAAGCGTGGCAGAAAGTTTCAGATGGGTCACTTAATTTTTGAGATTCTGTATCTATGAGGATTCACAAACTATATCTATTTTAAAGCAAAAATAAACAAAGGGATTCTATGAGCCATTCTGGCCAGAAGCAGCAGAAACTATGAAAAGTGGTATCAAGGGACAATGAAAAAAATATAGCGGTATCATTTTTAAAGAGAAATATTACTGTCTGGAAAAGATGAATTACAGAAGCTTTTGTTCTACATACAAACACATAAAAATAAGGAAAAGAAGCCAAACATGACTAAAAAAAAAAAAAAATCAAACTCAGAATGGTAAATACTTACTCTTTCATCAATGATCTTCATGAACCACATTTTAGTCAAGTTATGCCTCTTGACAGCCTGAAAATTACCAAATAAAACCTTCATGTCAGTATATACAAAGTGATGGTGGTACTGCACTCTGAAGGGTGAAATATATTTTAGGTATATTTTAAGCATTGTATTCACTGGGTTAAATCAAAGTGGTGTGTCAGTGGAAAATGAAAATTTTCTTCAAATACAGAAATTTTCAACTAGCATTTACTGCAAGTTGCTGCACACAAAAAATGAAATCCCAGACATCAAGCCAGCTAACTAAAAGCATGTGTTTGAAAGTAATTTATTCTTGGAGTCCTATGGTCCCACCAAGTATTTGCAGATAACTATGTTCACTTTCCAAGAAGAACAAAGTTTCCTCCAGAGTCAAGCAACAAAAATATTTCCCCCATAAATTTCCAAGAAAGTGTCAGTGAAACATACCAACACACAGTGTAAAGACAGCATCCTAACAAAGTAATATAATGAACATTAGGAGTTTAAAAAAGTATCCCACAGCATCTCATATTAATACATTTCCCTTTTGGCTTTCATCTTGTACCTGACTTCCTTCCTGTACCACTTCATTCTGTCAGCTTACCTTCAATCCTCTTAATTACACACATTGAATTTTCCAGAAACTGTTGTCAGAAAGGCTACAATCACACAGATAAACATTTATAAACAAAACTTAGGGAGCATATTTCTCACCATTTAGCTTTATAGCTCACTTTCAACTTCTTCTTTATATCCATCATATTAGTAAATAATTTTTCAAGGTTTGACAAGACCAGATGATGTTGTTGATTCAACAAATTCTGCTTGAGACAGTACTTGGTATGTGAAAAGACAAATTTTACAGTTACAACTACTAATGTCAGGTTTGATTCTCACTTGTTCATCTTGAATATCATTTTGTAAATGAAATGCTTGAAATAGTCACAGGTCAAGACCTTAAGCACCAAACTGTATTCTGCTAAATTACCCAATCTGAACATCACATCCATTTTAAGCTACCTTCATTCAAACACACAAGTCCTCATTTCTCGAGTTTTAAAAATTGGCTTCTTCCAATTTGAAGATGGAGAATGGAGAATTAGGCTTCACTTTTTGCATGGGCAGAAAACTAAGAACAAGCATCATACTGTGCTGTATAATTTTATATTAAAGCCACTATTAATAATTCAAGAAATACTATTTAGGGTTATTTATCTAGTTTACTAGTGCATAAAACTTTTTGAATCCAAATTCAAGTATTTTGGGATATACAAAACTTCATGAACACATTTAACATGATAAATTAGAATATATTCTGGAAAATCAAACTGTCCTCACATAAACTCAACAGGGAAAAAAGAGAACATGCTGTACAAAAACATGGTAATTCTATTAACAGCTCTGCAATACTTGTGAGTTCAGGTGTCTTTCCAAATCCTTCTTTCTAAGAATTGCAATGACATTCCTGAACGTTTGTAAATCCATGATCTTCAAAATAGGTCATTCTGAGGGTATTTGCCAAAATATAGAAATAAAATCACATCTTGACTGAAAAAGTCACCAGGTCAGGTTAAGCACTTCGCTCCAGTGCTCTGCAGTGCTCAGAGCTTTCAGAGCTCCCCAAAATACTTTTGGAAATACTTTTCAACATCTACCTTTGTACCAGTTCCGTTTGGATTGTATTATATTTGCCTTCCTTTAGAGGAATCATACATGAGGTGAAATCTTACCAGAGAGAGAGAGAATGCTTTCTTCCATTTCAAAATTTTTTTTCTTTTGTGAGAAGGGAGTATGACTGGGCCTTAGCTGCTGGAAAGGGTTGCAGCTGGTATCCCGGTATCTGAACCATTTATATCTGAATGCTGTACTGGTTTTGGCTGGGATAGAGTTAATTCTCTTCTCAGCAGCTTTTATAGGGCTGTGTTCTGGATTTGTGCTGGAAACAGTGTGGATAAGAACTGACGGTACAGTTACTGCTGAGCAGTGATTACACAGTGTCAAGGCATTTTCTGCTGCTCACACCACCCCACCCAGGAGGAGGCTGGCGGGGCATAAGGAGTTGGGAGTGGACACAGCCCAGACAACTGACCTCAGCTGACCAAGAGATATCCCAGACCATTTGGCACCATGCTCAGCAATAAAGCTAGAGGGGAGGGAGAGGGCACCTCTGCTCAGAGGCTGGTTGGGCTCTGATGCACACATCCCACATTGATACACATATAAGCAGCCTGAGATTAAAAGTGGTTGAAAGAATATATACAATTATGTCCAAAATTAACTTGTACCTGACCCACTCAATCAGACAACTGAATGAGAGGATATCTTCAGAAGCAAAAATAAGTTAAGCTACACTAAAGCAAGTAGCTCCTCAAAAAGGAGACAAAAACATTTTGGGAGAAAGAGCTCTTGTTCCTGGGAAGTTTTCCTTTTGTTGGAAGAGAGACAGAAATGAAATAAAATGCAAAAGCACAGGCAGATTGACATGGTAAATGACTGATTCTGCACTTCAATGTCTGCATTAAAGTATAATCCTAAATACATCTTAAAATCCCATAAAAAGGCTCACAACATTTGCCAGTCCTCATTCTAACGGTATAAAGGCTTTGCTGTGGCCAAGGCACATGCTTTATCTGAGCTGGAGACACCTAGGAATAGCTCTGGTACTCCCTAGAAGTGACTGTCATAGATGCTTTGTTTTATTTCCTGGCAACGTGCATGTTTTCTCTTAGTTAAACAAAGTGTATCTTAGTTTAAATCTAAATTTTAATCTAAACATGGGTGTTGATAGACAGGAACAAACACATTTGAAGGAAGAAGAGTCAAGGAGAGGGACAGAGTTTCAGCACAGTCACAAATCATTGAAAGAGGATTTGGAAAGGACTCATTTTTGTGGTCTCAGAGGTGCAGCAGAGTTGCATCCATGCCTGGAAGTATTCAAGGCCAGGTTGGATGGGACTTTGAGCAACACGGCTCAGTGAAAGGTGTCCCTGGCAGAGGTATTGGAACTAGATGAACTATAAGGTCTCTTCCAACTCAGGCTGTTCTATGAAGCTGAGTGAAACCGAAATGGCAACAAAGAAATGCTCTAATCTTGCAGAAACGGCATTGTTCTAAACCAAAGTTACAGCAAGTGTCCAGCTTTTCCTGTGATTTTAACAGGAACAACGCAGATAAATATTTGGACAAAGACTCCACATTTCACTGCCTGTTTTTCAGCAGGTCCACAAACCTAACTACCTATGGATCTATGTTAACTGTATTCAGCTGTTGAGGTTTAGACAAACTGCAGCTTTTCCTGTCCAGGAGCTCAGAGATCTTCAGTTATGCAATCTGATCTTATAGAGTAGAAGCCTCACAGCAGCTGTGCTTTTGGAACAGCTTGTGGATTTGCTACTCCAAAGACTTGCAGTGGCCTGTGGCCCTAAGATGCCAAGTTAACATCGTACGGATTTCCATCACTGAAAAAATTAAAAATTCAACTCAGTGTGACCCTGATAATCTGATCTAACTTTGATGTTAAATCTTGTCTGAGTGAAAAGCCGGGCTAGATGATGACCAGAAATCACTACCAACAAAATCATTGTGGTTTTACATCAGCATCAAGGGGATTTACTCTGCCTTCAGAACTTCAATCATACACTGAACATATCAATGATAGTCCTAAAAGAAATAGAAAATTCTGGAAGAAAGCCTCTGTTTCTTTGGCCATGGCCAGAAAGGGGACAGATCTGTAGGTATATTTCATGTGTGGTGTTCTAGTGACTGCAGAACTTGGGCACCTTGGTAAGTTCACGAGTACATTACCTGTTACTCAATGCATATAAAAGGACCTGTGCAATACGTTATACATAAACAGAAGCCGCCACGCAGCTCCTGATGTGAGAAGACTCTATTAAGATTCTCCCTACTATCCAGTAACTGCATAGTTTTGGGCCTTTGTTTGGTGGTACATTTTTGAAAGCTGGGTTTTTGGGTCTTATTTTTGAGAGTTTTAAGTTAGCATAAGTAATTCTGTCTCTCCGGTAAAGCTCGAAGTCAGCCTGGGAAATTTCTTCCTGAAGAACAGCAAAGCAAAAAGAAAACAGTATCTTGGTTTCTCAAAACACTGGTGAAACTTTCTCAAAATACATCTGTAGCTTCTCACTAGCTTAGATCTCTCGCACAACAGCAGCGATTTTCCCTTATAAAACAGGTGCTGTTCTGGCAAAGCCTTTCTCATGCTTTTTGGAAAAGCAGTTCTAGCCAGTATCAAAATAATAGTCATAGCTCCCAAAACAAAAAGAAGTGATTTCATGTTTAACCTTAGTCATTAGAAGGGTTAAAAACAATTGCATGAACCAATAAAGATGTAACAAGCTATTTCTAAATAGTATAAAAAGCTGTAAGTTCTCTCATTAAATGGCTTCCTGGACGAACCCTGTCTCGTGGGACTTCTAAGATCACTGGCATTAACAACGACACCTTTGTTCATACCTATTTGCTAGTTCACCCTCTGTGCTTAGCCTTCTGTCTTTTTCTGCAGCTGAATCTCTTCATCCAGGACTAACACCAGCTTAGGAAAGTACACTTATGCACTTCGCTTGCTATCAGCTTATAGCTTACCACAATTTATTCTGTCCTTCACCTATACAGAAGAGAAAAAAGCAGATTTTTCACAGAAGCATGACCTTCCAAGCAGGTCCTTCCTAATATCCCACTTAAATATCCTCTTTCTCCAATTCTGCTCTTTGCTTGTAGGTAACTTACACACAGAAACATAAGCATAATTTACATTATCTGTTTTCTATAAAATAATGCTGCTAACTATGCAACATAACACACACAAGACACTGACATTACTTCCCACAGTAATATTAAAATTAAGTGAATTTTAGGACAACAAAGGTATATTTTACCCTCCATAGCTCTGTAGCAACTGGCTGATGTGGTGGGTTATCACAGTATATGTCTTCCACAGCATCCCTCCAGAACTGCATTCGCATCAAACCTGTAGTCTTCTGAGTTATGGAGTCTTTAATCTGGAAAGGACACATCTGGAGTAAAATTCACAGTGTCTTTAAGGCACTTGGTATATCTACACTGAAAAGACAGACACAGGACATAGTCAAACTCAGTAGGGAAAATGCTCAGTTCTGAATTCCTGTTTATGCCTCATAGAGGTTCTGAATCCTACATAGAGTAAAAAAGAAATCTTCACCACAACCTGATGTTGAAACCCATGGAGAATAAGTCCCATGTGACCCTCACCTTAGCTTTCTTCCCAGAAGGAAAAGAAGCAGTGGTGGCAGCAGCAAGAGAGGGCACAACAAGGGTTGCCAGAAGCACAGCCTACAGAAGCTGGTTAGGGATTTTCCCTGGTCAGCTCATTTCCTGGATCACTCCTTTCTGGCAAGCGCCACCAACTTTCCTGATTGCACTGGCAGTTTCTGGCCACCTAGCAAAGGGGAGAGACTACAGCCACTCCTCTCTCACAATTCTCTAATTCTCTTCCCTCCTGGTGGCCTTTCCATCACCCTGTTTCTACCAACAAAGACCTGGTCTAGATTATATCGTCCAAGTTTTTGACAGACCTTCTACAGACAGGATTTAGCTGCACTTCACTGATTCAGTCACTTCATGTGAAGCCAGGATGTAGATTAACAGTATCAAGGACCACTGCCTGTTTGTTATAATTTAATTCTAAAATGCACGATAAAGAGGAAAGTTAGAAAAACTATATACATAAAAAAATAATTGGGGAAGGCTGGCTACTTTCAATGGGCTATTCAAAACCAGGAGTTTGTACTGTACTAGTTATTCATTGCCCTTCACAGTATAAAATGTTAATCTTGCCAAAACACCACCTATTAATGTAATTTAGAACATCAAAACTGTTACTTTACACTTCCAGAGTTCACAAGTATATTTTAATACCTGCCTGAGCCAGTTCCACATTGAAGGCCCTCAAGGCAAAAGCAGAGGTTCGGGATTCCTCAGGCAAGAGCAGCGAACACAGAAACCCTTCATAGTCACGCGTTCTATAAAAGGATGAAAAAATACATTTGTTATTTATAGCTATATGGACATCAGGTGTGCTATTGCTTAACATTGAACTCCTGAAAGAGTGGCAATAAGTTATAGTTCAGAACTCTGACTCTGGCAGCTTTCAAGCTTAAAATAAAACAAACTCCAAGAGAGAGGGGAGGCTGTCTGAACTCTCAGTGCACCTCTGAAATCCATATCTCAAGATATCAGGCTAAAAGCATGAAGCAAGGCTGTGGCAGAACTACAGAAAGAATCCAGACTGTCTGATTTCCAGACTTCTGTTCCAAACATGAAATCACGTTTCTTTAAAAGATTGTGCTTTGGAGCTTGACGGAAGAGTACTTGCTTAATGAAGTTTTTGTTTATTGGCAATTACATTCAAAGCATAAAAACCCTGGGAACTGGCAATTTCCCTGCAGGTAACTCAATGCCAACCTGGAGTGACATGCCCCAGTTTGGCCACGCGGGTGTGCCATGAAATTAAAAACAATACAGTGCACAGAAACACAAACTGCAAAATCAGACATCCCTGCAGCTACCAAAAACACCTGGTCAGCTCTGAAGAGCTGAACTGCTAGTTTTGAACAATAATTTTGTGTACTTTCTGGTAAGCCTAAAACCTGATTCTTCATTAGAACAAGCCCAACAACTCCAAGTTTTGCCTGGATAGTGAAGAAACAGGTGTCAAGGAAAACACATTTAGTCATTTTCATGAAGTTTGCTGGTCTTGCATGCACTCACATTTCTTTAGAATATGAGCTTAAAATAGCAAAACCAAACCAAAACCAAAGGTTATTAGGGTTGCTACTTTTAGCAGCAAGCAAAAAGGAAGTGAGGTTTAACAGAGGTTCTTAACCCTATAGTAGCTGACAACAAATACTTAGAGATTTCACAGCACTTGTGAAACTTGTTTTAGAGCGTGATGCAAATCCAGAAATATCAGCAAAAAATTTTAAATGTGTGAATTTCAGCAGGCTTTAAAGGTCAAATTCATGTTAAAGAACAGATGCATCAAATTTCCCCTCAATTAAGACAGCTTCTGAAAAGCATTATCAGCTCAAAACCTAGTATTTTCTGAAGACTGATTGTAGTAATACCCAGTATTGCCCATCCTAGGCAGAGCTGCGGGGTTTACAGCACAACACAACCACCTCTACATTCAGAAAGGAAACAAACACATTGCACAAAGTACACAGCAGCAAAATAGAGAAATTTATCTTCCCTAGAGTAATGGCGTTGACATGTTGGTTTTCTCATTGGTTAGGTTTTTTTCCAATTATTCTAAGCTTAAAAAATTAAGTGTGGCAAATCCGTTAACCCACAGCCTGCAAAATAAAATTGATATTGCCACAGATCATGCTCCACCTCAACCATCTTCATGTATTAGTGTAAGGAATAAAGACAGGAGGGAATGACCTTAAGTCAGTTATTGAGTGTTTTTTGTAGTTTTCCTCTCAAGTAAGTATAAGTTACATACGAACCCACAGACAGAAAACCTGGCTACGACCATTACTGGACTTTCAGTATAATGAATTTCCTCCATGTTGAAAAACTCCATAACACCATCAAGCCACAATCTCGTCTTCAAGAGCAGAATTCATAAACAGCAAGAGACAGGAAATACACCTACCAGGGATATATAATTTTAACTAAATAGCTTAGAGCGACTTTTAAAAGAGTTGTTTAACATAAAAAGCCCAAGAGAAAAGGACATCTTGCATGTTGCAAAAACTTACACAAATTACAATTTGGTTGTTCTTCATGTGGGGAAGCCTTAAAATCAGGGCTAGGGAGTTGCTAATCTTTTCACAGTCATGGGAGTTTTATTTTTATTTGAATAATAACTCCTACCTCTTCCCCTTATTTTTTATCATTTCTGATTTCCACGCAATAGATGAGCTACTGGGAACAGCAACTTAAATGATGCCAAAAGCATAACCATCTTTCATTTTACTATTTTGAATGCTTATGTATTTTTGTAACTAGTCCTTTTATCATTTATCAAAAACATGTATTTAAAAAAACTTTATTTCAACCATCGCAGCCTCTGTGCCTTGGAGCCTAACTATTCTGTTCACAGTTGTTTGTTGCTGAAAACGTTTTACCTGTATACATTAACTTTACTTGTCTATTAACTGTACTCATTGCCTCGGATCTCCTGAGTACCATGTAACCAGGAAAACAAAGCTGGATTCTGAAGCTCTGTCAACGCAACTGCAACCTAAAGCTGTGCATTCTGGTGCAGCTGTACCAAAAAATGCTTTTGGAAATATGGCCTTCCTCTTGTGCCCAGGACAGAGAAGGTACTGAGCCGCCTGTCCAGCTATTGGATGTCCTCTCCTTTTGTCCATTTGTCCAAGAAGCAATTGGGAAATCTGGCTAATTCCCAGTAGTCAAGAAGACCTGAAAACACCTATTAGTTTTTAAACATCACTTCGGGTGACCTCTCTCTCCACAATCCCCAGACAAGGAAACAGAAACGTTCGGTATTTCTGAAGAAATGCAGCTGTGAAGGGGTGGGGAAGTGTGTGGATTGCCGTGGGAGGCTTCCCAGGGAGGTCGTGGAGTCTCCTGGAGACATTCAAACGTCTCTCTGGAATATTCCAACCTTACCCGGACGCGTTTCTGAGTAACCTGCCCTAGGTGACCCTGCCCTGGCAAAGGGGCCGGACAGGTGCCTTGCAGATACCGTCTCCAACACGAACGCTCCTGCGATTCCCTGTGCAGGGTACATCATCCACGCAGGTTAAATCTCCCCCATTTCCACGCTCCCGACACGCCGCGGTCCCGCCGCTCCACCGGCGCCGACCATGGGCACTGATTTCGGAACCAGGGGAGGCCGAGGGCGGCCTGGGCAGCCCAGGGAAACCCAGTCACCCTTCCCGGGAACTCGTCAGCTTTCCCGTCCAGGAGGGACCCGCCGCGGCCGCGGGCACTCACCGCACCAGCTGGGCGCAGTACTGCACCG
>VXBA01005208.1:308947-328352 GCA_013399895.1 Serilophus lunatus | reverse complement strand
GGCCGCGCGGGCCCGGCCGGGGCTCTGCGGGAGCCGCTCGGCCCTTTGTGTGCTGCAAATGGCGCCTCGGCTTCCCCCGGCTCCCGGGAAAATCGGGCACTTTCCTGGGGGCAGCGTGGCTGGAAAGCGGACTAGCGGGAAAGGACCGCGGGGTGCTGGTCGACAGCGGCTGCACATGAGCCACCAGTGTGCCCAGGGGGCCAAGAAGGCCAATGGCACCCTGGCCCGTATCAGGAATAGTGCGGCCAGCAGGACCAGGACAGTGATCGTCCCCCTGTACTCGGCACTGGTGAGGCCGCACCTCGAGCCTTGTGTCCGGGTCTGGAAACCTCACTACAGGAAGGACGTTAAAAGTGTGGGAGCAAGTCCAGAGAAGGGCAGCGAAGCTGGTGGAGCACAAGTCTGATGAGGAGCAGCTGAGGGAGCTGGAGTTGTTTAGCCTGGAGAAGAGGAGGCTCAGCGACCTCATCACTGTGTGCAACTGCCTGAAGGCAGGTTGTAGCCAAGTGGAGTCGGTCTCTTCTCCCAGGCAACAATTGACAGCACAAGAGGACATAAGCTGTGCCAGGGGAAGTTGGGATTGGACATTAGGAAGAATTTCTTCACAGAAGGGCTGATTATCCACTGGAATGGGCTGCCCAGGAAGGCAGTTGAGTCACCATCCTTGGAGGTGTTTAAGGGAAGACTGGACATGGCACCTAGTGCCTTGGTCTGGTTGACACGGTGGTGTTCAGACATAGGTTGGGCTTGATGATCTCAGATGTCTTTTCCAACCTAATTGGTTTTGTAATTAGGTTTTTAAACCTGGTGCCCAAAAAACTTGAGGTAGCTGAGTTGTAAAAGCCGCTGCGCTGTGGAAAGCATGGCATAGGAGCTGTGGGGCTGCGAAAAGTCTCAGGGCTGATGAGCTGTGGGAGGGAGTGGGGCGGAGCAGTTCTGCCCAGGCAACAAAGGCGTCCCCAGGGCTCGGTCCTTGGTAAAATGTGTTTAACGTTTACAGCAGAAGCCCTGTTTCTTTCTTTTGGCTGGCAGAGGGGCTCCTCACACTGTACAGGCCGGCTGGACTTTTATTTAGAGTCAGAACGGCTCTGTTAGCTCTGTAGGCATGGATAGAGCCGCTGTACTTCCTCAAAAGTTGGCCTATATGGGGATAAAGCACCTGATTTACCCAAAAAATCCACCATGCTTAAAAGCAATTTCATCTTGAAACTACACCAGCTCAACCTGTTAGTAACTAGACAACCTCACTGTTACTGGAAAAGACACAACAGCAGTCTGGCTCTTCCTATCCTCAGCCATGCTGTACTCTTCCCTAGTGCCAGCTTTGACCTTCATTTCATTGTACAATGGTTGATTCAAGGAGTTAAACCAACAGAAACTCATCCGCTGCTCGCTTTTGGTTCTCACAAGTTCTTTTTCTGCCAGTTTGGTGCCTTGAATCCGTTCAACTGCCTTGTCAGTTGAGTGTCAGCACAAGTGAGGGGCTGGGGAGAGGGTAGGATGTCCTGGGATTGTGGGCAGTAATACGTATGTTCATTAACTGAGCTGCAAAGTGAAGACACACAGTAAATACGGGGAGAGTTTTGAGTGGGAAGTGATGTTCACTGGACAAGGCATCTGTTTGGAAATGAGAGCAAGCCTTTATTTTGTGTCACAGAGGCGAGGAGGAGAGGGAGGTTAGGGATCACTCTTAAGCATTACTTACTTTATTGATTAGTGGCTCCTGTGGGTTTACCCTGAGCCTTTCTTCTTCCCTTTTCCTCATCTCTAAAGTTCTCTTTGTCTTGAAACTCTGAACCTTGTTTTAAACCCTTGCTGTGCCTTGAGAAGGATTTATTGTTTGTCAGGGCACCCAAAGGAGGTCATTTAGCTTTGGGTGGAGGCTGAAACTGCTGTTGTTTAAGTTTTCAGAGAGAACCCCTAGATAAACGAATCCAGCTCTTTCAGCTGCTGCCAGTTCCTGGCAGAAGGGTTACATAAACATACTCTAAACCTCAAGGGTATTATAAATAAATCTTATAAAATATTAACTTTTTTTAGTCTCTGAGTGAACAAAAATGGTGCTAAACTGATTTAAACCCATAGTAAGAAAAGAATAAACCAGTTGTTTATAAAAAACATTAATCCCAACCTCATTCTCAATGTGCTGACATTTGTTTCTTGCTGTTCTGCAACTTTGCTGTTCTTAATAAATTTTTCTCTTTAAACAAATATTTTACATGTAGTTATCGAAAAGCTTCTTCAAGACTGTACAGGTTCTAGTACATTAGCTTTTTGTACCACCAATTCAGTGGGAGTAATGATTTAGCTTAATGTTTTAGTGAGCTTTTAGCACTGTATATGAGAATTGAAACATTATAAGAACCATCCACAAACACTTTTTTCATTCTCTCATTGCTCTAAAGAGCACATTTCATCACCTTTTTCAATATTTTCCTCAGAAGCTAAAAGGTGATTGCTTCTCTCATGGGTACTTCTTATTGAAGTATTTTGTCCCACTGACTTCTCAGAAAAAAAACCCTGGACTCTTTGGGCAGCAGTGCTAGTGACAGCAATGGCTGGTTTAGGCAGGGATAGTTCAGTTATTACTCTAAGCTGGCATTGCCGGGGAAAAAAAACAAGTTCTGTGCCAAGGAAAGTTATAGCTGACTCTTGTTAAAAGAACATCCAGATATTATTTGTCGATACAGAAATAAGAAACACAGACCCTCAGCTGTCCGTGATGGTCAAACACAGGCTGAATTTTAGGAGTTCTGTATGTGTGCTTGTACCAAAAATAGTCTTTATGCAGAGGAGAGCAGAGGGGAAGAGAGAGACCTGCCTCGGAATATCCAAAGACCAGAGACTAGGGTGTTCACTGGGATGTGGAAGACAGTTACTGGGATCCCTCATCTCTAGTGATGAGAGCAGAAATACGCACAGTGATCTGACAAGTCTGTTCTCTACGCTCACATGGACCAGGGTATATTGTCCCTCTCTCTCATTTTCCTCTTTGGAATAATCCTGGATGCAGGATTATCAGAATTAAGGAAAAATCTGTGTGTGCTAATAATAGTGCTTCCTGTCCAGTACCATGCCACAGTGAACAGGTGTATGCAGTTATTTTTACCTGAACTGCTAAAAATATTCAACCAAAAATATTTGTTTAAAGGAGTTCACTAAGAAAATATATTTAATGGCAGTCATTTCAGTCCTGGCCACAGAGTAATACATTAATGCAGATGTTAGTAAGTACTGGGCCACTTTAAAGTGCAGTTTTCCTGTTTTCTATAGATTAAACATCTCAGTCTTTAATTACAAAGTAGGTGAAAAGTTCCCAAAGAATGTTGCAGTGAAGGAGCTTCATCTTTGTTTGCTGCTGCCTTTTTATTTCTTGTATGTTTGCCTGTAGATAAATTGCTGGTAAACTTTTATTTATTTCTTTTTACTATTGTGTTCTTTCACTCTCCAGTTTCAAGCACAAATGAGGTTGTACAAAGTGGTATGCTAAAAGCAGTGGGACACAAAGGTCTTTGTGATTTATGGACTGTAAGGACCACTCCATGCTTCCTTGGCTGTGTGCTGCAGGACTAAGCTGGAGCAACTTGTCTTTCAGAGTGAAAGGCACCAATTTTTCCTTATCCACTGGCACCTTTGCCAACCATGGGCATACTTCAGTGCACTCCATAGGAATTGCTGCTCATCTGATATTCTCAAGCCTCCTGTGGTTTTACCTGGGATTCAGGTTTACACCCATGAAACAAATGGATCTATCAACACAATTTACAACCACCATCAAGTAAAGGCCAGATATTACCAACTTCAAATTACTTCTGATTCAGACTGCGGATTTGTGAGTGAAACAGTGGGTGTTCGGACCATGCAGCTTTTTGATACCTACCTCTTTTTAAACAATGGATTAAAATAGGACTTCTACAGAGAGTAGTTCAAAACAAGGACACAGTTTCAGTGCTCAGATCATGCTAATTTACCTTAGTATCTAAGTAACTCTCTTTTGGCTGTAGGTTACTGATCTTCTCTGACCAGGAACCTCTCCACAGCTGTGCCACATTCTTCACTCACACAAACAGGCAGAAGCAGAACTTGGGGCCAAGTTTTCAAGTGTTTGGTGCATCATCCTAATTTCCCAAGTTCCACTTTGAGATCAAAATAAGACCTTCAGAATTAAGAAGCCTTTTCTACTAACCTAATGAGTTCCTTTAAAAATCCTACTGTCTGTGGGGACAGTGTAATCTCTTCAGAATTTTGTCTCTATTTTTTCAAGACCCATCTTAAAGCTTCCATGCTGCCATGAGAAGAGGTGACTTACTTGGGTTGCACAGGAGCACAAGCCCACACAAACACAGTCTGGTTCCGTGTTGTTGCCTGGTGTGATACAAAACCAGATGCAAATACAGTTATTATTTGAATGGAATTCACAAAGCATGTGCTTTTAAGATAAAGTAAAACCAAGTCCTCCTGCTGCTGCTTTGGATGCAAATGTATTTGTAATGAATTCTTGGATTTTTCTGTATCCCTTATCTTGCACCTGTTATCATCTTTGTTGTAAAAGCTTAGGGGTATGCTTGCCAAATGATACGCCCCATCTGTGCTACCTGGATAAACAGTATTAGCAAGAAACACACAAACTGAAAAGCCATAAGTTCTTGACAGACAGGTACCAACACTTTTTTCTCTGGCTAATAAGGACGAGGTCTTTGTGTTCTTTCAACAAGTTGCCAAACTTTTCTTTGAAATTCTCGAGAAGTTGTTAGGAGGGAGATGAGTGAGAAAGAGAGGAAGCTGGGAGTGTGCAAACTCGTTTTGGGCATGCAGATGAAGTCAACTGCAAATATAACAAGGACTTTAATTAAATTCACAAAGTGAATGCTTTTTCACCAGAGCCAAAATTGAGCTAATGTTGTGTCTGCTGTATTGAAGGCAAATGTATTTGTTGTGAACCCTGATCTCGTTGTTATCTCTTTACTTGGACCCCTGCAAACCAGGCTAGCACTCAGAAGAAGAGAAGGTGAATAATGAGAAACTGCATTACTAGGACTTGTGCCTGATAAGCCTGGAAAGAAGTGACAGCACATACAGAAAAGTGAGAGAGGCCTCAGGCATTTGGGCAAAGAGGCAACAACAATAGAGAGAACAACTTGTTCCAGAACCTTATCATGTTCTACTGAGATCTCCACATTTCCCTATGTTTTCTTTTTTAGGAACTTACAGGAGGGACAATTACTGAGTAATTACAGCACAAGTTTGGCAGCTGGACTTCTGGAGTCCTTTCACTGAGTTCCTGTGGCAACACACATGCTTCTGCAATGGCCACATCTGAGAGAGCCTTACACTTTGTGGTCCTTTGTGGGCCAGGTAATTTTAACTGACTTGTATCTTTAGTGTTCAGATCTGAGGGCCTTTTGGGTGCTCAGGGCACGTCACTATTGCACGTCAACGGGGACACAGGACAGTATGAGACCTGTCCCACTGGGGAAAGTCCCACAGGCCTGTTTCCAGCTTTGCTACCTGAGATGGAAGGGATGAGACCAGCAGCACTCACTGTGGCTGGGTACAGACAGCTCCCTCTTCTGCCATTCATCCTCTGCCTTGGGTTCCTTGTGCAGACATGCTGGTGCTTGTTACTTTTGTATGTTAAGAGTGTGGAACTTGTTACAGGGTAGATTTATGTGTTAGAGGGTAGAACTTGTTATCATAAGTGCCCTGCAAGGGAGTTTACCCAGTGCCATTTCACCAAGAGACAGAAGTAGGACCCACATTCCTTTTGCCACACGGGGTTTGTATCTGCAAGAGTTAGGATGGATCCCAGGCCTGATATGCCTGAGCCTTGTCGGTCAGTGAGGACAATTCAAAAACTGGTTACCCTGGCAGAGTCCAAAATGATGACGTCTTTTGGCGCTTGGATACAAGCCAGACACAAGCCAGGAACTTCTGGTGTCTTCTGCTATTCAAAAAACTGGTGGCCTAAGGTCATCCCTTTTTATTATGGTCAATTCTGCCTAACCCCTGACCTATCCAGGAACTTTTACCAGGCTCCAAATTCTTGTGAGGTTGAGTGTGCTGCCAGGTAGCTGGGCAAAACATTACAGATTTGCTGGCAGTGCTACAGCAACCAAGGCACCCTTGCTGCCTCCAAGGCTCTTATAACAGCTTGTAAAAGGGCTCAGAGAAAACTTTCCATGCAGAACAGGCATTCCTAGGGTGTTGCAGGCCAGGCAGTGTGCCAGTTGCCAGGGATGAGACAATGCTTTGGGAAGCTCACCTGTAACCAACAACTGGCAGCAACATGTCCAAATGCAGAGTTGCAAGGACACAGACAGATTCATTCCACCGTGACTTTTACTCTCAGCCTCCCAGTGACAGCCTCCTTCACTGCTCATGGTATGAAACTAGCCTCTTCTCCTCTCTCCTTCCTTCATCCCAGACTCTCAAGGCAGGTGCCAGGCAGTGAGAACAGGCTGTGTAGTCAGCTGCTTAGCAGAAGAATTCCCCAAACCCTGAAAGCTTCTTTTTGAAACCCATTGTGCAAGGGTGCAGGGTGCCAACTCAACTGAAATACCCTTAGATGACTTGACATTTTTATACAGTGCAGGCCATAGGGAACAATTGTAGAGACAGGACTCCAGAATACAGTGTAGAGACACCTGTGTAGGCTCCAGAGACTCTGCAGCACTTGTTCTATTTGTACTCATTTTAAAATGGCTATTGAGAGGATATAGGATTTCCTGGGTTGGTTCCTGAGATAAGGGATACTGATATGCCAGAGATGCTAAGGCAGCCAGCTCTGCTGAGGTAATGGCACCTACAGCCACACACAGAAGCAGGATCTTGGGTGTCTTAAGTATTTTTCCTGACAAAATTTTGGCACTCCCAACTCCTCAGATCAACAAGCTGCACCTGAATGTCCAGTCAAACTGCTTTCTACCTAGTCTTTTCCTCAGGCAACTATGTCCCCTTCTGAAACTCAGCCTGGTTCCTCAGAGGTCACATGGAATGCTTCCACCCTGTCACATTGGTCTGCTCCAATTCACAGTGAGATCCTGCTCTTTCAACTGTCCACATGGGCATTCATGTTTGCATGTGTCTCCTTTCATGACAAAAGGAAGTCCAAGCATGGTGTAAGGAACAGCCCTGGTTGGCTCTGCTTTGAGCAGTAGAGCTGGAATAGATGATCTCCCAAGGCACATTCTAGACTGACAGAATCCACTGATTCCATCATTCCATGACTGTGAAAAATGTATATGATGGTATCAGTCCTCACTGGATGAACATAAAGTGCTTGAGCACCCTTGGGAAGAGCACTTTCAATGTAGTAGAAATAGAACTGCAGAGCCCAATAGAGGGAACAGGGAAGCTGACATTTTTCTTGTGGACACTGGACTGAAGTAATTTATAAAGTGCTTCAGGGAAGTCGACAGATAGCAAAATAGCCAAGAAATAATGCCAAATTTATTTTTTTTCCCATCCACTGACCATGAGCACATGACAAACCTACAAAGCAGAGCCATCACAGGTAGGGAAACTTCACGCATCGTTCAGCAGTTAGCATCCTTCTCAGTTTACAGATGGTGTTCCTACTCCTCAAAGAAAATCTCTCCCGGCTCTTCTTGGACAAAGCAATTTGTCAGATGCAGGGGGCCTAAGAGGGGGGACACACTCCTGGCAGGAGCCAGGAGGATGTTCTGCAGAGGGCTTCAGGGTACAAACATACACAGGAATTTTGATACTGAAATCTGCAGTGGTAAGTAGAAACAATCATCCCCCAAAGTGCTTCTTATCAGCTAACCATAATAACTAGCAGAGTACAGCATTTGCTGGAAAAAATGAGATGCCTAGCTACTGCTCTGCTTTTCACCCCCCCACACACACATTTTTCTGGTGATGTGGGATCTCAAAGCATTTCTAAAACACATTTTAAAAAACAAGTCTTTTCAAATCCACAAAGAGTCCAGCATTATAAATGGTCATGCTAATTAAATGCAGCTAAAATAGTGAAAAGAGTTGCACGGCAGACAAGACCAATGACAAAACATCCTTAGAGAGCACAGAAGGGGAAGAAGTACTGATGTAGAAAGGTGATTTATGGTGATTCTCTGGTTGCTGAAACAGAACAATTATTGAGAAACTTAAGGAGAAAGGAGCTTTAGGCTGGAAGATTGACGACTAAAATCCACGGGGAAGTAATCCTTTCAGCACCAGCATGGCAAAGCTTCAGTTCTGGGAGGCAGGTCAATGGAGGTCAGCTCTTGCACTGGAAATGCTAAGCTGGGGAACTTCTCTGGTTGCCTTCTTACACTATGTTGCCTCCACCCCCACCCCCTCTTTGACAAAAGGAAGCCACTGCATTTTGATGTTGTCATTTCACATTCAGCTCCACAATCTAATTCCTAACCAGAGGCTGCGGGACTAGGCAGCCTGTTGCAAGGGTAAAATAAATTGTTCCAATATGGTGATTTTTGCTTTAGCCTAGAGATAGCAAGTTCTTAAATGTAGGTGGCATTAGGATTTGGCATCTTTGAGTGTAAGGGGTCCTTTTGTCATCCTTTCATCCTATTATAAATCACAAAGACATTTCAAGCTCTATCTTACATACATACACAACTGTGAGCTAATTTGTGGCTCCCCAGTAACTACATTAAACATAAAAGGAGAGTTAACTTTTATTCAAAATGCCATTTTTATACTTTGCTATAGAAAGTTGTCACCGTCCAGAGCAGAAGTGGGGGTAACTAGGTGATCTTTAAGGTCCCTTCCAACCCAAGCCATTCTATGATCCTGTGATTATGTCATCTGAAAACGTTGTGTGAAAAGACCTGTCATTCCATATTCTACAAAATAAATAGTATTTCACCCTGACCAGTAAGTGCATTGGAACACAAGATGAGAATTGGAGTCAGCGTGTTGATTTTTGAAACTTTTAAATTTCTTTTGGGTGAATGGAGTTACATATTTGAACAATCATACTGTTATGTTTGGGCAGACTGTAATTAAACATATTAATCTCACTTTAAAGATACCATTTTCTTTGTTTCAGGGTTTCAGCCAGCAATTATTACAATTGGATGGCATTTCAATAGCCGATGTCAAGCAGACTTCTATGATGAGTCACACCATTGGCAAAACATGTTAGTGTGGTAGTGTAGTGTCATGTAACAGCAAGGCAGTGTCTTCTGCTAGTATTTTAATGACAACCATTTCAAGTAGTCCAAGTTTTCAGAAAGTGCTTGTTATTCACACATAATGATCTGGGATGCAAAAACACCCTCGGAGGACAGAGATAATAAAATAAGCAGCTAGTTAGTAAAAATTTCTTAATTTAATTTTATTGTGTGGAAAATAGCAGTTTTCATGCATAAGAAAGACACTGCTGTTGCCTGGAAAGTTTCCATATGGTACTGCAACTTTCACATTGCTTCAGTCAAAGGTGTCAATCAGACAGTTGCTGCACTTTTCACTGCTGCTGACTTGTACACCTCTATGTACTTCACAGGCTGGCTTTATTCAAAAAGCAGTGTATAGCTGTAAAGTATTAGTCATGAATCTGGCACCATTTAGATGTGAAGTATTAATCATTAATCTCACATCTTTATGTGCTGGGTTTGCATTCTAATTTCCCTTGCTTGATCCTAAGATAATATTTGCAAACAAAATGTAAACTTATTTTTTTCTCTGTTTCAGAGATGCATTTCAGAAGCTGCCTGTTGTGCTCCTTTCCATCAGAGAGGAAAGCAAACCTGCCCGTGTCAGCCAACCACTGCACTAATTCCTGCTCACCATGACTAACACAGCTGCACCAGAGAGAAGTTGAAAATTATTTTGTTAGAATTTGGAGCATGAGGCTTGTCTTCAGCCAGACCTCAGGCTGCTTTCCACAGCATCTGGAGCACAGAAATACCCTTATATTAGCCTAATTGACACAATTAGAAAAATGACTCCTTGCAGATGTGTGTTGCTGTAGCAACCTGTGGGGAAGGTACCCAAAGTGCCCTCCATATTTAGCAAAATTATATTAATCATAGTAGGTAGAAGCACTTTATCGTTTTTGTAAGGCACTTGCTCAAGATGTAAGTGCCTTAGCGTGTCACAACAAGGATCACTGTAATGGAGTTTAAATAATTTGAAGGCAAGCTAAAATTCTCTCAGTAATAGCCAAAGTTACATGGAGACAGAAACATAGTCAAATGTCTGAATCTTCCAGAATATAGGCAGGAGGATTAGCTGTTCAGTGCTTTGATTCTACTACTGTAGGGTAGAAAAATACCAAAGGCATCCATGGAAGCGGGAAGAGGCCTATGTTGCTGAGCTTGTCTCAAGTTTATCCTACTGGAGGCCCCAGTCATCCATAGAGAGCAGATGTTAAATCCACCTGCCACCTCCTTTGTGTTAGAGGGACTCCATGTTGTTGTCAGTGGATATGTATAAAAGTGTTGATGGTGCTGGCAGCATAGTGAAAAAGTGACAGATCTCCTGCTTTTCCCGTGGCAAGAATGGGAACAGCTGCTTGGCAGGGTTGATCCAAATGGGTTTGTTCCTGACTCTCTTGCCTGTCTCAGTAAGCTTGCACATCTCATCCAAGGATCATGGTTTCTTTGAAGTGTCAAAAGGACCACGTGAATTACCTCGCGTCTTAGGACTTGTTTTCGTGAACTCTTTTGATTTGAAGCCAATGATAAGTATTTTGTCTGGTATGATTGTTGCTTCAAAGTTATTAATTTAACACAGTTTTAAACTTTGTCTTGATGTCTTTTCACCTTGAACATTCACATTGTGTTGTTGTGGAGTACAAGAAAAACCTGAAGTCAGTGCTGACCTGGACTGAATAATGGGATTTCCATTTCTAAGATGAAGAAGCAAGTGAACAGCATGAATAAACAAGCAAGTCTGAAAAAAACCAAACACTCATGTTGTGGATGATCATGGAAAATAGAGATGAAAAAGGATCTTGAGAAGTCATCTATGCTATCCCACTCTCTACAGATGGATAAATTTTCTCTGTCATTACTAACCCTTATCTGATCTCTTTTAAAAAGGTTTACAATCCCTAGGCAATCTAATTATCCTTATTTTTATCCTTATTTTTAGAAAGTTTTTCCTAGTGTCTAACCAAAGTCTATTTCTGCTTCAATGGAATGTCTCATTAGTCTGCAATATCTTTATTTTTGAAGGCTGCTCCTTTATTTCTGTTAGGTTTCCCTTCACTAGAGCCAGCATGCCCTGTTTCTCCAATCTTCTCTGTGTTTTTCTAGAGCTCTGATTATACACATTGCTCCCTTCTGTAGACTGATGAGTGTTTTACCTCTTTCAAGCATGATGGCCCAAGCCAGGCCCACAGAGCTCCAGCTGATCTTTGCCAGTACTGAGGAAATGGGAAGAACCACTTCATGTATTTTATTGTCTCTATTTGTATTTGTACTTCTCAGAATGTAGTTTTCTTTTTATTGAAAGAGTATATGCAACATTCAGAATAATTCTTCAGGCCTGCTTCCCACTCGTTTGCTCCTCAGTCTGTGTTTTTTGCAGTGGGTTATTCTTAACTAGACATAATACTGGATTTCATATTCTTAAATAACCTCATACTTTTCTTCACTAGCAATCCCAGCTATGTAGTTAACTCACATGAAATTGCTTAGTTGAATACTGGGTCAAATACTTGTATTTCTTACTTTCAAATTTTTTTCAAAAGTTTTATCATGCAGATTTGTGCCTAGGACCTATAAACCTTCAGGTTTGCTCTAATTATAGTCCCAGAGCCCAGGTACAGTATGTTCATGTGCAGCCTGGTCGTGGACCCTTCCCTTATCCAAGTACTTATTGAGATTACAGCTGTTTGACCTGTTGCACCATTGGAAGCTCAGCTTGTCCTGATAATAACGCAGTTATGTTTACTGTCCTTGCAGCTCTGGCCATTAGATTTCATTACATCACCTTAATAATTCAAACACTGACATTTAAATCATAATATGTCCAAAATTCAGGCACAGAGAAAAAGGGTTCTTTCAATGCTTGCATCTTTTATTTAGCTGTTCTCTTGAACTGCCTGTTTTTTCACAATACATTCCTCACTCTGTCATAACCAGTCATGATGTTTTTCCAAAAACCCTGGAAGACACTATAAGACCCTGTTTCTGCCAGGATTTTTTTCATGAAAAACTATTTCTAATATTTGAGCACTTTCACCACAGCAAGATGAAAGATGTATCTTTAAAATACATCAGGTATCATGTCTTGGAGCACTGGCATAGGTGAGGCAACGGCTCTTAGCACATCAGCTTTTGGGGCTGAGCCCTGGAGAATACCAGGTGC
The DNA here is from genome assembly GCA_013399895.1 of Serilophus lunatus. Classification (NCBI taxonomy): domain Eukaryota; kingdom Metazoa; phylum Chordata; class Aves; order Passeriformes; family Eurylaimidae; genus Serilophus; species Serilophus lunatus. Next base: position 316,049 of record VXBA01005208.1, on the reverse strand, counting down.
TTGGAGACTGACAGCATCACTGTCAAGTTGTCACATTCTATCACACTGTCACTCATAGCCAAGAAAGTGCTGTTTTGGTGTATATTTTGAAGGATTGAAGCATACTAACTTACTTTCTCTACATTTTGGACCACACATGCTGAACTACCAGCTGGAAGGGTACCCCAGGAGCAGCTCTACTTCATCTTATCCAAGAACCTTTACAACAACTTACAGCCATTTGAAAAGTTCTTAGACAGGCTGTACTAAAAAGGGTTAAGTGCAAACAACTGTCTTGCATCATCCTGGTGGAGTGCCTGACTACCTGACCACATCCTACATATGAGGAACTTTGGCAGAGTTACGCAGGCTGCCCAAAGCCACGCAACAGGTTAACAACTAAATCTGGAACTACAGGGCTTTTGCTGTTATGGCTGTACTAGATAACGTTACTGGCAAGATTTAGTAAAATATTTGCTGTCATCTGGGAATTTATGTTGTTGCGTAGGGAAGCTAAACCTTTCTGTGAACACTGACTTCAAGAGTGGAAGGACGTGAGGACAAGTTGTCCCTTGCCTGGAGGCTTGATTAGCACAATTTTTGAGACTGAGACCTCATTAATTTGTTATTGTGCAGAGCCAGTTTTAAAATGCTGTCTGAAAAGAGCTCTTGAGATGACTGTAATACCAGAGAGCTGCAGCAATTCAGTATGCAATGATGATGCTTGCACCTGGCTTCCCTGAAATGCTAAGCCCCACAGACAAGACCTCCCACGCTATTTATTCATTCTGCCACGCTCAGCTGGCACGGAGTGCTGGCATTCCTTTGTGTGAGCTACATAAACATTCATATATACTGTAACACCCTGCAAAAATTATGAAATACACAGAAACACGGGTATTTGTATATATAACATGCTAAAATGAGGTTGGAGCATGCCAGCTAAGGACACTGTGAAGTATTGAGTGGTTTTGTTACCAATGCAGTGCCTGAGACTGAAAACAGAAAAGGTCACATCTTTTTCATCCACCATGACCACCTCAGGCTCCATTGCAATAGACATTATTTGATCTTCTTTCAGAAGTACTTGGCCTTTTTTTCCAATCTATTGGGAGTGGTGTGAGATATGTTGAGAAACGCTGGACTCAGTATTTGCAAGAAATATCCATGGGTGAAAAGACTAACAATGCAGAAGTGTCGTGTGTGGCTTTGTTCCCTGAAAAGACTAAGAAAGATTTAAAAAATAATGGTAATTTGCAGTGAAGATGAAGTCTTACAGGTGAAATCCAAGCGCATCTAAGTGTATGATGTGATTCATATTACTTGGTACTGAACTGATGTTGCTAATTCTTTTGTAACTTGTCACAACAGAACAAAGATAGTGCTCACTATTTTAGGAAGCATATGAATCAGAGGGAGAGCTGAAAGGAAACAAATGGATCACTGGTGAGACTAAAAATGCCTCAGAGATGTGAACAGTGTGTCTGTTGACTCTGCGGTTGTGCAGAAAAAAATTCAAGGAAGGGTTTTAAGCGTGGCTAGCCACACAACAAAACACATTTTGGGCTGAACAATTTAAGGAGAAAGTGCTCTTGCATATTGTCTGTCCTTCCCACGTGATTTAAAACATAGATATGCTACAGACAGAGACTGCTTATTCTCCCATTGAACGTTAACTGACAATCATTAAAAAGATAATTCAGCATAGGAAAATAAATTCTATCACCAAGGTAAGTGCCTCCCAAACTCAGCCTGTAGTAGCTGATGAAGCAGACTTGCCTATATATTGACTGTGGGGTGCCGGTCATCCTAACATCACCATCATAATGAAGAAGAAAAAAATGAAGCATTAATAACCATAGTAATAACCTATCGACATCTGAGACATGCAAGAATTTCATAAATATAACAAAGGCATGTTCAATGCCATAGTCAAAAAATCACGGGTCATTTCCCCTTTGGATGTTAAGAACACTTCGCTTGGCTGTATTAAGAGGGAGTTGTGCTTCTGGAAAGGCTCTCTAATCACATGACTAAGAAGAGAACAGTAAAGGAGCATGATTCCTGGCTGTACTCAGAGGTACAATAGGGTCTTTTCTTACCGAGTACTGAAGGAGAGGACAGGTTCAGGCAAGAATAGTGAAAATACGCTGGGCTTCTAGTACAAGAGACAAATATGAGAGAGGACAGATAATTCCAATGGAAAATGTTTGATGAATGCCTCTGGGCTCAGGAGAAAAATCGTTCACATAATGACACAGGATGAGGCATCTGTGTCTGGCTCCCTGCTGGCTGGCACTGCAGTACAGCACTACCTGCTGCAGTGTCCAGCACTCCAGAGCTAATAATTCAAGTGCTTCCACTGAACGTGCTCTAGAAAAAAGCAGAGGTATTCAGACCACTGAAAGCTATATTGACTTCTGAGAGGATTTTTATTTTGACAGAGTGGAAGAAAAGAGCTCAAAGTGTGGCCAAACTCTACTGTTATTTTTTCAGTCTGGCTGTGATTGACAGTGGCTTTCTGCCAATGGCAATTTGAAGACAGTTATACCTCATTTTTGTCTCCAACACGACAAAAAGCAGGATTTGAATTTTGACAACTTCTAAGGAAAAAGAGGTTCTTTTCTAATCAGCACTCTGCTGAAAGGGGCAACAAGGTTGGATGTTTTAAGATAATAATCCTTCCACAGAAAATTAAATCCCTCAACTTTTTCAGTCTGGTTTAGAGAATCATAGCCAGTAATTTCTGCCTCCTTGGATCTTGCTCAGCCAAATCATGAGGCTTCTAGTTATGTCAAAATTGGATTCTTGAACTTGCTGAATTCATGCTCTAGGAATACAAGAAGCAGGTCTCTAACACCTGTTTTGCATAAAAGTCTGGAAAGGCCTGCTCTTATTCAAAATTGTAACTTGCTGTTTGGGAAAATAGCCTTAGAAACTTGTGACTTACAGCAGGAACAATCAATCTGTCATCTTGAAGCCTATGTTGCAGAAATCTGCAGAAACTGAAGTCAGGGGAAGGAAAGAATTAAAGAAGTTCTTGTTCTAGTTGAGACTGGTGTTTAAATCTAGAAGCCCACTTCAAAAATGGGATTGACATTTGTACAAGGAAACAAATGTCAGACTGTGCTTTTTTAAGCTGGGGTCTGTTCAGACTGTTCATGCTTTAAACAGCAGGTTTGAAGTGGTTGTACCTAAATTTGGACAAAAAAGCTTGGGCTCTTTTGAACAGCAGCTGGTATCTTTTCTAGGGGAAAAAAACCTCAAACAAACAAACTGACACAATGGTTTTTCATTGTGGTTAATGATAAACTTGAGATATTTTTTAAATAATAAACCTCAGCTATTTCTTCATAATATATTCAGTAGGACAGACCAAGCTCTATCTGACAGTGGTGATCTTGAAGAATCATGCAGAATCTCTTCCCATACAGCACATGACTTTCTGCCACAGCAGAATGGAAGCTGTGGAGCAGAAGGCTTTAGACTTTGTCTTAGTCAGGATTAAGTTCCAGGTATCGGTTTTTAACTGAATGTTAAACTGAAACTTTGGTTTTGGTAGCTGTGCTGCACTGACCTTAAGCCAATGACTCACATTTCAGCAAAGGTGAATGGTGTGGAGGTTCCTGTACATATATGCCAGGTTCTTTCTGTGTGAGAACAATGGATGTGTTTGTACAAATCGCCCAAAGTGATACCAAGCTGTTTGCTACACATTGTTTGGAAAGAATTTTCATTTATATTTGTTTGGAGGATATATCTTGTCCAAAGTCTAGAGGGAGTTTGTTTTTTGAGTCTGTGCAAGTTCTATTTGGTGTGGCTCTGCCTCCTGCTTCTCAGTGTTTCTAATAGGGAGGTAGATCTGTATTCTCATCTACCATTTAAACAGGCACGTCCAGAGAGTAGGGCCTCTTCAAGAGGCACAACACATGGCAGTGCTTTGTTACAAGCTCAATGCACTTATTGTAACTCACAGGTCTTGTGGTAGGAAGGTCACTCTGTACTCCATGGCTAGACATATATTGTGCCTGCTAAATACTGCTGTAGTATTTCATCACAGTGGGAACCCAGACAATAGGTCATGCCTTGCATTAATGTGTAGGATCTTGAAAAATCAATACAGTTCAAATAACAGAGGACTGCTGCCCAGTCGTTTATTATTCTCAGGACACACAGAGCAGCAATGGCTGTGCCATTAAGCTGCCACTGAGCACACAGAAAGTACAACGGACTCTCTGCTAACTCCTACCAGTAAATTCAGAATCATGCAAGGGCATGTATTATTGGAGATATGAATGGTTCCCTTGCTCCAGAGATCTTTCAGAATAGTTTTCTGTAATACAAATATAAAAGTCAAATTCCTCAAGGGAAAGCTATTTTCTGAGTCAGCTTTTATGTCCAGCAAGCCTCAGACTTCAGTGACTATATTTATTTTGCTCTCTGAGGGCCTAATCTAACAACCATTAGAATCAGTAGAAAGACTAGTTGATTTGAAAGACTGGATAAAGTATCTAAGTCTACAAGCTGCACCATTGGAATTACCAGAAAATTTACTGTTGACTTCAGTAAGTGTAGAATTAAATACCTGGGCTCTTGGTCAGCGGGTATTTGAGTCCACATAATTTATTTCACTGTAAACTATTCATATGCCCAAGTACTAGTCAGATAGGGAACAAAAGTGTTCTGGTTGCCAGGCTGAAAAGAGGGGTAGCTTTCAGATCTGCATTTCTCCTGCCAACAGCGACATTACTTGGAGGAAAGAATAAGCAAGTTCATTGTTTCCACCATTTTGTGACGACAGAGAGTTAAGAAATTAGTGAAATAAAAAAGAAAGAAATTGAGAGCAACACTACAGAAAGAGGAAAGGTTCTATCCCTTCAATTACCTCTCAGGAGACTTTAAAAAATATAACCAGTGGCCTTTTAACTTCATTAGAAATCTGCGTCTCAAATACAACCCAAGCTTTCCTAGGGCTTGCCTACACTGGAAAATTACATTATGTTAATTGATTAATATGTAATGCTTAATTCAACAGTCAGTATAAACAAAGACTACCACTTTAAAATTTTTTTGTTGTTGTTGGCCCAAGGTAACCCAGCTGCCAAACACGACAGTTCTTGTCTGCACTAAGTGGTTTGTATCACCTTAATTAACGTGTTCTAACACAATGTAATTTTGCAATACAAATTAATCCTTTGGGGCATTTTTTCTGTACTTTTAATTTTCTGTCTCGCCTATCTTGAATTTGCAGACATGTGCTGCTTCTGCCATGTCCCCTCCCCCTTCTATGTTGGAGCCACTATCACTGAAAATCAAAGAGACCTCGTAGGCGTTCTCTTTAGTTGCTTCAACTTATAAACTGAAGGTTCAACCAAACATATGATCTATTCATGCTCCTTGATAATGCTGACATTATAAAAATAAAGTTGATCTCATCATTCAGGAAGGGTTAGTTGAGCCTAGAAAAGTATCATCAAATACCAAACATTTGAAGTTTTTGCAAAAATATAGCAGACTGCACAGCCAGGCATTTCTCAGTCAACTTACACAGCCTATTCCCAGCCACGGGAAGGCACTTTACAGAGTTTTTCCAAAATTTACTTCCTCCATTTTGTTTTACATAGAAAAGTTTTGTCCTTACAAGATGTAGAGAAAGAAGAAACAAAAAGAAGATATTTTTAAACACTGAGGTTAAAAGATCAAGAAGTTTATGTGGACTCCAGCAACCATAACATACTCATACTGAACACCTTGTATTTTACTACAAAATGTTATTATTTTATAATGAGTCACATTCCTCAGAACTGCTGAAACCATGAAAAATCCTAAATTGTTACAGCTACACATCACCGATTCATTTCAGCATCTTCCGAAAGAAGCGGATACCAGCATTTGCTGCAGTCTGAAGCAACTGTTCTGACATATTCAGTTATATTAAGTGACTGAAGGTGTGCAGCACGGCCACACCAGCTCTCCTGGCCTGTAACTTCACTGCCTGGAAATTCCTTTCAGAGACATGAGCACCTAAAAGGAAAAGTGTTGCATTTACATTTATTGTCTGTTCTTTTCTTCCTAAAAGGAAAGGATGGGGTCAGTGACCTAACACACAAGTTTTCTAGGGCTTCAGATGTGTGACTTGGAAACTTTACAGACTTGGAAACTTTACAGCCCAGTTAAGGTGCTTCAGCTGTATAAGTGTTGAGGGAGGTGATTCTTGTCCTCTGTTCTGCTCCTGTGAGACCTCACTTGGGGTCATGTGTCCAGTCCTCAGCACAGGAAGGACCTGAATCTCACAGGAGAGATATGGAACTCCTGGAGCAGGTTCAGTGGAGAGCTACAAAGTTGATCAAGGGACTGGAGCATCTCTCTTACAAGGACAGGTTGAAGGAGTTGGGCCTGTTCAGCCTCCAGAAAAGACAGCTGAGAGAGAACCTCATCACTGTCTATAAGGGAGGGGAGGTGGTACCTAGAGGATGGAACCAGGCTCTCCTTGGTGGTGCCAAACAATGGGACAAGGGGCTTCGACAGAAATCGATGCACAGAAAGGTCCATCTGAGTATAAGGAAGAACTTTCTTATGCAGGTGACCACGCACCGTAACAGATTGTCCAGAGAGGTTGTGGAGTCTTCCTCAGTGGTGATACTCAAGAACCATCTGGACATAGCCCTGTGCCAGGTGTTCTGGGATAACCCTGCTTGGGCAGGAAGCTTGGACCAGATGACGATCCATTGCGGTCCCTTCCAACTGACTGTGATTCTGTGGCCTGTTGAAGTGTCTCCAGAGGAGGGCCACCAAGCTGATTAGAGGGACGGAACACTTCTCCTGGGAGGAAAGGCCGAGAGAGTTGGGGTTGTTCTGCCTGGAGAAGGCTCCAAGAAGACCTTACAGTTTTTCACGATGAGGGTGGCGAGGCACTGGAACAGACCCAGAGAGGGCGTGGATGCCCCATCCCTGGACGCGTTCGTGTTGAACGGACCCCGGAGCAGCCCGGTGTAGCGGAAGGCGTCCCTCCCCGCGGCCGACGGGGTTGGACCGGGACGATGCCCCCCGCCCCTCCCAACGCGCTCCCTCCGCGCGGGGGCGGGGCTGGGGCGGGGCCTGGCGCGCTCGCCCCGCCCCCTCT
>VXBA01005208.1:287704-308598 GCA_013399895.1 Serilophus lunatus | reverse complement strand
CTGGCTCCTCTCCGCTGGGGAGGCGGCGGGGCCGGAGGGTTTCGGCGCTTTCCCGGGTGTCGGACGGCTCGGCGGTCGCGTCCGTCCCTCCCGCCCGGGCTGCGGAGCGCTGCCGGGGTGGTGCGCAGCTGCTGCGGGCGCTGCCGGGTTCCCCCGGCGCCGCTGGAAGCGGCTTTTTGGAGCCTCCTGGTGGTGGTTTGGGCTGAGGGCGCGGGGGCTCAGAACCGCACAGGGACCTGGGGGTATCGGGGGGGTTGGTTTTAGTTGTGCTTAGCGCGTACCCCGTGTCCTTAGCTAAGTTAGAAACAAAAAAAAGGGTAAAAAGTTGGTTTTTTTTTAAAGCAGCGATGCTGTATTGTTGACGTTCGTTGGACGTGTTATCTGTAACAGCCCCTTAATCACTGCTGCAGCTGGCTCTGTTCTTCCCAGCCTTGTGTTTCCCCGCGGATGGCAGTTCCTGGCTAAGAACTGGAAAACCTCTCTCTGTCCCTGTCCTGTTTTCCTCTCCGGACGATGGTCCTTGATCACAGTGTAACTTCTTGGTCACCGTGTGACTTGCACAATAGCACACGAGCATCGCCTTTTTAAAGGCACTTGTCCAAAAGGATGTCAAAACATCAGCCAGTTTCTAAATGATTCAGAGGGTTTTCTGGCTCCTCCTTGGGGTGGGGGGAAGAAGAATGTTGGGCAAACACTGATGATCTACAGAAAAACACTTGTGGGTCAAAAGCTGAGGTTTGTCTTGCTTGTGTTCTCGGGAGCAGTGATCACTCGACTGCTTGTTAGAGGTTGTTTAATGTTGCTGTGATGCCTGGAGCCTTAATATAGGCGAGTGAGCTCTCGTCTTGCACCACTCTGCATAGAACAACAAAAAGAGAGCGCTGCCTGAAGGTACCTCCAGGCTTGATGTAGGGAGGAGGCAACGCACGCGTGTGGGAGTGCAGGGGAGGCCAGTGCTGATCAGCAGCTGTGTGATGGCTTGCTAGTCAGCCTAAAGAAAAAAGCAACTCTCTTCTTCATAGGCCGTGTGCCAGCAGAGGGTTAAGGAAAGATGTAGAAGGTAACTGGAAAGCTACAGGCTTCAAGCTTTCACTTAGAATTCATTTCCTTATCCGTAGTGAGCTCTGGCTATAATTGAAGCACTCAAACCTTGTCAAGAAGGTGCTTAGGAACACTGTGGGCATTTGGCATTTCCTTAGGTAACCAATCCAGGGCTTAGCAACCTTAATGGTTAAAAGTGTTTCCTTCTGGTAACCGCTGAAAGCTGAACTTACTGCAGTCTAAAGCCACTTCTGCTTGTTCTGAGTGTAGAAGAAGGCAGTAAGTGGTTGTCTCTTTCTTCACATAATTTACTACTGTTGTAGTTTTTCCTTCCCTCTCTTAAGCCTTTCCATTTTTTAAATTTTATTGTTTTTCTTTAGACTTCTGATCACTTTTGTAGCTTTCTAAAAGAGAACCCTAATGTTTCTTTTGCAAGCGTAGCCCTTAAAAATAGACTTTTATCAGTACTGCAGCTGAGTCAGTTGTTTCTAGTGTTGTTTTTTCCTGCATGTGATAATTTCTGTTGAGGAACTAGAGTGCATCACTTCTGAGTTTCACTGTGCCTTTTCATGCTGCTGCTGAAGACTACTTCAAATTCTACTCCTATCCTTTTGTGCTATTTGAATAAGGAGGAGGCTGTATAAATACAAACAGGAATAGTACTGTTTGGAGCAGGTGTTTGTACTTGCATTGAACAAGTAGGTGATGGGGTCTGGTGTCCTGGGATAAAATGACACAGGAGGCCCAGATGACCCTTTAGTGTGGCCTGAGAACTCTAGGGTGAAGCAAGATATATTGGCCTTAGATAATATTCTGTATGGGTTGTGTCTTCTTTTAATTGTTGAGTTTGTTTAGTGCACTGTGTCTTTCTCCCTTTCTCGTTCTGAGTGCAGGCACTAGTACCCTGTTACATGCATATATTCTTCCCTGTTTAATTAGCAAACAGGTATTTAATCTGTAATAATTCTGACATGTTACGAGGATTCAAATATGACTATGACAAAATTAACTTGTCGTTAAATCAGTGAATATATTTCCCATAGTCTTCACTTTATTAGCTACTTTAATGGCTTCTATTTATTGTCTCATATGTAAGTAACAAAGACTATGAACTTGCTGATCTGAGGTGTTTGAACATTCAGCTTCTTGGTAGTAATGGAATTTTTCATCTTAACCTGCCAGATGCAGAGTTAAGGATTGGGGTGACCAATTACATGTAGATTTAGGGAAGTGTATTGAGAAATAAACATTGGGTTTAGTTAAGCATACATGATAATTTTATGTGCTCCTTAGACTTGCCATACATGGCTAATTGGGTGGTTGCTGTGAAAATGATCATACTGGTAACTCTGTGGTGCACTTTGAACCTGAAGACAGGATGTGCCTTCCTACTGTGTCAATTTGTAGGCAGTGGCCCTGAACTGTTTGGGATGGGGGAGAGAAGAAACACTGCCTTGAGCTTTCTGTGACAACAGAGGAGACGAGTTGTCTGGAGCAGTAAACATGCACCTGCCATTCCCCTCTCTCTGCCAGGAGGTAGACAGGCAGGGAGCTGGGGAGGGCACAAGGCTCCTGTAGAAAAGTTCTTCCCCTCCCTTAGGAGAAGGTGGGACTGAGAACTGAACAAACCTTTTCGGGGGAGGAGGAGTGAGGGGAAGGCAGTCAGCTCCTAGGGGAGACCTTTTTGTTGGTGGTGATGATCTGGGGGATTTTTTTGTTTGATTTCTTGGTATGTCTCTCTCTGGTAGAAGACAGTGTAGCTGCCTGTCCTCTTTGAGGAAAATGTTCACTGGTAGCTCAGACTACACTAACAAGGGAGCTTTTTATTTGTTCCATAGGGATGTTGCCTGTTGCTTTGTCATTAAGTCTTGTCATCATTTTTTGCAGGTTTCACATAAACTGTTTACAAGTCATGCCTCTGCGTGTCCCCTGCGTAAGCTGATAAAGCATCTATGCACTTTAATCTCAAGTCTATGCCACTCTGCTAGTACAGTGTGGGCTGTGCCTCGAACCTTGGATATAAAAACCTACCAGCCAAAGTCTTGTTCCTGCCTTAGTAATGTTCCAGAGGTTAAATAATATGCTCATGGGAGAGATTGATAGCTTGTCCAGCCAAGAGCCAGAGTTCAGCGAGAAAGAAGACGACGAGTGGATTCTGGTTGACTTTATAGGTAAGGTGTCTGTCAGGCATAAGCTTTGCCTTTGTCTGCTCTGGCTCCTTCTGGTCTTAGTTCCATGTGAAGAAACCAGTAGCTTGGAAAACCTTTATCTAACTGTGGGATTAGAATGTAGGCTGCCTTCCAAACAAATGTGCTAAAACATGTTGTGTAAACTGGTGGGAAGAGTGATGTCAGGTTTGTAAGCCTGACATATGCTTCAGCAGAACCACTTGTACAGATAAAGTAGATTTGACTTATTATGCAGTTATATAGCTTTTTTTTACATTTGTTTAGCGTGTCTAACACAGCTTGTCTGGGAATTCCCTTTTTTTCTTCCACTAGGATTTATTTAAAAATAAAAACTGGTGTATGTGTTCATAAGGCGCTTATTTCTGTTTCTCTGTTGGTTTGGGGTTTTTTCATATCCCATTTCTGGCTACATGCAAGCTTGTTGTTTTCAACCTCCCGCGATCCCCAACATCCATGGGTTCCTCTCCACTGACTGACTGTCTCTCCACCCACAGCAGACACTTGCACTAATTGCTCCGTGGAGGAAGCAGACATTGTTGAGGAATCGGCCACGGACGGCTCACCTGTCTTCTCTTGTTTGTCATCTCCCATGGAACACTTGCCAGAGGCCAGCGAGTCTTGCTTCATCCAGTTTGAGTCATGTCCTATGGAGGAGAGCTGGTTTATTACCCCTCCCCCGTGTTTTACTGCAGGTGGATTAACCACTATCAAAGTGGAAACCAGCCCGATGGAGAACCTCCTGATAGAGCATCCCAGCATGTCTGTGTATGCTGTCCACAATACCTGCCACAGCCTTAATGAGACTGGATGTGCAGAGGAGGAGTTTCATAGCCCAGGTAGTCCCAGGTATGTCTGAATTCTCTTGTCAAGCAGCTCTGTTGCTGAAAATATCTGGTTTCTACTTGATCAGCTTAGACACTTAATACTGAATTTTCCAGCTTATTTCGGGGCAGGTGAATTAAGCACGAATACTACACAAGGTGGTCAGGGCTGCCTGCCTGCTTAGAAAAATGTTAATACAGTATGACTGTGTTGGGAAGCACTTGGGTATGCTATTATGAATATTTATGGAGTGTAATTACTCCCTTCCAGAGTATGTTCCAGACCTGTTGAAACTGGTGTAGTTCACTGTATATCCAATAACGTAGATATGAAAGCACTTTGCCCTCTTCACACCTGTGTGCTTTCTTTGTAACTGCTGGTCAGTACCTTTTCAGACACCTAGTGAGATGAAACCTAGTACTTAAGTATCCTGACAGGGAAGGGATTTGGGTTTTGAGTGGGATTTTTGTTTTGGGTTTTTTTTGTTCCTCAGCATAGTGATAGATAAGAATAGGATGAAATTTTTGTACAAGTGGCTGGTGAAACAAGAGCAAACTGGAACATTTCCCAACACTTGTGCTGCAGACTTCTACTTTTAGCAAGGTAAGAAGTAGTGCTTCTTGGATTTGGGTCCTAAAAATCTGATTATGTGGGGTTATGGCAGAGGCATATTTGCTGTGCATTGCTTCTTTGGTGTAATTTGTGTATACAGCTATACAAGTATAGTGTAAGTGGATGCATACAGAGTGTTTCTTTGCCATTATGAACCTACACTTCCTATGCATTGATTGATTTCAAAATAATTGGATTATTTCCCAGTTAATAACAAAGTCCAACTTTTCATCCCATCTAATGCTTTTGTTTAGAAATTACAGTACTAAAGATTAAAAATCATAGTATACTTAGCTTTGATATACAGGAAGAAATTAGTGTAGTGGTCAAGTTGCTGTAGGTAAGTGCCTATTGAACTCCTTTCCATGTTTCAGGTTCTTAGTTCAAAGAAACAGGTGACTTTAAGATGATGTACTGCTCTATAATGTTGAATACAGTGCTGATTCTATTATCTTGGAGTGGGACATTTGTGTAATTATTTGGGGAGGGCAGTTTATAATGTTAAGCGTCGGGGGTCTAGCTTAAATTAAACAGAGGAAACTATGAGCACACAGCACCTTTAAAATGAGAGTCTGCAGGAATCTGCAAGAGAACTGGAGGCTGCAAGTCATGCCCTAGCAGAAGACAGTAAACCAGATTATCTAAAATACCAGTTTGCGGTGGATGGTAACACTCAAAGTTGGATACTGACTTTTCAGTGACTTGAACAAGGGATACTGGTATAAATCATTCCAGAAAAGAATCCTATCAGTGCAGGTTAGCTGCTGTAATGTGTGGGGAAGCTAAAGGTGTGATGATCTTCAGCCAGTGTATAATTAACTTTCTTCACACTGAATTCTGTGCTGTTGCTTTGTCAGAGGATCTAGGCTCTTGTACAGTTTACTTTGGGTGGCAGAGGTGTGACAAGACAACTCTAAAGCTGAGGTAGACTGCAGAAACTGGGAATATTGATTACACTGATACTGCAGTAAGTTTCAAAAGCTGTTTTGAAGTCTTTGGTTGTTTAATGGTTGGCCATTTAACATTGTAGGGCCAAGAAAAGCTGCTTAAGGCACACTGGCACAGTAAGTACTAATGTTTTGGGACAGTGCTTTTTGTTTGATCAGGCTGCTAGCAACACTGCTTCCTCTAGAGCCTTGTCTGCCAAAGCAATACTGGTTTTAGGACTAACCTTTGTGCCGAATTATGTTACTCGATCAAGCCTAACTACACCTGCTTTAACAAGCCAAAATGCTAAGTGCATAAAAATTACTGAAATATTAATTGGGGTGAGATCTGAAGCCTTTAATATTTCTTGTGAGGTCTGGCTCTGTAGCACAATTAGCAGGACACTTTCTGCTTTCTAGTAAAGTAGATGTGAGAGTGCAGCAGCAAATTTATGTAGTGATGGTCTGGCTTAAGACACAGCCCCTCTAAAATTCCACATTGACAATACTGACGGAGACTTGTCAACCCTGTTTTCTTGTTGCATGAGGCTCACTAGGCCAGGCTACCAAGTGCAACTAAGATACCAAAATGCTACGTTTTGGAGGAGTATGTGGCCTTCTAGCCTGTTAAAACCACCTCTGCTATCCTAGAAATAGAAGAGTGTTGGTTTGCAGACCAGCACTGGAAGGATATTTGATAAGCTTAAGTATCTTCCACCAGGGATTTCAAACCAGTTTTTCTCCTTTTGTGGAGGAAATCTATTTTCTCCTTTTAAATTCCTTTCAAAGCAAAAGGATGTTGTATAAACTTCCCCCTGTTTGTCACATTAGTCATATTTTTCCATAACAAAACCACAACAGTTTGTATTAGCAGTTGCTGCCCTTTGCTAGCTAAGGGTATGCTTAGGAAATACGGGTTGCAGTAACTGTGATGTGACTTCCTGGCTCCTTACAACAACTTTCTCCAGAAGGGCTTCACTTGAAGTTCAACCTCTAGCACTGTTGATTGAGCTAAGTGATTTGCCATATAGAAAATGGTAACCTCATAATGGCAGGTACCTTCATGTAAATCAAACTGGTGTAATCTGCATAGAACACATTTACAAAGCACTGTGAAATGATTTGTGCTGTGTTATTCACTTATTTCTTGCTTTAAATTTTAAGTTCTATGTTTAGGACAATATCCAGTGAATAAACAGGAAAACCAGCATGTCATACTTGGCTGTTCTGCAGTCACTAGTCTTTAGTCAATCATATCAAGCTACCCAAAGATCTAAAAGCAAGATTAAGATATTTAAAATTTAAAAAGTAGAGGGGAGAGGGTATTTCCTTGCTGACAAGGAGTATTTCCCTCCATTGTGGAGCTGGGGGAGGCAGAAGAGCTCACTTGTGTGTCAGGCCCCCCAGGAGTAAGGCTGCAAAGGGTGTACCATGGACATGGCATGACTTATGTCTACGGAGACTTCATACAATAAATGCAATTTAAGCTCTTCCAGAAGAAACTTCATCACAAAGTCACGCTATAGTGCTGAAAAGCAGACTTCCCCAGAGACCTCTTGCTCATGTGTGAGCAAGTTCCTGGTCTTGGCAGACATCTTTCCTGAGCACCACTGACCAGCTGGTTGTTGGGTCCTGGGTGAGGAGAGAGAAGGCAAGCAACTCTGGTGCCACTGGTCTTGCACCAGCTGTAGCACTCGGATTTGGGTTTGGCTTTGCTTTTAAATGAACAGGCTATTTTTAACTTTACTTTGGAAGTTTCAGGAAATGCCAGCGATTGTTCTGTCAAGTAGGGAAGTCCTTTTTCAATATGTTAGTCCCTGCTTGCATAGGCTGCTGGTTTGTTTTTCACTAGTGCATGATGAAGTAAGGGATTGGCAAAACTGCTGACTCTCTGCTCATGAAATTTAGAGGGCTGGTTGAGGAACAATCCTTCTAAGATATTTCCTCTGTGTGTCACAACTGGTCTATCTTTCCCATTCCTCTGCATGAACATTGTTTGGATTTACTTGTGTGGTTGGCAGTTAAAATGCACTTTCATTAGTGTGCTTGTGTTTTCAGGCTGAACCACTTATCTTCGAGGTGATTTTTAAACCAAACTTCCTAATGGATAACTCCAAGTCTTCTGAAGCTGGAGCAGTGTGACACACATTGCCTTATATTTCTGATCTGTATTGCATCTCGGGCTTAGGGAGTTGGGGTGGGGAAGGAGGAGCACAATGGTTTAAGATGCCAGAAGTCTAAAGGCCTTTGTGGGCTCCTCCCACGAAAAGGGACTGTGCATTACTTACCAGCGTGGTAAGTAGCTTGACCTTGCCTCAGCCCAAATCTCTGTCCAGTAGAATAAGGGTGCCCTTTTGAAATGCTGGATGTTCCTGTCCATGTTCTACCTTTTATTTTACTTGTCTCTTGAATGCACCTCACTAGTGACTGATAGCATTGTTACATTTCTAGACTGGAGGCCCGAAATGAAACGGGACAGCGCGTTCACTGCTACGTCACGGCTCTTGCTACTCGTTCAACTTTTCTGGAAAAAAACAAGAGCTTTCGTCCTACCCACTGGATAAAAGAACATAACGAAAGACACTGTCTCAACAGGAACAGTCTCCGTCGCCAAAACCTCACCAGGGATTGCCACTCGCGGCAAATCAAGCACAACGGACTGTTTGTTCACCAGCCTTGCCAGCGTCAGTTCAATTACTGATGGGCCTTGTGGTTTTAATCTATGGCCTAATTGTTTTTTAGGTTTCTCTTGTTTTCACGTGTAGGTAAGTGTGGTCAATCTGAAACTGATTGTCAGTCCCTCAGACATAATTGTAACTATTGTTGCATTTGTTTGAAAAGACACATAAATCTCCAAACATCTTTCAGTGAGTTCTAAATGTTGATGTTAAATATCAATGTCTTGGAAGCCTATCAGTATGATAGTTTGTGTGCTGTTTTATAAACTATGTTGTATAGATGGGTTCTTAGTTGGTATTTTAAAGAAATTTAACTGAGATGGAAATCAGTTACGTTTTTCATTAATCAAAATGGAGTTAGAAAAATTGAGGTTAGCTGTATGCTTTAACGACCAGTACTTGACAGCTTGTGTATCTGTCTGTATTCAGCATATATAATTACTCTCTAACAAGGAAATTCTATAGCTGCCAGTGGATATTACACAGCTGTGCTGACCTGTTACAAGAAAGACATCTCATCTAAATTGCCTAGTACCTACTTGTCTTAGTGGAGTCTGTGTAGGTGTGTTGGGTACTTGATATGGATGTTGGAAGAGGGTTAAATGTCCCCCCAGTATTGTTGCAGTACGATATGGCACTGGTGTTACTGATGTAGTACCTCACAGTGAAGTGGGAAGAAAAGTGGACCTATGGGTAAAGTGCAGATGCACAACACAGAGAACTGAACTGGATTTCACTTGTTACAGTTTGAGTTCATACTCTTTTCTCTTACTATTTCTGTCTTTGAATTTTGTATTTCCCCTACCCTATTTCATTTAATCTCTAGTCTAGTTAAAAGAAAAAGATGGTGGGTTGACTGTTCTTTTAATCCCATCAGTAGCTGACTGCTCCTTAAAGAACTCAGGCTGATGGACAGGTATTTCTGAGCTACAAATTGCTATTAGATTGTCTCATATTTACAGATTGAGAGTAGCTCAAAAAATAGCTATAAGGAAGCTTTTATTAGAAGTTCTCCTAATTTTCTCTCTTTCTCCCTGTGAAAATGAAGTCTGAGTTAATGGGGACTGGAAATGAAGGGCAGTGCGAGGCAAAGGGAAGTGGATGCTAAAAAAAAGTCTTGCAGAACTAAACAGAGTGAAAACAGGGTACATAAAAATTGACTGATTGGAACTGGTTGTTCTCCTAGCACATCAGAAGCAGGAAGATGGGATAGCAATTCCATGGGAGAACAAGAAAGAAAAGCCATTCAAAACTAACATGTAATTTTCTTAAGAACACTGTGCAAGATGGTTTGCAAGTTGGCAGGTACTGCCAACTACAACTACAGGTGAGCTAAAGTTCACCTGTTAACAAAAGCTGTGTTATACAGCATGCCAGACCCTGGTAGATCAGTCTGGGAAGTGGATTAAATGTGTGTGGAGGTGAGGAAGCAGAAATCTGCACTGAAAGAAGGGGGGGAAGATGAGTTAGTTTATCCTCCTTTCTGTCAGTGCTTAATGTGACTTACTGTGTTTTCCCTTGTATTTAGTGCCTAGGGCATTAAGGTGTTAACATTACACTCAGCCGTGTCTTCCAGCAGCCCTTTTACACAAGTTGGTATAAGGAGTCATGTAAGGAGTTTTTGGAATTAGGCAAGGTCCATAATGTGAATTATTTCAGACCTATAAAGTGTTTTAAATTCAGCCAAATGCTTCAATTTCACTGAAGCAAAACCCCAGCAATTCAGACTGACCTTGATGTAGTGGTACTGTTGCACATTCTGCAGCTGGAATTGTTGTGGAACCTATTTAGCGTAGAGGAAACAGCATTTATAACCTCTATTTCACTGCAGATGTGCTGCTTCACTGGAACTAGTTAAGATTGTTGGAAAGGGATGTCGAAAAACAGTTAAATGTATAAAAGCAAAGGGTGCTTTCCTGGATACACTAGTCTTTTTCTTTTTTTTTTTCTTTTGACACATTGAATTCACATGGACACTGAAAGAAAACAAAATTGATCACATCATGAGTTTCCAAAACAGATTTTGTTACTGTTCTTTTCAGCAGTATGTGCCCATGTCCATACAACAGTTCTCTTGTGGTCCAAATACTCTGGTTTATCTGCAGATAGCTGTAGTTTCACCACTCTCTTATCTGTTCACAAGTACTCTTACTTGCCTCATATTATCTACCTTTTGTCACTCCAACTTTTTGTCTGGCTTAAACTTCCTTCTCCTCACTGCCAACTTTCTAGCTCAGGAAGATTACTTACTTTCCTGTATTACTTTTCTTTATATAAAAGTAAATACTTTCCTTCAGCTTTAATTTTCTTAAAGTGAAATGAAGGAAGATGGTGTCTCCACCTCCCTGTGTTGAAAGGAGTAAGTAATCCCTTAACTCTTAAGGGGGAGATGGAGTTGAGAGTATAAGGCTCCCAGGCATTACAATGAGAGCCTTGGTCTGTTCTTCTCAGTAGGCAAGTAAATGCAACTTTAGACTGCTCCTAGAATTGGGAGATACTGATCTTTTTATACTACATTACTAGATGACTTTCTGGTGATGAAAACCTATATCTTTCAGGATATAAACTATTTTGTTGCACAAAGCTGTGCTTCTCAATTTGTAATATTGGAAACCATATTATTATGTGAGATAGTACTGCATCAATGGCTTTTTGTTCATTTGGTTTACGTATTTATGTTGGTCTAGCCCTGTTTTGTGCCTGGAGCTATTGGGCAATTAGATTTGCTTTGGTTTTCTGTTTTAATAGTGAGCTGTGTGGCTTTTTATATGGTTTTTTAAATTGTATTAAAGTGTGTGTTTTCTCGTGTAAAAGTGGAGGCCTTGCACTGTCTCATACTGATTGATATTCATGATTTTTGCTGAAATTGTATTTTCGTATGTATTGGTCAATGAACAGATTAGCATTTTAAACTGTGCCTTCTACACAGCAAACTTGAAGATTCAAAAGGGACATTTCAGTTAGGATTAATACTGTACATCAGTCTATGCATATATGGCAGCTTCTCTCCAGAGCCACTTCTCTGTTTGTAGCAGTCCTTTTGATATGGAAGAATGTCTGGCTCTTATTTTTAATAGTTTAACACAAGCTGAAAACAGACAAAATACAGCACTTTGCCAAAAAGTAGCATTGCTTAACCCGTGTGTATTTACTGAAGTGATCTTCTGGATTTTGTTTTCATAGTGCGTTCTACGCACCATGGGGAAACATGATCTTAACTCTCAATAAAAAATGGCCTATTAAAAACTGTCAGTCTGTTCTTTCATGTTACAGGTTGGTCAAAGTCCAAATGCCTGAGCACTCAGTTCAGGTGGCAGGTGTGACTACTGAGTGTCTGTCTGTGTGCCCTAGTACAGAAGTTCCTCTGGAAATGGGTTTGCATTGCTGATGGAGTGATAATGTGTATCCAAGCAGTGTTATGCATCTCCGCCAAGTGCTGTGTTTCCTGATCAGCATGCAGGTGCTCTGTAGGAGAACAAGACAGAGATAAAAACACATGAGGCGTGCATGGGGTGGGTGGAAGGCTTTTCCTGCCATGTACCACTCTGAAAAAATCTGTGTGGAAGGCTACTGGCACAGGTAACGTAGGCCTGCAGCCAAGTGGGTAGGAATCCATATGACAGGACATGGAGATGGCTGAAGTACTCCATGTCTTCTTTGCTTTGGTCTCTAGAGGCCTTTGGCCCCTGAGCCCAATGGAAAATACAACAGCAAGGAAGAGTAACCCTGAGATGAGAAGGGTCAAGGTAAGAAAAGCTTGAAGAGATGGGCCACACACACATCTATGGCACACATAAATGACTGGTGCAGGAGCTGGTTGATGTAACTGTGAAGCTGTTCTTAATTATCCAAAAGATTAAAGCAGTGGGCAGAATTCCTGAAGGATCGAAGAAAACAAGTGTCCTTCCTGTCTTAAAGGCAGATAAGAAGAATAGAGGGAACTATAAGGCAGTCTTAACTGTGATCTCTGGGAAGGTAGTGGAGCAACTAGTCCTGGAAACCATTTCCAAATAAGAAGAGAATGATCAGTAATACCCAGAAGAGATTTATGGAAGGGAAAGCATGCCTGGCACCCTGATAGCCTTCTACATTGGCTCAGTGGAGGAGGGGAGAGCAGAGGATGTTGTTTATCTTGTCTTTAGCAAGGTTTTTGACGCTTTCCTCCATAACATCCTCCCAAACTGATGAATTATGAACTGTGTATAGTAGATGGTGAGCAGGTGTATTGAGAGCTGGCTGAACTGCTGTGCTGAAAGTGTGATCAGTGACATGAAGTCTAGCTGAAAGCTTTTTGTCACTGGTATTCCCTATTAATATGAGTTCTTACTCATGTTAAAAGCCTTCATTAAAGATCTGGCTTATGGTGCAGAGTTGTTTCTGCGCTGGAAGGCTGCACTACTCTTCAGAAGGACCTTAAAAGAATGGAGAAATGGGCTCACAGGAACTTCTTGTGAAGTTCAAAAAGGGGAAATACGGAGTCTTGTACCTGGAGGAATAATAACCCCAGACACCAGGCCAAAAGGCTGAAAAGTATCGTGGCAGAAGAGGTCCTGGGGGCTCCCAGTGGACACCAAGTTAAGTGTGAGCCAGCAGTGTACCCTCACGGCCTCAAAAACTCGGCTTCCTGGGCTACATCAGGCTGAATGTTGCCATCAGGTGGAGGGTGATGATCCTGAGGTGGTGAGACATTTGAAAGCTGCATCCTCTGCTGAGCTCCCCAGTACAAGAGACAAGGGCATAATCCAGAGTATTTAGCAAGAGGCCAGGGAGATAATAAAAGGATTAAGACTGAAATAAGGAGGAGAGGATGAGAACTAAGATTGTTTAGTTTGGAGGAGAAAAGGGTGGTCTTGTCAAGGTGTATAATCCGACAGGGTGTAAAGACAACGAAGCCAGATTCTTCTCTCATGGTGCCTGGTGAAAGGACAAAAGGCAATGGATTCAAGCTGAAATACAGGGAATGCCACTTGAATGTAAGAAATAGGCTCAGTGATCTCCAAGTTATTATTGAGGCTTTTTCTGAAACTCTGTGAATGGGTTTTTTCCTCCAGTCATCAGGGATCCTTGAACTCTGTGGCTTTCCAAAATTCATCAAGAGTGGCCTTGCAAAGACATCAGCCAGCTCTGTCATCACACTGGATACAGGCTTCTGCACTCCATGGATTTGTATGGGCTGAGTTATTAGAAGTAGTTCTGGAACTTCTGGAAGAAGTTCCTGACTTGATCCTCAGCCACAAAAAAAATCTATTTAACTGACAGCACTAAAAAGGAAATTGTGCCACAAAGCATCCATTTTCCCAGAGTAAGCAGTGAGTAAAATATTTCCTTTTCAAATGTAGATTTTTGTCCTGTACGTTTATCAAAGCACTAAGTCTATGCCAAAAGCTGTACAGTATTCTGCAGGAGAAAGTTTGATCGACTATGCTTTTATAATTGTATGAATACAGATAACACAGCTAAGCTAACAGTGTTCCTCTTTGGGATACTTAGTTCGGACCTAATGCAGCTTTTTAGATTTAGCACTGTGAATTAGTGGGTTTTTAAAACTTCTCTGTGCCAAGGCAAAAATATTCATATAAAGGGTAACTCTCTCAGCTTAAGTTCTCACTTTATATACTGGTTTTCCTATTTATAGAAGTTCTTGTATGTCTTGAAAAGAGTGTAGTGATTATGGTTCTCTCTGACATTTAACACTTATGAAGGCACTCTATTTCCTTGTACAGTTGTTCAGCATCTGCTTTCTTTGTCTCATTGACTTCTGATGTATGTTTATAACCACAAAACATTGCGACCTCTGTTATTGCGTGATACTTGCAAGGAAGGTTCAGGCTTTTCAACACATGTAGAAATGACTCATCCAAAGAACTGCTGTGGCACTCTTGTTCCCATGGTGTAGTCCTGATATATCAGACTTAGACTGAATGATACTGAACTGAGACTTAACAGGATGTGTAACTTTTTTTCACGGTCAGCTTGTTCTTGATGAAAATACTGTATTGGAACTACTGCTGTATAACTAATATTTCAGAAATTGGTCTCTTGACTTGTTTGAAACTTTTATGAGCAGATTATTTTGAACACTCAAATACCTTATTGAAGCAGATAACTATATTGTAATTTCATGAGCAAGCTAAGGAAAAGGAATAATAGTAAAAAAAAACAAAACCAAACCAAAAACAAACAAAAAAAACCAGATTAGTGGCTGGGAGCAGGCTTCAGATCTTAAGTTGCAGACATGTGTTGTGACATAAGTCTATGCTTTCTCCTGTATAGACTTCAAATTGTGTCCAAGCAAGATGACCTAGTTAAACAGTATAATGAAAAATATCACTATGCCCGAGAATAAGTACAAGGACTAAAAGAATTGTAGATTCCCCGAAACAGAGCTCTGTAGAGAATTAGTAACAGCAGAGTGGTGGGAAAGAGGAGGAAGGCCTCAGGCTTTTTGGGATATGTGGGTATTGGCCGACAGCTGTTAGTTTTAGCAAGGCGAATACAGAAGATTGAGAAAGAGGGGGCTGACATGGGCAAAGATATCCACTTGTCTCTCCCCAGCAGTGAATTTCAGCTCTAGCTCTTCTATCTGTGGTGTGAGCCTCAGGAATGACTGATGGACTGAGGCCAACAGTAACAAGTTCAATTAGGTAAAGGGCGAGGTCCTTCACTCAATTCACAACAACTCCACACAGGTCTACAGTTTGAGGGACAAGTGGCTGGAAAGCTGCCTGGAGGAAGAAGCCTTAGAGGCATTGGTCAACGTAGTTGATGGTTATAAGGGATAGACAGGGCAGAAGGGGCTGGGAGCTTGGCATTGTATGTAATGAGGGGGCTGGACTGTACAGAGCTTGCACAGCTGAGAGCCTCTGGGTAAGAATTGTCAGGTAAACAAATAATGTCAATGTCATTGTGGGAGTCTGCTGTAGACCTCCCGGCTAGGACATTGATGCTGATGAATTAGTTTCTCAAAAAATAAGGGACTCTTCCGAGTCGACTGCCTTGTCCTTTTGGCAGACTTTGACTTGCCAGAAATTAACTGGAAGCATCACACAGCTGGTACAATCCAGGCCAGAAGGCTCCTAAAAAACCTGGACAAAAACCTTATGGAACAGGTCCTGAACGAGCAGACTAGGAAAAATGCTCTCTGTGGTCTCCTCCTTGTCAGCAGAGTGGATCTCAAGGGTAGAGATTGGTGGCTTTGTTGGCCACAGCGAACACAAAGTGATAGAGTTTAAAATCTCTGTTGACAGCAGGAAAAATTCCAGTGAACCTCAACTCTGGGCATGAGGAGAGCAAACTTCAGACTGCTCAGGGAACTAGTAAGTAAAGTCCCCCAGGAAAATGTTTTTGCGGGTGTTGGGATCCATCAGTGCTGGTCACTTTTTAAATATCACCTCCTAAGGGCACAGGAACAGGCAATTCCCAAATGTCAGAAGTCAAGCAGGCAAGGCAGGAGATCGGCTTGGCTGAACAGAGATCTTCTCTTGGAAATAAGGCAAAAAAGGAAGGTTTGTGCCCAGTGGAAGCAAGGGCAGATGACATGGGAAGAACACAGAGATGCTGCTCACCACTGTAAGGAGAAAATGCATGCAGCCAAAGCTCAACTGAAGTTGAAGCTGGCCAGAAATGTGTTGTTTAATGTATTCTTTGTCTTCGAAATGGATGACAGACTAAGGGAGTCTCAGTGCCCCAAGCTGGAGGGCAGTTGCCCATGAACTTTTGTGGATCCCTATAAAATAAATATAATTATATAAATCTATGGGGTCTGATGGGATTCATTCAAGAATCCTCAAAGAGCTGGCTGATGTAATTGAAAAACCTCTCTCAATGATTTTTGAGCAGTCTTGTAGATCTGGAGATGTCCCAGCTGACTGGAAGCTGGCAAACATCCTGATTTTCGAGAAGGGCAAGAAGGAGGATCCTGGAAACTACAGACCTGTAAGTCTCACCTCAGTGCCCAGTAAAATCATGAAAAAAATTATTCTGGGAAGTATTAAAAAACACCTGGAGGGCAACACAGTCATCGGTCACAGCCAGCACAGCTTAATGAGAGGAAAAGCCTACTTGTTGAACGTGATTTCCTTCTACAAGAGGGTAACCCACCTAGCTGATCTAGGAAAGCCAGTAGATGTAATATTTTTGGACTTCAGCAAAGCTTTTGATACTGTCTCTCACAGTATCCTTCTGGACAAAATGTCCAGCACACAGCTGGATAACCATGTTGTGCAATGGGTGAGCAGCTGGCTCCCAGGTCAGGTACAAAGAGTTATAGTGAATGGGGTGACATCAGGCTGGTGGATGAACTAGGGGGATTCAACAGTGCTCCGTCCTCATTGCAGTTCTCTTCATCGCCTTTATCAATGACTTGGACATAGGACCTGAACGGATACTGAGTAAATTTGCAAACACCACTAAATCAGGAGGAGGTACTGATTCCTTTGAGGGCAGAGAAGCCCTGCAGAGAGACCTTGAAAAATTAGAGGACTAGGAAATCACCAACCTTATGTTTAACAAGGGCGAGTGCTGGATTCTGTACCTAGGATGGGGCAGCCCTGGCTGTTCGTACAGACTGGGGAACGAGATGCTGGAAAGCAGTGCCATGGAAAGGGACCTGAGGATCCTGGTGCACAGCAAGTTGAACATGAGTTAGCAGTCCCTGGCAGCCAGGAGGGTCATCTCTATCCTGGGAGTCAGCAGGCAAAGCATCACCAGCCAGCTGATCAAGGGAGGTGATTGTCCTGCTCTGCTCTGTACTTGTGCAGCCTCACCTTGAATATTGTTTAAAATTTTGGGCTCCACGATATAAAAAAGGCGTTAAGCTCTTAGAGAGTGTCCAAAGGGCCACAAGGCTTGTGAAGGGTCTAGAGGGGAAATCATATGAGGAGCGGCTGAGGTCACTTGGTCTGTTGAGCCTGGAGAAGAGGAGACTGAAGGAAGACCTCATTGTGGTCTTCAGCATCCTCAAGGTGGGCAATGGAGGGGCAGGTACCAATCTCTTCACTCTTCTGATCAATGACATGACTTGAGGAATTAGCATGAAGCTGAGTCAGGGAGACTTATTTTGGATACCAGGAAAAAGTTTTTCTCCCAGAGGGTGGATGGGCAGTGGTACAGACTGCCCAGTGAAGTTGTCACAGCACCAAGCCTTCCTGAGCTCAAGAAGCTCTTGGACAATGCTCTCAGGCACACAGTGTTACTCTTGGGGTGTTCCGTGCAGGGCTGGGAGCTGGACTTAGTGATCCTGATGGGTCCCTTCCAACTCAGGATATTCTGTGATTCTATGGCAGTGGCTGAACTTTAGCCGGCAATGTGCCCGGATGGCCAAGAATGCCAATTTTACCCTGGCCTCTACCAGCAGTAGTATGCCCAGCAGAACTAGGAAAGTCATTGTACCTCTGTACTCTGGACTGGTGAGGCTGCACTTCGAGTACTGGGCCCAGCTCTGGGTCCCTCAGCTCAAGAGATATTGAGGTGTTGAAGCAAGTCCACAGAAGGACAATGGCGCTTGTGAGAGTTTTGGAACGCAAGCATTATGAGGAGAAACTGAGGGGTCCAGGGTTCTTTAGTCTGCTGAGAGGGAGTCTCAGGGGAGACCTTATAACTCTCTACCTACAAGTACCTGAAAGAAGGTCCCAGCCAGATGGGTGTCAGACTATTCTCCCAGGCAAATAGTGGCAGGATGAGAGGAAATGGCCTCAAGCTGCAGCGAGGCACGTTCAGGTTGGACATCAGGGAGATTTTTCTCACTGAAAGGGTGGTTGAACACTCAAATGGGCTGCCCAGGGAGGTGGTTGAGTCACTATCCTGGAAATGTTCAAAAAATGGCTGGATACGGCACTTAGTGCTATAGTTTAGTTTACAAAGTGGTGTTCAGTCAAGGGTTGGACTCAAGGGTCTTAGAGGTCTTTTCCAACATTAATGATTCTATGAATGTATCTTGTATTAAATGGCTTGGAGAATATGGCTTCTGTAGCTGATGACAAATTGCCAAACAGCTGAATATGTGCGTATTTATCTTTATTAATGGTAGGCATCTTGGGATGGAGTTATTATCTCCTGTACATCACCTTTGCCTCTGGAGAGATCTATGATGTGCCCTAAACATGGCTAATATTTGGGCTATGGAGGAGCATAAATCTTAGTCCCCAAGTGTTGAGAAGGTGTTGCTACAGTGCTTGTAACCTGAAGCGTCAGCAGTAAACACTCTTCACCTTCCATGCTTGAGAGGGAAAGTCCTGAGCCCAAGGCCCAGCAGCTGTATGTTTGATGAGGGGATGCAACTCATCTGAATCAAGTACCACGTACACTCCTAGATCAGAGGCTGAGCCAGGGAAAAGAGGGCCTTCCCTTGCAGCCAGTTGCCTTCTTCTCCTGGCATCAGGGAGAAGAGGTGTTTCTTTATATGCTGCTCACCCTAGGAGATCATGGAGAGGGTAAGTTAAACTGTTTTGTTTTAAAAAAACCCCTGTATATTGTACTAGTTGTCTTCTATGTGGCCTTTCTGTGACCTGAGATTCCTTCCTTTCCCTTATCTACACTTGTCTCATGGTCCAAAAGGTGTCCCATTTACAGTCCAGTGGTGAAGCAATGCTAGAAAATATGAGGGAAGTGTGTCTTGTTAATTCGTTAAGTGGCAGATAGGAGATTCAACACAGAGGTAGATGAAGATAAACTCGATGCTTGGCTATGAATTACAGGTGCTGCTTCCCAATGGAGGGATGCTATCCTTACAGGGGTGTGACTGTGGATTTTGCTCAGACCAACCATAACGTGGTTCTTTAAAATTAGAGTTTCACTTTTGATGTGTTCAAAATAGGAGTTTAAATCTTTATGTACAAGAAAGGCTATGGATCTCTGACAGGACATGTATAAAGTGCCTCCTGTGTAAAAGGACTTTCAGGACAAGATAATTTTTTTTTCCAAACTTGTTTCTGTTAAGAAAGGTACATGATCTCAAGAAGAAAGAGGTGACTAACGAGAGCCAGAAGGACACAGGCTGTTGGTTTGCTTTTTGAGTGCTGTGAAGTGATAGCATCTACTTCTGAGTATGGCTTTAAAAGGCTGGCAACTCTTGCTCTCCTGCTCCCTGCCTCCTTTGAAAGTGTGCCTTCAAAAACTCAATTCAAAGAGGAATTCCTTGTTTCATGCTGTACTATTCAAAGTCTGACCCTGAAAATTGTAAAGGAAATGATAAATTATTCTTGATCTCTAATTTCTTCCTTGATTATTAAAATAACTCTTAGTTATTATCTTTCAGTTAAAACTCTTATTTTTGATGTCTTAAGCCAATCTGATTTTCATACAAGCTACTAACCAATAGCTGATCAGTGCCTATGCTTTCTGTTGCTGGTATTACCTTAGAAAGATATATTCACATACTTATAACTAATAACTACTTATAACTAAAGGTTTATTTTTTTTTTTACATTTTAGCTAACAGGTTCTTAATAACTGCAATATGAGCTCTCTCCTCATCAAATCATAAAAGAAAAAACAAACAAAAACAAATCAATCTTGTCAGGTCTTACGAATATTCCTTAATGCATATTAAACGGGATCGTGCCTCGCTTGAAAACCAAAAGATTGTTGGGTCTCTCTCACTGGAGATTCAAAAACCATTTGGATGCAATCCTGTGCCATGTGCTCTAGGAAGATCCTGCTACAGCAGGGAGGTGAGACCAGATGACGCACTCTGGTCCCTTCCAACTCTACCCATTCTGTGATTCTGTGAAAAGATTTCTGAATGAAACAAGCAGAAAAGTAGAATATTATAGGTTACAAGAGAAACAAGAGTTTTTTAAACCTCAGGGTTTCAGGTTATCAGGTGGTGTTCAACAGAAAAAAAACCAGTTTGGGAAGGTGCAACTTCCTATTGAAGTATTCCTCTTTGGCAGAGGTATAAAGCTTTAATGGTGCTTAGCTTAGGCTATGTAGCAGTACCCATTCTGTAATAAATAAGCTTAAAACTCCTCTTAAAAACAGTGAAGTCCATCCACACAAGTCCTGGAGCGGACCTTTCTCTTAACTAAATTACAGAGTAGATTTGACAATATGGGTGTGTCTGACAGCACATACACACGATCACAGTAAAATATTTACTGCAAGGGAGAAGGAATATGAGGGGCAACATTCCATGTTATTTTGTGCCCTGATCACAATGGAGCTGTGTGGAAATGTTATAATGAAATACTGCTCCTTCTCTTGGGAACAATCAATTTGTGGTGGTTTAAGCACCACAATATTAACTAGGGGGCACTCTTAGTAATGACGAGAAGAATGACAGAATGTGACAACAGCGAAACACTTTATTTGTCTGGAGCTCAAAGAAAACACAGTTTAGGGAACCCCAGACTCAACACATAAAAACAAGCACCCGGCAAAACCACAAAAAGGAAAAACCAAGAAAAAAGGAATAAGGGAACTGCTTTCAAAGGCCAGCCAAACTGGCCACAGAGAGGCAGTGGAAAAGGAAGAGCCACTTTCTCTTTCTTCTGGAATCTCTGAAAAAAACAACAACCCAGTGAAAGGTTCTCCCCCCCCCCCACCCGGGATATTATTTGGGGAAGCTTTCAACCTGTAGTTGTGCTCGTGTGGCTCCAATGCCGATGGAGGTGGGCTGAGTCAAGCCA
>VXBA01005208.1:246917-282828 GCA_013399895.1 Serilophus lunatus | reverse complement strand
GGGCGCGGCAGCACCCGCAAAATGTGTTTGTGTGGTACCTGGAATGGAGGAGGGAAGGGGACTGTGGGGGGGTCACAGCCCCAGCGACCCCCACACACATCCTGTTGTGTGGGGGATGTACCTTTACAGCTTCCCCCCAAGCCAGCCTGAGCCAAAACCACCGCTGGCATACCTGGACACCCTGCAGCAGGACGTGGAGCTGCATGTGCTTATGTACCACTGCCGTGCTCTGCTTGAGGAGCATTCCTCAGGCCAGCAGTGCCTTCCTGTTTGAGATGTGCAAACCGTGCTGCTTCTTGTGATGAGTTCATGATGCAGAGTAGGGAACTAGATCCCAATTTTGTAAGGACGGACTAACTGAGCTTACGTTATTCTTTTGATTCAGGTACAGATCTTATAACCCAAAGAAGATGTCAAGACGCAGGTAAGATGTTTGTGGTGTACCAACTTCATCTGTGGTCATCTCACAACTGCTGCCCTTCTGATGTCTTTTTGCTCTTTGCAGTAGCCGTTTGCAAGCCAAGCAGCAGCCACTGTCCTGTCAAGAAGATTCTCCACAAGAACTACAGGCACTAGAATATCTCCAGACCAGAAAAAGGAGAACAGCAGAGGTGACCAATTTGGGCAACTTGAGAAGTTTAATAATGATACTGAAAGTTGTCAAGTGCATTTGGCTGGGACTGTCTTTACTGTGGGGCAGGGGGTAGGAAGAGTTTGCCTGGACCTTTAGAGGTGGGTGTGCTGGTCACTGTCAGCGTATTAATGTGTGTCTCTTCTCAGCAGGAGATAAAGAAAAGAGAAGATGGGAAAATTGCTAAAAAACATCAATATGAGATTAAGGTAATTCAGTCCTGAATATCAGTTCAAAATAGGTGAGGGGGTCCATCTGGTTTATGTTGATGAGTGTGAAGTCATTCATTCCACACCAAAAAGTATTGAATAGGAGAAATTTGATTTTCAGATATTAAAAGCTATGGGACCTTAGCATTGTTTTGTATGTTTTTGCCTTTTTCACGTATGACTTTTTTGCAGGCAAAAGATCCTCCAATGTAAAAACCACTGCAGAGTAATGTTAGGTATAAAAAAAGAGTATTTCAGAACAATTCTGTATGCAGAGCAGGTAGGGCCTTAGAGACAAGTCTAAACAAGGGCATTGCACTTGTTTTAACTTTAGGTGTGGTTTCACGGCCATTTAGTTAAGACTCATAACCATGCAGGGTGTCTTCACTTTTATTGAACTGTTCTTTTGATTATTTAAATCGATTTAGAAATCTGTTTTCACTAACACAGGCTACTCCTAAAACAAGTGAGAGGCTTATTTTGTTTATTTATAAGCTGATTAGTAAAATAATGTAAGTTTTTCTTGCAGACAATCTTGTTTGCCCTTTTTCTGTTTGTAAAGTAAAAAAGACTAACAATGGTGAAGCAAAACTCTTCTGATTGTGAAGTTGTCTTTGTACTGATGTAGCATTTTTTTCTACTCAAGGGTTAGAGCAGCTGTGCTTTGGGTGAAACTGTGTCACAACTTACCTTTGCTGAAAGGGGGCAATCCTGTTTCCCTGTCTCTCCTTCCTTGGTAGCTGGCCATGCACTCCACCCCATGCCCTGCTCCATTTTTGTTGTCTTTGAACGAAGCAGCAGGCAGGTGCGGCTTGCTAACTTGGCACTGCAAAGTAAGTTAATATTCTGTCAGGTTAGTGAGATGAATCAACCCAGCAGAGGGTCTCACAGACACCAAAACTCACAAAAGAAGGAAGGGATGGAAATTGGGCAGTGAGTGCCACAGGAGAGAAGGAAGAGCAGGACCTCCCTTTTCTCTTTGCTGCTTATATTAAGGTCAATTCTGCTGAAATATGTAACTTCGCTCTTGGGCTACTGAAGTCTGGCTATAAGTAGTTTAGACATACTTAAGGAATCCTGTGTAGTTTACCTTGCAAGGCAACTATACATGAAAAGTTTTTGTGTTCAGGAGCTGGTGTTGCCCTTCTTTGTGTACGGGATTCCCCCCAGCTCCACAGAGAACAATTAAAATTCTGTGTCACCATTTTGAAGCCTGTCAGCCATTACAGCACTGCATGTGCTCTCTGGATTTGATACCTCCCTACCTCCTTTGGTTATGTACAACCAAACAGGCATTAGTGAAACAAGTTAGAGTTAACTACAGTAACATAGAATTCCTTCTCTGAGGCTTCAAGCACAAATACCTTTGTATTCTTCTTTATAGTCCTTACATCCCATATTTGGCTTCGGCAACCTGAGAGAGAGTTCACAGCTGCTGCTTTCTCAGTGGGTATCTGGCTCTGGAGCGGAGATGGGTGGCTCCTCTCTGGAGCACTTAATTGGAAGATAACAAGCTGTTGAATTTCTACTGTGAGACAGTAGAACCTCCACCCTCTCCTTTCTTTTCCCTCTCAGTAGATAAGTAGATAGGACTTGCAACACAATGTCTTGTGTTTTAGTAGCGATGGCTATATTTGCCTTTTGTACTGTAACTGACCAACTCAAGCAATGGATAGGCCACATGTGGATTCATTAACTGAAGACGTTTTTCTTCCTCAAAGCTGAGTTCCCCAAATCCATCAAATCTGTTTATACATGTTCCATCTTAACTATGAAAAGTTTTATTGGCATTTAATTTGTCTTTCTTGGTTTCAGTAGTCGAACTGATGCTGAGATCCAAAAAGACTAACATATATTACATACGTTTTTATTACTGTAATCTTCTTGCCTTTCTCAGTCTCATAGTAAAACCAGCATTTAAAAGATACCTTGTTTGTTTTGCAGAGTTGTTGGCCGCCCACGATAACAGGAGGCATCTCACCTTGCATAATTATTGAAACACCTCACAAAGAGTCAGCAACCACTGACTTCTCAAGATTCAAAAAGTACAGATTCAGGAACCTCTTCATAAATCCATCACCTTTGCCAGAACTCAAGTAAGCTTATTGGATGCAGCAGTTGTTGATGTATTATCAAATGTGCCGAACTACCGTAATAAAATGTTGTATTGTGCCTGGGGGATACACACCATCTTGTTTCCTCCCACAAAAAATCTGATGTCAAAAAAAGTAAAAATTCCATTTTTTTGGTTGTTTGGGGTTTATCTTGTCTTACCAGACAAATAATTTTCATCTTTCAGAGCTATCTTTTTTTACCTTAATACTGGAGACTGGAAGTGGTTAAGAGGCACATAATAGTTACACTAAACATCTTTCAGTGCTATTAGAATTGAGTGACCAAAAAATACTAAGCAAATTTTTCTTAAAGAACTAAAAATGTTCAAATGAACTTACAGCGATATTGCTGTGCATGTAGTTTGCTAATGCAATGCAGTATGCTTGGTGCAGTCACAGTTCTAGAAAGTTTTATTTCTGCAGAGGGGTAGATTAGCTGATTAAATCGGTTTTCAGCTTCATAACTTCTTAGACATTTAGGTATGCTAGATGAGTACCCTGTTGCTGTTTGTTTGAGCCCAGGGTTTAATGAAAGAGGATGTAAATTTGCTGCAAACTGCTAGGGAAAAATTCTGCTGAGGTCAAAGAGAAATTAAGCATTACTTTAGGAGAACCTTTCGAGATACACCTTGAGTTTCTTTGTTCTGGCCAAAACTGTAAATATTTTTCTCAAACTAAACTGGACAACTTCACGTACGTCCTGTGTTTCTTGGGGAAGGGGTATGTTGCCTTTCTGTGGGAGGATTTGGTTTTATCTTTTTCTGAACAGCTACCCAACAAGGCAAAATAGGAAACTCTGGTTGTGTGTGCAACTCTGGGAGATGCACGGTCAGTTTTATTGTCTGTTCTATAGAACTGTACTTGCTGATGGTCTTGGCAGGCTGCTGTTTTGGTGATGTAAAATGTCCCAAGTATACCTGCAGTTTGCCAATTACCATAAGGATCTTCTAGTATTCAGAAGCCAAAAGGAAAAATCTGCATATCTGTTAACCAAAAATAATGAGTTTTTTCTCCTTTTGTGAATTGTAGATATGCTTAATAACACTTTGTGTAACTTTATTCCACAGCTGGGGAAATTCCAAAGATGTCTGGCTCAACATCCTGATGAAGGAGAACAGATATGCTCACTGCAAACACTTCACATCACTACATTCCAGTCTGCAGCCTCACATGAGATCCATACTGTTAGACTGGCTCTTAGAGGTGTGTCCTTTTAGTTACTTGGCCATGTGTTGTGCCTGTGAGGTAGGCAGGTAGAAGCAGAGCTTTTGCACAAAGACCTCATAGCAACATATTCAACTATTTCGCAACAAAACCAGTGACTGCTTTTGATCTCCTTGGTGAGCTGCATCCAGGCCTTCCCTGGCAGGAGATGCTGGAGGCTCCACACAGGACAGTCAGCAATAGTACTTAGCTTTTGCTCTTGCCATACTAGTTCTTGTAAGAGAGAGAATCTAGTTTTTAGATACTTGTATTGAAGTTGCTGTAGACAGAGCAGTTATGGAACTGTAACTTTAAATGTTAAGGCTGTATCTAAGCCTAAGAGCAGAAGAAAGTAGAGTATCAGTGGATGAGAGCTGAAGATTCTTGATAAGACAGATCCCTATGTGAAAGGATTGCAAATAAATCCTATCCAAATTCCAGTCTAATTGGTTTACTTTAGGCCGTTCCAGTTGTCAAATAAAATGGAAGCTCTCAATCTTGGTGGCCTGTGCGAAGGCGTATCAGTGTTGTAAATAGAGAGTCGTGTTCGGGAGGCGTTTCCAAGAACTTTGTATTGAGCAGATTCCATCACCACTGCCAAAAGCAATTCTTGCCCATCAGCAGAAGGGACTTTGCAGACTTATCAATTCCATATCAAGTACTCTAAGGAAACAGGTGTTACAGTGATGCTCTGGCTGTCTTGATGGAGCAGTCAGTGCCAATAGAGAGAATTTCAAAAGAAAAGAAAGATTTTATTTTTGTAATGGTATGGACTGAATAAAAACATTTGTGTGCTTCACTACTTCCTCTAAAGTATAATTTACATACCACCATTAAATTGGCTTTTTGTGCTTTTTTTGAAGTCTTGAACTCTCAGGAAATCATTCAGTTTCCAAACAAGAATGTCAACAAGAGCCTTGCTGTTTTCCAGCTCAGTGGTTCTATATTTCACAGTGGATTTAAGTTCCAGCAACTTGGAGAGTTCTCCAGTAGCTCCTAACGCCATCTTCTGTAACATTATAACTGAGATACTGTTGAAAGTGTGAAAGTGGGCCATTTCTTTACAGGTGGACCTGGTCTGTACAGTTGTAGTTCTGAATCTTCTTTGGAGTTCTAGTTAATAATATCAGAGTAGCACATCAATTGGCAAATATCATATCGGGTCTATGTGCTATTTCTGCCACCCAGTTGAATTTTTGGTAGCCAGGAAGGGCTTTAATTTACAAATGAGCTTCCAACCTTATCTTGGGAAGTAGCTAGTAGTAGTGAGATTTTATTCTGACTTTGTGTCCAAGCAAAATAATGTTGGGATCTATTTCTTGGATATTCTTTTCCGTTCCTGTTCTTTACTGCATGTAGATAGTAAGTAATCTACAGATACCTAACTGCTTTCTAGCTGTGGAAGGGATACAGAGCTTCAGATGAAGTGGAGTTGTGGAAGTCCCGCCCAATTCAATTAGAAATTATGGGAAGCACTACTTTTCATCTAAGATCTCCAGGCCTGGCAGCCTCCTTTTCTTTTTTTGTTGAACTGGCATTTGAAACACTTTGATACAATGCGAGTATTAAAGTTTTCCCTGCCAGGGAAACCTGCAATGGGATGGAGCAGATGGCGGCTCTTGCTGTTTTGTTCCTGCTTAGTGAGGCTGTCAGCGAGCCTGAAGGGCTGCAGGCAGTGCTCCTGGGCTGCCAGCAGAGCCCCTTCCAGCAGCAGCTTCCAGGCTTATTTTGCTGTAGAGCCAGACTTCAAATTTTTTAGTGGTTCTGCCCTGGAACAGAGCTACTAGGAATATGGGGAGGATTTGCTCACTGACTTCAACTTGAGGCTTGAGTCCTTCGTATTCATAATCAAGCTAATTAGTTTGTGTGTATGTGTGTGTTGCTGTTTTGTTAGGTTTTTTTTTCCATCAGCAAGGTTTCACTGAGTGGAAAGCTGTTTGTACTCATTTTTAGGAAAACTGGTTGCTGCTTATATTGGAAAAAGTATTTTTTGAAAACATGTTAGTGCATCACAGGCAATTCATGTTTAGGTGGGAACATGGGAAACACTTTTTCCAATCCCATACTAACCACTGCATCTTACCACACCAAGATAGGTGATGGTTTGTGTGTGCAATTAAAACTTGACTATCCCAATGAGTGTACACAGACTTTTATAACAGAAAATTGAATTTCTTTTTTTTTTGCCCTGTTGTAGGTGTGTGAGGTGTATGCACTCCACCGGGAAACCTTCTACCTGGCTCAAGACTTTTTTGATAGATTCATGTTGACACAAAAGAACATTAACAAGAGCATGCTTCAGCTCATAGGAATTACCTCATTATTCATTGCCTCCAAACTTGAGGTAAGGAGCTCTCATGCAGGGAGGAGGATAGTGAATTTGGAGTAACTAAAAGGAGAGTGATAACATTTATTTATTCTGAGTCTTTTGAACCTGCAATGCTGAAGGTCAGGAGAAAATTTGTCTCCATTCAGCTGTGTGCACATGTCAGTCTCTTGGAGTGTAGTCTTTGTCCTCCCTTTCCTCAGCAGCAGGGATGAAGACCACATAAACTTAAAAGGCATGCAAATGTGCTGGAAGTAGTTTTTGTTTTGTCTGTCTTTTTCCAGCTATCCAGCAGTTGGTAAACAGTCTCAGGAATGGGTGTGGGACTTAAACAAAACCAAGCCTAGGTTTTAAACTGCCTGTACATCAGGCTGATATCTTATGAACCCATCTAGTGGAGTTTTAGTCTCTTAAAGTGCAGCGATGGTGATGTGTTACATTGTGTGCTATATCTATGAGCCAAGAGTGTATTTTTGTATAGTGCACAGTAGGCAGAACTGAGAGGAAAACTTAATATCCCAAGTTTTTATACTTGGAACCCCCAGATCTCAGTGTTGTTCCCAAAGCCAAGGTAGTGTGCTATGAGCTGTCCTAAGGAAGTCATGGGGCCACAGACGCCATGGGGCCAGCTGGTAGAGGAGGAGTTTTGCTGGCAACCTCTCTTTTACTAACACACCTGGCTATGCTTGACCCCAACTGGCATGACTGGGTTGTTAAATTTTCTTGTCAGCCATCTCTGCACGTTTTGCCAGTTACAGTGGCTGGTTGTGGGATTTTCACCTTTTTCTAACTTATTTTTTTAACTATGTGACTACATGAGCACTGGCAGTGCAGGTAACCTCTATCAGGCAGCAATTTCTACCACAGCAGTGTCCTGTATTAGGATTGGGGTGGTCCATGTTTTCACATTAGCTGGGGGATGGCTGACTAGAAAGAGGTATAAATGAAAGGGAATCCTGATTGCTTGGTCAGCGTTTATTTCCCCAAAAGCTAGAAGAGTTGTAATAAGTCCACTGTGTTTTACAACAGATACTAAAAAAAAAGGTTATATAATTCCTCCTCACGCTGTAAGTTTCAAGTCACTCTATAAAATGAGAAAAACACTGTAGAAGCATAAGAAACATGAACATGCCAATGTGGACTGAAAAGAAGAAAATTATCTGCCATTATCTTCTTAATCTTTCTTAGAACTGTAAGCCAATCTAATCTTCTTTTTCCCTCTTTTCTCTCCTTTTAAAGGAAATCTATGCTCCTAAAATACAGGAATTTGCTTACGTCACCGATGGTGCTTGCAGTGAAGATGATATTGTAAAAATGGAACTTATTATATTAAAGGTAATGATTTTGCTGTGTTGGCAAGGGCTGGTTGAAAGACTGTCCAGTGGAGCCTTGTGTTTTAATGTCACTTGTTTGCTTAGAAAAGGAATGTTTGGTATGACCTGTTTCTGCAAAAGAGTGAAGCCTTTGTTGGATGTGCAGTGGGTCTCTGAAGCCCCTGGCGAGGGTGCAGTCCCTGATTGTTGGAAGTCAAGCAGGTATCTCCTGCTTGTTATGAACATAAAGGCTCTTGGCAGTGCAGTCAGCCATGGGGCAAAGATAGAAGGCTGTCACAGTAATGTACTGCACTTGCCAAGGTCTCTTGCTGTCCAGGATCAGGGGCCTCTAGAGAGCCAGGTAAAAGCCTGGCATTACTCAGTGCTCCTCATGTTGGGAAGGATCTCTCTTTACCAGCACAGAACTCTTCATGCATCTGTCCTTCCTTAATAGATACGAACTGCA
Source organism: Serilophus lunatus (assembly GCA_013399895.1). Taxonomy (NCBI): domain Eukaryota; kingdom Metazoa; phylum Chordata; class Aves; order Passeriformes; family Eurylaimidae; genus Serilophus; species Serilophus lunatus. The sequence continues at coordinate 274,566 of VXBA01005208.1, read as the reverse complement.
GGCTCAGGCAGCCAAGTTCAGCCTGAAGGCTTGAAGAAATACTCTTTAACTTCCCAGCTTCTGAATGGGAAAATACGCAAGATCCAGCTGTGCAAGGGCATGTTTCAGCTGATGGTATCACAGCCTGTTCAAAAGCAGTGGGAATACATGCAATCTAAAATGACTGTTTGTACTTGGAATTGTACATAATCTTTAGTGTCTTTTAAGGATCTGTGCAATAATCTCAGATGGAGAGATATGTGAAGAAGTCAGAGCACAAAACTGTCCTCTTAAGGCACTTAACTGTTAAATCTTTGTAGGCTTTAAAATGGGAACTCTGTCCAGTGACAATTGTCTCCTGGCTGAACCTCTATCTTCAAGTGGATGCTCTGAAGGATGTTCCAAAAGTGCTGCTACCTCAGTATTCTCAGGAAAAATTCATTCAGATAGCACAGGTAGGTGGTAAACTGCTGGAAAATGCTTCTTGATGAACAATTGAATATTGCACCCAAAAAGCCAAGAGAGGGAGTGTTCCTTGTTTTCCCTCACCTGTTAATTTGTTAAAGAACGTGCAGGTTTGACTCTACCACCGAAGTTCACACTCAGTCTTGATGGCCAGTACTGCTGTTTCTTGTCTCCTTGCTCTTATGTATTTTGACTTTTCTGTACACTGGAAAAATACTTTTTATTTTTTTAGTCACTATACACTACAGCATTCTGTAAACAGCAGCAACAGCTCTGAGAGGAAGGTGGATAATTTAGGACCCTACAGACAGCTGGCTGTTCCTACCTGTGTTGCCCCTAACACTGTTTCTGTGTAATTGCTGAGAAGGCAGCCTGGGACTGTTTTGACTGTTTGGAAAGTGCTGTGGTTCAGTTGGTATGGACATGTGTTGTCCATACAAGCCCAATCTCCAAGAGGCTAACTGAAGCTCAGCAGCTCAGCAATGTAAATACTAGACAAGGTACTATTTAAATTTAAGAAAATATCTTCCTGGAGCTCAGTCCTGTTCCAGGACAGAGATTGCAGGAGGGCTGCTGTATGCATAGCCTTCTCTGAGACAGGATTACACTAAAGTATCAGCTTGTTAAAATTTGTTCCTCTTCATTTTCTCAGCTTTTAGACCTGTGTATTCTGGATGTGAATTCTTTGGACTTCCAGTACAGAACACTAGCTGCTGCAGCACTCTGCCACTATACCTCAATTGAAACAGTTAAGAAAGCTTCAGGTAAGATGCCTCTAGAAATCTTGACCTTGCTAGGCAGGGAATTCTGGAAGCTATCACTGCTGTTAAGAATATATTGGTTTATCAGGCTGCCATGAACAGTTTGTTCTGTGGGTTTCTTTTCCCCTTAATTTCGCTTCCTACTGTTTCAGATGTTACAAAGACTCAAAAAAGAAGAAAACCCCTTCAGAAGCGCAGTCTTTGCTGAGGAACAAAGTAGCTTTACTGTCCTTGCTTTTGGGTTAATACTTGCTCTATGACTTCAGTTGTTTGGGGAATCATTAGCTGTATTTTTGGATACTTTTTCTTCTAAAATACACTTCTCAAGTAGTCATACAGGTCTGTCACCAGCACACAGGGCATGTTTTTATAGCATGACCCAAAAACTTGTATTCAAGTAGAAAGTTGCGACAGCCTCCCCTGGAAAGCAGCAAGAACCCTTGGGGCCTGCATTCACCATCCTCAGCCACCAACCCCTTCCAAGTAGCAAGGATAAGGAAGTGCTGGTGGTTTCTGAGTGGATGTTTCTGAATCTTTATCTGCACTATTAGTTACTGTGTTTTTAAACCTACGGCCATATTGGAACACTGCAACTCCTTTATGATTTTTAAATATATTCCTGTGTTCTACTCTGTAGGCTTAGACTGGGACAGCATTTCAGAGTGTGTGGAATGGATGGTTCCTTTTGTGAATGTGGCAAAGAAAGTCCCTGTGAAGCTGAAGAACTTTAAGAAGGTTGCAGCAGAAGATCGACATAATATCCAGACACACACACACTATTTGGATATGCTGGTAGGTGGCCTGTGGCTGTGCAGTTCAGTGCATTACATTCCTTCTCCTGAGGCAGCTCTGGGTTGCCAAGCACCTGCCAAGTGTGGTCAGAGGTGCCCAACCACTGGTGATGCTGTAAACAACATATATTTTACCATAACTCTCCCAAGCCATAAGCAGTACTGGTTAAGTGTTTTTAAGATTATTATCTTTACTTTGTTGTGTAATGTCACCTTGGTTATACTCAGTATCCTAACTCTGGAGGACGAGTGGTGTGAGGAAGCACTGCTGACACGAGAGTAGACTTTGTCATGGGTATTAACTGTTGTCTTCTTCCCCCGATACACAGGAAGAAGTGAACAGTGGAGTAATGTCTACTGCCCCAGGTCAGCTATCACCCACGTCAACAGGAGGAATAATAACCCCTCCCAAAAGCACAGAGAAGAAATGAAACACAATCAAACATGGTGAACAGATTCAGAAACAGGACTCGGTGCTTCAGAACAAGACTACACTAAAGGTGACTCATGTTCTTTACTGCTATTCAAGACTTAGACAGTAAGAGATGCAGCAGATGGAAATTGAGACCAGCATCCTCCTACGAACTTGAGAAAAAGTGTTAACTGAGCATTCCACTCCCCCTGCCACAGGAGCCTGGACCACTTTGGTCCATTTTGACATGACTTAGTTCAATTCTCACCATTCCTAACTTACGAATTCCAAGAACTTTTTGAATAGGGCTGAGTGCCAAAATTTGTCCATTCAGCTTACATGTCAAACTTGCTTTAACCTGTTTGACAGCTTGTACGCATTACCTCTTGACTTGTTTTCTTTCTCTTGGTAAGGTCAGAGCTCCCTGCCTGTTGAGTTAGTCCCCCCCAGCTCAGGTGTGCAGTATTACAGAGAGGCCTGTGGGTAAGCAGTTTATGTCTCTGAAACCACTCAGCTGGTGCAGTACAGTGTACCCAGCCTTGTATCAAATTCCAGCTCCACAGGAGGCAGATAAATTTAAGGCAACCTTTTAAGCCTGCCCCTAAACTTCAGGTTTAGTGTTATCACTGACCTCAGGTAGAAGTATCAGCAAAGAACTTGCTGCTGAAGTAACTGTAACTGGAAAAAGTACAAACCTAGAACTCCTTTCTTCAATCTTATATGACCCAGCCACCAACTTGCAACAAGAAAGAACACTGAGAACTGGAGAAGGTATGGAACAAAGCCAGCTGCAGGTACTCTACAACCACTCACATCATAGGAACAGTATTTTAAACTGTCAAGCTGTAAGTTACTAGTGTTTATAAACAGCATTAACTACTGTGTTTTCCTTGGAATATTCACTACCTCTGAGTCACTTCTGTGATGAAGGGCAGTACTGGGAAATATGGGTATCAGTCCTTCTCCCTCTTTCATGATGCTCCTACCTGTGCTCCACCTCCAGGGACAAGTGTTACAAGACACTGAGCAGCCCACAAAGCTGCACTAGAGCATCAGGTGCCACCCACACCCACTTTACACTCACACCAACTTGGCAAACTTGAATTCATGTCTTCTTCAAACAAGCCATTGTGGAACGTGCTGAAGTTGCATCCAGCCTTCTGTACAGTTTGTAAAAATAAGGGGTTTATTATAAGATTTCATCTATTTCTAAGAAGAAAGATACTAGACTGTAAATGTTGTATAAAAATTTAAATGTTTTAAAAAATAATAAAGTCTTGTAAGATGTTTTTTCCACTTTTAGACATTTTATAATAGCCTTCCAGCAGTATCCTAGAAGTAAAGTTTTGCCATTGCTTGAAGAAACTTCTTTTTCCTTCTCTGTGCAGCAAGCTGTAGGACTTCCTCAGGATTACTGGCATTCAGCTCTGTCTGGCCAATGGCTTTTATCTTGAAACAAAAGAAGAGACACCATTAGCAACAGGTCTTCCAGTAAAGCTTTTTCATCTCAAGGCATTTTCAGCTCTAGTTTCAGGGGTGACGTATTTCTGTAACGTGCTCTGCCACCCCCCTCCCTCTCCACAATGTTTTGCCTGAGCACCCAGACTAAAAGAATTGTGTGACAAAATTACATCTGGAAGTGGGAATTCTTTTTTAGAGGTGGTTTCAGGGAGGGAAATCCCAGCACCCTGAGCAGCCTGGGTTAACTTACTGCTATCTGCCGCTTGTCTGTCTCGCCTCTTTTGTGGTGGAGATCTGAGGGCCAGTCAAGAAAAGCCACTTAGGTGGGAACCAGACTTTGTCCAGCCATGAACAGCCAGTGTGAGTGGCATTTCAGCAAAAGGATACATGTCAGATACTCCAAGATGGTGACATCCCAGATGTATTCATAGTAAGAATCCATAGCATCATGACTGAAGGACAAGGGGCAGGTTTGGTTATCTGACACATTCTCATTCTATGTTTATGTATCTGTAAACTTTGTTGTAACATTTACCTGTTCTGTTCCTGCAGTGCCTTAAATGCAGTTTTATAGTCAACTTCTCTGAGGAACTGGCACAAAATAGCTACCTGTAAGGAAAGGCAGTGATTCCAGCAGCCACATTGGACCCTTCCATGGAATGCCTTGCTAATCTCATTCCCTTTCTGGACCTAATCTAGTCCTTGCTTCCACAGCAAGCAAATTCTGAGCACTTGCACACGACTTATTCTGACACATCAACAACAGCAACAGCTAAAATTAAAAGGGATTTACTCAAATCTGAAGTGGTTGAGTTGGCTTCCACTTATAAATGCACTTATTAGCTTTTAAATGAGCCTAATATAAATTTTGTTACTTCATGGAGAATGAACAATCCCACTTAGCAGCAAGAGACACCTGTGGCTATCCCAGGCTCCCAACACCACCCCACAGCTACTCTCTTGTTTCTCTAGAAAAATCCATTTTATTATAAGAAAGTCTGGGGATGTTTTGTCCTACTTATTTCTACTTGTTACAACATTTCCAAGTATGTGTTTATTTACTAATTCATTTAAGCAAAGGTAGTAAAAACAATCTACTGCAGATTGCATTTCCAAGGAAAGTTGGTTCGGTCTTTTAAAAAAAGTTCTCTCCCTCACTTTTTGTTATTAAAATGTTTACAAAGAAATGTTGTACTTAATGCCATGTTTTACCTCTTACCTGGGTGTGACAGTTGAGTAAAGAGCAACACTTGATCATTCTTTTTATCACCTACAGACAGGTTAAGAAGATAAAACACAAGTTCTGAAATCCTCATTTTGCAACATAAAGAGAAATTTTAATTAGTTTTTTTAATTTGAGGGACCAGTTAAATAGCTGTCTACTTCTAACTGCCCTAACTTTGGAGATGTCCCAAGGGTACAGTGTGAGCTGTGGGACAATGCACTGTGTTTGCACAAGGGAGCCAGGACATGGTCTGCTGAAAAGCTTCACCTTCACGTCCTGCTGCCCACAGGAAAGGCCTGACAGGTGGGACCAGCATGGACAAAGCAAGGACAGGCACCAAGGCAGGCACATGCTGCTGTGTGACAGCACAGGGGTCCCAGCTGGGACACGAGGCACAGCTTAGACAGGGCTGTGAGCATCCAGGGTTCCCAGATGGCAGCTGAAGCTCCCACAGGCCATGTAAATGGCAATATGAAAGGAGCAGCAAAGGGGTAGTGTTAGGGTTAACCCCAACCCCTTCCCTGGATCTAGGCAGTTCCTACTTCCTACCAAAACACAGTCTACAGGTAACACAATGGTTTCCTAACAAAAAAGCAAATGCCTGGAAAAAGGCTGTAACAAGCTGTGTCTGGGCTTGAAGATGCCCTCAAAACTCACAGTGATGATGAGATTCTTGCATTCCACTTGCAAGTGACAAGGCATTTGTTACATGCACTTGCAAAGCACACAAGGTACGTGCTGTGCTGTACCTCCAGCACACTCTGACAGGGGCAAGCTACAATCCCACCCCTTTCTAGGTAGCCTTGCACAGCACTCATGCAGCTCTGCTGTCAGAGCCTGGGACAAAAACATCAGTGCTCTGGGCTTTTCCATTTGCTCTCTACCCCACTGGTGTCCCACACCAGTGCTTTCCCAGTGGAGATCTCTGCAGGCTCAGGCTCTATAAACTAACAGAAAAGCCTGTTGTGATTCAGCAAAGGAGAAGCTTCAGGGTTTCCTATGGCCTTCAAGTGACATGCTAAAAAAGAAAATGGTCCTATGAGGATTTATATCCCTAAATGCATCAAGATACAAAATCTCACAGGCTACAAGAATGTGTGTGTGCTGAACAGTTTTGTCTCTGGAATCAGGATGCTGACTGAATCCAAAAGGAGACTTTTGTAAATCTAAATCCCACTTTAACTCACCTGGTCTGTGTACACATCTGGTGGCACCATCTTATTAAAGAAGTCTGAGCAAACAGCTCCTGCCTGCAGGTAGTAGTGAAGGGCTGCTGAATACTGATTTGTTGCTGCCACAGAAAAAAATCAAAATAAGGTCTTAGAAGAAAACATGGCAGTAATTTAATACTCAGATCAATTGTTTATAGAATTATTCAGACACACGTATTTCATAGCTGAATTTTACTGAGGAAGTGACTTGCATTTCCTTAAAAAAGCAAAGACACACAAGGGATGGTAAAACGATGGATGGAAAAACTATACAGTGGGGAAAATTACAATCACAGGCAAAGTTCTGCCTTTTGAGAATTGCTTTTTATTTTTTCAGCTAGTGATCTTGAATCCATCAACCTTAGGAGTGGAAGTGTGCTTCAGTGAACTTAGCACACACAGTGGCAGTGAAGGAGTTTAGTTGGTGTGAGTGAGAGGAACAGCTGATGACAGTTCTACTCCCAATATGCTCCTGAACTGACAGGCAGCAGCCTTTTCTTCAGAGGGTCTGGCAGGAGCAGCCCTATTGTCCACATCACTGTTGAGATACAGACCTGCCACACACCAGGAGTGCTCCAACCACTGTTCTTCCAGGTATCAGATTTGTGGCCCCCTACATAAAATGTACTCCTGGGATGCTGCTGCACTTTGTACAAGCTGCCAGTTTATAACCCTGAATCACTCTGCCACATATAAGGTGACAGCGCTAAACACAAGATTAGACCCCTCCCCTCACCCCAAGGGTTACAAAGCATCTTCTAAACAAATGGGTCTCTTTTGGGAGCAACAGACTTGCATTTCTGCTCCTCATCTTACTGCACACCACAGACATCCTTCCAGTCCAAAAAAAAGATTTGGAAACTTGCACCTTGACTGTGATAGACCAAAGCACCAGCAAGTAGATGCCAGAGGCAGAGAATATACCATTTTACAGCCAATCTGTCTTGAAAGCTACACTTCACTAAAGTGGCTTCAGCAGATAATTTATGTGGAAGAATGTGCAGCTACCTTTGAGTTTAGCTGTGGCCATGTCCTTCTCTGCACATACACCAGGCAGTACCATACCTGCCTGTCTGTCCTTAGGGAGGTCATTCTTCTGCACTTATCCCTCTGCACTCTATTTACTCACATTATAAAGCAGCCCTCAGGAACTGACTCTAATTTAACAGAGCATAATATCACACAGACTGGGCAAGATTTCCCCAGGCAGCTGCTGCCCTGGTGCAGTCTGGGGGTGTGTCAAAGTGCCCAGAATCTGAAACTCATTGTATTGTCCCAATTCTGCTGGCTGCTCCCAGCTGAGGAGCAAGAATAAGCACTGGGAAAGCGGCAGGTGAGGACAGAATAACAAGAAAGAGCTTCCTAACACAAGCAATACCAGATCAGGAGTCCATGCTTTCTCTTTTACAAACCCTAGATACTTCCCTATATAAAATAAAGATTTTCTCCACTCTGTTCACCTTCTGCTCCAGCAAAGCTGATCTCACAACTTTCCATTTACCTATAAAACACTCCCGTATCAGGTTTGCATAATTACACCACTCAAGGACCAACTGCACTAGAAAAGTGAGGTTTAAGATACTTTGCTAAAGTTCCCCTTACCCTAAAAGCAAGTCTGCACGACTCACTGGAAGCTCAGCCTCCCCGTGGGCTTAGACAACCTCCCAGACAAATGCACCTACACTATTGCCTCTGAAGATTTTAACCTCATGCATCACTCCAACCTTCTTCTCGTAAGAAAATAAAAGGAAGGTTATGTCAAGCAAATCTCAGAGCAACGAGGTACCCCTATACACATGCGAAAAACAGACATTGGTTTTACTTACCAAAATAAATATCTGCCTGAATAATTAACCAGAAGTGGTTGTTTGCATTGATGGTCAATGCATAGCTGACCAGCTCTTTTACTGTAACAGCCACAGCTTCGAAGTCCACTGATTGAAGACTAAAGAAAAAACAAACAAATAAATTCCTAAATGATTATTTTGGTTTTTTGACCATTAATCTGATTTCCCATCTAGTTTAAGTCCAAAGCACCTTGCACTAATTGTCAAGGAGAAATAATTCCAGAAAATATTCAGTGTTGACTAAAACTACTGTTCATTTGTTCCAATACAGGAAATCCAAGAGAACAAATATATCCTTCACAGACTTGGACAGAAAGTCACAACTTTATACATGGGTGACACTATGAAAAGGTTCTGTGCAGGAATATATGTTCTCAGTTTCCAGAAGTTTGAAGAACAACATTTGAAACCACTGCAAGTTTATCCCAGCATCTGCATGAATGACCAGAGACAGGAATCTCCGAAAAATTGTGGAAATAGTTCAGCAAGAGAGACTGGGAATGGTTTGGCACACTCTTTGTTTATGTGAAATCTCCATTTTTAAAAACATGGGGTTTTTTTTCACCCTACTGTTAAATTCTGATAACAATGAAAACACCTTTTTTCTTCTTGGCCTTAAAGTTTACACTAAAGTCTACATCAGTACTGAGACAGTTCAATCAGACTGACTACAGACACATTAACCCCACCACACATTACACACTCTCTCATGAATCATCTCTCCCAATGCACACATGGAATCTAAAACAGATTCTGAGGTTCCACCCCCAAGTAGCCTCCAAAATTATTGGAGAAATACAGTTCAATCCAGCTGGAATAAATCAAAACATACCATTTGCCACTTCATATTTTGGCTACGATTGAAGCACATCTCAAAAAACATGAGTGGTTTCATACTGAAGTATTGTATAGTTCACACAGTTATATACACCTTAATGAAGCACAGAGCAAAAATCCCTGTTTCTTCACCTTCCTCTTCCCCATATCCCCATCAGGACTATCAAATTAGGAGCCAAACTCTCCAAGCAATCAGACTAAACCTCCCAAGGACAGAATGAAGGCCCTTACATGGCAAAAATCACACAACACACAGGAACTGGAACAAAACCCATTTCACAAATTCCTATTTTTAAAATTGCATTTTTAACCATCATCTTACTTGGGGATGGATGAGGGCCAGATTGAAATGTGCTCTGCTGCAATATCATTCACAATGTCTTCCTATGAAAAGACAGATGGTAAGAGAAATCACAAGAAATGTTCCAAGAAAACCCAGAAAGGTTTTTGTGATATATACTAACCCGAACATTATGAAGTTTGACAAACAACGACAATATGGTGGTTAAAACCAGTGGTTCCTGTAAGGATAAAAAAAAAAAGTATTCCCATGAACTAACCAAACTCCACTTTCTTTCCTAAGCTCTAGAAGTTTTGACATCATTATAATTTCCTATTGATAGAGGGCACTATTTTGTTAAGAGATCTACAACACAAAGATACTGTGAGAAAGTTGCTGTAGGAAGTTTTTAATTACTTCAGATTTTCCTGAATAACTCATTGGGTATAAACTCTACTTTGACTTTACACATCTTTATGTTGTTTCTCTGGCTACTGCCTAACCTTAAGCCACGTATACTACAACTTCCTATGCATTTACAAACCCACAAGCTATAAACAATTTCCCTTCTTCTTACTTCTGCTTCTTGGTTAGATGCATGTAGCAGCTTCCTTCTCTCTCCAAAACTTCATGACAGCCACAATAAAATATACTCCCAATGTTAACAGGTCTTCACTGTCAGAATTCAGGATAATTTTTTATAAGCTATTCCACATTGCTGTTTGACAATTATAGCAAATTCAGAAGCTTTTCAGACACATGAGACACCTATATATCTGTTGGATTTTCTAGAGTTTAACAGGGAAAGTCCAGAAAAATATCTCAAAAGGAAGTTGTGGCTGCAAACATATTCTCAACACCACTGTGACTTACCCGAAGCTTTTTGATGAAGGACAACAATTCACTCCTAAATTAGGGACACAAATACCCATGTAAGTAATCATTCACAACAAAGAACATATAAAAACTTAAACCACCAAAAATAGAGTCAGTAGAGCAAATTCTTCATCCGCCAAAATATTCCCTCATCTGTAAGCTTACAAGCACAGGGTATATAAGTGAAAACACTCATCAGCTCATTCACTTTTAACAGTTGCTAGCAAATTTTACTTGTACATTTAAAACATGTAAATAAGGGGTATGTTATTCCGTCAACCTATAAAAAGCATGAAAGAAAACTGCTTTGTAGTAAGTCAGCCACAGACTCTAAAATGGAAAGCAATTGAACTGTACTGTAATTCCCCAAGCTAGGATTGCAATAATGACCTACAGACTCACAAAAGAGGGTACACAGTGATCATTTATAATGTACATTGATCTCCTCGTTATGCACAAGAGAAATCGTCACCATAAGACAATCCAGTGAAGCACAGCCTGTTTGGACAAGGTTTCACTGCTGCTTTTTCATAACAACAACAGCTAATAAAGAGTAGTCACTGCCTTTTACTGTTTGAATTAGAGAGGTCAGAAAAGGTTCAGTAACCTGGAGTACACATGTATTGCATCCTTTTCCTTGCCAGAGTACACAAACAAAACCCACAGTAGGCACAAACCCTCTCACACCCCTCCCACAGCTGGCCTTGAGGCACACATTAATCTGATTAGCTCAAGGCAGGCAAAGAAAGGGTCAGAAGTTTGACAGAGACACCTTTCCCAAATGTTTAATGTGGAAAGCTGTTCAATATAATACATTCCAAAATTTACTGTGTTAGACAATTGTAATCAGGCTTGGAGTTCAGAACAGGCAGAGAACACAGAGGACAAAATCAGAGAGTCCTAATCAGTCAGTTGAGACTTAGGTGACTGACAGTGAAATTACTCCAATCAAGAATATTTTCTTCTTTCATCTTCCTACCCTAACTTAGCTGAACCATCGTTTCTTTTCAAGACCGAATAACATTTAAACTCAAAAACACAAAGGCGAGTATAGCTGTGAGCTACGTGTTTAGTACAGTTCTAAAAGTATTTTACTGATACAGAGCAATTCTATTTGATGCAAAGCAGACACCTCCAACCCAGCAGCTAAGCTGCCCGATTGAGGCCATTGACTTTTTTGGGAAGATCTACACTAGTTAGCACAGCCATATAAGCATTGGTGTCTGCATGGTGACCTGAATCCCACACACTCTTTTGCCTCTGAAATTCTGCTACTATCCAACTCCCACAGTGGACAGGATGTAAACTCAGAGATGTTTAGCTGCTGTCACCACTCTGAGAGCAGAATCCTGGCAATTTTTGAAGGGAACATGGGGTCAAACCTACAATTCAAACCACCTTTAAAAATAATTTTAGCAAAACATACCTGTACATAATGCCCAGTGTAGACTCCCTGTGTTTTATCAAACTCACTCTGCCATCATTCCCCCGTTTGTGCTGGTTGGACACGCTGCAGATTTGTACTACAACTTCCCAGAGGTCTTTAGCTGTGCGTCGACTTTCTTTGGGACCTGGAAGTTCTTTGCATGTAGCAGCCAGCAACTGGCCCAGCTGTGCAATGCAAGGAATAAAAAATACAGTGACTACGCTTCTCTGCATATCGACTACAGCAAAGGAATGGCTGGTGTTTAAAATGGCTAAGCAGGTGATTTTAAATTACAAACTACAGAGGAATGTGACTAAACTTTGCAGCAGAGCACACTGATTAACAAGCTGGAAGACAGGAATTTACCAGAGTCTTTTTCCCTTCATTAGCTTCCTTAGTGTGTGTTTCATTACTACTGCCTTCAGAAAACAAATACATTGCATAAAACCTAAACTCCATAAAATAGTTTTAGAAAGATGGGCTCTCTAGAACTCACTTAACTTCCATATAACAGTTAATCTGAAGTGAAACTGGAACAATGTTATACAAAAAGAACCGAACCTCAAACCAGAAATTAAGAAATATCATAGGCAAGCAGAGCAGACCAAAAATGAATCTGTTCTGCAATATGATCTGTCTTCACCTCCACAGCCTGACTCTGAAGTAGAAACACTGCTGTAAAACCACTCTGAAAGTGAAGTTTCAAAAAGGTAGTACTTGAATGCCTCCAAAAATTCAACAATGGAACCATTACAATGCATTTGAAAAACAAGTGTCTTAGGAACAGAAACCAGACATGAAGCCTGAGATCTGCACACTTCTGATACCTCCTACATCAATCTATGCTGAGTTCCAGCTGAGGGGACAGTCCTTCGGGTAAGTGCTGCTACAGGGTTTCAATCAGCTCATGGATCATAACCACACATGCCTGATGCTTGTGGAACCAAGCTCAGCTGGCAGCCAACCAAGGGCCAGGATGAAGTTTGTTTCATTTGTTCTTGCAGCACAGTTTCCATGTCTTAAGTCATACACTTGAGCAGAAGGGTACATGCTTTTAAAAGTACAAAAGACTTCAACAGGAAAAAAGTCAATTACAATCTGAGCAAGCTTTGACACTGAGCACTCATTACCTTCACATAAGGATTAGTTTGAACCAGGGGTAATGGAACTTGCATGGTCAAATACTCATTCTCACACCAGTTTAACAGGAAGGCAACACATTCTTCAGCTATAACTTGTCGAAGAGGAATATCTAAAAGAAAATGGATTCTCTGCTTAACTTTTTTTTCTTTTGGAGAAAATAGTGTTGTATGAAAACAAGAAAACTCTATCCCTCTAATTAGCCATTTCTGTTCCACTGCTATCACAGGAAAACACAATGCTTTGCCCTACAAGAGACACCACCTCTGAAAATTAGGAGCAACAAGAGTTTCCTCTAAGCACAGCAGTATTACATTACTCCCTTGGTGAGAAACCCTGAGGAAAGCTTTTCAGGTAACAGTGCAGATATGCTTATCCTGCTCAAGTCCTTTAAGTGGCACTAAACAGAACCTGGTAATGGTTAACAATACGAAGGCATCATGATGTTGCTGCTCTCATTTCCAGCTTCTGAAAATTAATCAAACTTCTAAAGACTTATTAAAACCAGTGTCAAAGTCACCCTTGTTTTTCCACTTACATATCTAAATGATAAACGTGCAATATAAAGTTGTTTTGTAGTGACTTTTTCCCCTTCTCTCAAGGTTTGTTCTTTACTGCACCCCAGGAAAGACAGCAATGTACCTACCAGGTACTCTCATTTCCAAATATCCTCGGACTCTGCTTATAAGATCAGAAGGAGGACGTTCTCCAGAAACACCAGCTCCAGCTTCATGAGTGTAAATGTCCAGAAGCAGCATTTCATTCAGCATGACTTGACGGAGCTTTGGAGAAAACTCTGTCACAAGCTCCAAGCAAGCAGCAAAAAGCTGCTTTGCATGGACAAAATCCTGTAATAAAAATTATATGTGTTAACGGTTCCTAAAGGATTCATAAGGGAAGATACTAAGAGCTAAAGTGCTTTTCAGCTTTATCCTGGCTGAATCAGCCTCAGCATCCATCAGCATTGCTCAAGTATCTCACAATGACTATTTATATGTTCTTTGGACTTGCTACTAAGCTTAGCAGTTCCAGATTTTTCAAAGAAAACAAGAAGTTCAAGCAAAAACATACCAGAGGTAACTACTGACAAGTTTGTTGTAGCTGCAGTTTAGCAAACTTCCCAATTACAAGGAAAATAAAACAGTAATCTCATGAATTCCTTATGTAAAACACTTAGTCAAAACAACAGTCCTTCACACCGTTAAGTCAAATGACTATTGGATTTAGATGCCACGTGATTTAGTACATCATAATCAAAACTTCGTATGAATGAAATTATCTCTAAGCTCAATTCACTGGAAAGCCATTATCTCTGCTCTGGTGATGGAACTTTCAGAGACAGAAATATAACACACAGAGCTTATTACACCACTTCACTCAACTCTCAACTTCTCGGTTCTTTTTCTCAAAAAAAGCTTTCCATATTTTTGTTTCGTTAAAATTCGATTGTTCAAACTAGTCAGTAACCCCAGATGGCTTGCTCACCTTAATTGCACAGCAGTGTAGACCCTTCGCCATCAGGATGTAGACCAAATCCCTAGTCAGACTGTCTTTGATTCCTAAAATAACACTGCCGTAAACATTTGGTACTTCCCACTGGGAGAGAAATGCATAGGACATTTGCACGGAGACAAGTTTTAGAATTCACATCACTGCTTAAGACACTATAAACAATCCCCAAATATTGAAAATGACTGCCACCTTAATGCCAAGTCTTATCTTTAATCCAATCACAAGTAATGGCTCGTGTAGAAATACAATAAAAATGGCTGAATACCCTTTGTTCACACTCCGAATATGCAACAATTATGGGAGAGGGGAACCAAACTAAAAGGCAAGAGACCTTTACTTAAACAACAACAAAAAATCTTCCTTCTCCTGCTCCCACAGAAATTTAAGCTAAATCAATATTACTAGTTAGTCAGAACACTGAAAGCAAAAGCTGTGAAAAGGTCTTTTCTCCTAAGGAAAGCTTGAACTACAGCCAGTATTTCTTTAAAAGAAGGGTCATAGGTTTTCTTGTGATACTTCTCATATAGAATGTGAGTTTAGATATGTATCATCATTCTTATTAAACAGCCATTATGCAGAGAGGGAAAAGACAAATCCCACTGAGGATCTATGAGACAATGTTTACTGTTCATTGCAGTACGATACCTAACCAGCCCTTGAATTACAGCCTCTCACGACCACGTGAAGTGAATTACCTTATTTGAAATTGTCCAGAATTGACGTTCTGAAGTCATACCATGCAACTCGATTAAGATCTGGCGAATCCTCCAAGGATCTACAGACAGTATGAGCTGATGTTCAAGCTGGCCAATATTGACACTTGCTGAAGCTGGAAGAAAAGCAACCAGGTCTTCAGCACATTTCTTCTCAATGTAGATACTTACATTTCTTTAGTATGTGATATTTTAATCATAACATAGTAGAAACAGCAGATATGTCTACGCTTGTGTAGGCTCAGTCCACCCATTTATGCCATTCCACAAACACCTTGTGCCAGCTTTCCCAGTTCCCTGACCTAAAGGGCTACTTGAGATCCACCCCCATGCCTTCCCTCCCACTCTTTTCTCACTCCATCAACTCTGAGTACTCTTGCTACCGTAAAGGAATAGGTTCAAGATCTGCACTAATAAAGGATTCCTATACTGCCTTAGTGAAATAGGCATTTTCTCAACTGGTTCAGGTCCTTCCAAGGATGCATTAGAGCTGAGAAGGTAAGTTCTTCCCAGCTCTAGTCACCATCTTGCATCTCCTATGTTAGCTTTGACTTGTGCAGCTGCACAGCCAGCCAAATCTATCTGGGAAATGAACTGATTGAAAAGATCTGTGTTTGACTTTAGTAGGTTTAACACTTCATTCAGATGGTGCTCCTGGTCCAGCTTACCACACAGTCACACTGTCATTAGTGTCTAAGTCCAGAGGCAGGATTCCCTTTCTGGAATAGCTGCTACAGCCAAATTTGGTTCAAACCAATACCACACCTCTCTCACTTTGTCACTTGGGACACATTCATTTGAACTCATCCATTATATTCACTTGAGAAAAATGCAAGTAACAGCCACCTTCTTGAACCAGCAGGACATACACCAACGGGTAGGACATACTAACAATGGGAAGTATTCCCTCTAAACTCTTTTGAGAAGAGATCTGCACTTAGTAACCTCAAGCATGGAAACACAGCACTGTCTGCTTAATAGAAATGCTGTGAAAGTTACCTGGAATGTCATAAAAAGAAGTCACAGGTTTTGTGCACAGGTTGATTCGAGGAGATCTTTTCCGCATTTGGTCAATGAGCAGCTTCCGTTCATCATCTTTCAGCAGTTTTATGAACAGTTCATGAGACGAAATCATGAAGACAAACTGAAGATCTTCCATGCCCAAACACAAGTTTCTAAACAAAAAGTTAATACATGAGCAAGAAGAAGGTGCTTATTTTTCCAGTTATAAGTTCTCAAAACATTTATTGTGCTTTATTACATTGCTTACAAAGTGTAAATTCATGTTATCTTAATATGGTTACATACTTGAGAAATGCTGCCATTTTTCTCTTCAATGCTTCAGAAGCATTTTCCAAGTTTATTGACCCTGAACAAACCTGGGAAAAAAACCAGGAGAATGAGTAAATCCCTTCGTATACTTAAAATATTTAGTTACAGACACTGTTACCACTGTTACTGACCAGGTTCCTATTTCACAATTAGTGTCAGCCAGTAAACCTGTTTTTCAAGGGAAGCAACAAAGTTATCACAGAATCACGGAACAGCTTGGGTCGGAAGAGACCTTAAATATCACCTAGTTCCAGACTTCCTACTAGGGTGAGGGACACCTTCCACTAGAACCAGGCTGCTCAAAGCCCCATCCAACACGGCCATGAACACCTTCAGGGATGGGGCATCCACAGCTTCTCCGTGCAACCTGTTCCAGTGCCTCGCCATCCTCACAGTGAAGAATTTCTTCCTAATATTTGATCTAAACCTGCCCCTTTCAAACTGAACCTATTATTCCCTGTCCTGACCCTCCGTGTCCCTGCAAAAAATCCCTCTCCAGCTCTTGTAATCCCTTTTAGGTACCAGAAGGTGCTCTAAGGTCTGCCTGGAGTCTCCAGGCTGAACAACCCCAACTCTTTTGGTTTGTTATTGTCACTTTGTAGTGCAGTTTTTGAATTTGAGCGAGTGCTATTGGGTGGGAACCAAGTGCGTCTTTGCTGGGAGATTACAATAATTCAGCTGTAATCAGTATTTCTGTTTTGCTCTGTTTATCACTGTCATGACTCTGTTACTCTCATTGCACAGCCCAAATCACTGCTCAAAATGTTGCTTGTAAGCCAAAAAAAAATACGATTTGACTGACAAAGCTCGATAAAGAAATCTCAGTGCAACTGTGAGAAATAAGACTGTTTTCCGAGGAAATCTGATAAAACACTGTAGCCATCACACACGGATCAGAATTTCAACCTGTACACAAGACAGGATGTTTCAGACAACGGTGATCTTCCCTCAGACCCAATTCACATTTTTTTTCCTACTCCACTGGCAAATAGGTGCACATGTTATCAGTCAGCCTCACAAGATCATTAAGTACATGAGTTTAAAAATGAAACATTTTTCTAAGTGCAAAACAGTGAGATACACTAGGATATTTTTAAAAGCAGCAGTTCAAAGATAACTAGATGGTTGAATTTAATTAGCAGCTTGCAAGAAATTTTTGTTTAGAAATATTTAAGTCTTAATATGAGCAGTTGATGGAGGAGCTCTTGCTCTGAAGTACAGAGTACTGTCAGTCATTTTCTACCACATGTTTTAAGAGGTGAGCAAAGGACAACATCCACATTAAGAAAAGATACGAAAAAACCAGCAAAGCAACAAAACTGAAGTTTACTTTGAACAATAGTAATTTCATAAAGGGTAATAGCCTAGGTCTCACACACGCAGTAACTCAGGATCTTTACATGACATAACTTTCACAACAAATCTGGTAAGGAAAAAGTGGTCCTCTTCAACAGATAATTCTTTTTGTACTCTCTCTCTCTCTCCGTGCCTTGGAGAATTTGATTCTTTGTTCCTCAAAACCCAATATTCAACAATATTTCTATCATTTAATGATGTCAGGAATAGCAGCAATTTCAAATACAAGCTGAAACAACAGCTCACCACTGGTCTCTCCCCAACAGATGGAAACAAACAGAGTTATGAACACAGATACAACACTGACTACTGAGTGCAATTGTACTAACTGCAAACAAGTCAAGTAATGTTTGAGAAGTTACATTCTCTGCTCCAGAAATTTCAGCATTACTTGCAACAATAATACAGTTATATGGGGAAAGAGACACCCCATTAAATACCGTTTTCCCTTCCAACTTCAGATTGATTTTTTACCTCCAGGAGGAAGTCTATTTTCTCTTTGCTGGGCTTCAGGAACAGCTGACAAAACTGAATATCAATGGTTCGACCCTGCAATACATCACAGACTGTGTTGCACACGCAGACTTTGAAACTGACTTCATCCAGAGCATCATTCCTGCATGAACACAAAACTGAAGGTCACAGAACATCCCTGACAGTGGGTATGACAGCAGATAAAAAAAAAAAAAAAATTAAAAAAAATCAGGTAAGTGGTAAAATTAAATGTCAACTGTTATTAACTTTTTTCACATATGGCCACAGTGAGACAGATATAATCACACCATAACACCTTAGTTGGAAGACATAGTTTAGAGTATTGCTAATAGAAATGAAGGCTGAAGCTTCTTGTGTGCAAGTAATTCGTTGTTAAAAGATTTTGCATACTTTCCACATTAAACATAACTAATGACGATGAAAAGCAATGTTGATTAACAAATCATTATTTAGTGTCTCACCCTTGCTGAGATTTTTGGAAGAGCTCTCTCAACACTGACTGCCTGAACTGTTGAGGTAAACTGAGGGTTAAGTTATCTTCAAGGAATATCTTCACCAAGTCCTATAACACACACATACAGTTGGAATAGTCAATGCACCATGCAAAAGAAACAGATGAAGTACTTTTCTACATGGTAAAAATGATCAAACTAACAGAAACTGCACCCGTATTTAATACTAAAATTCAATGAACAACTAGAAAGGGATTAAATGACAGGAAAGTTTTCTATCATCAGAAAAACTAAAGAAAACAAATAAAAAACAAAAAAACCTTTGCATATCTCAGCAGCAACATTCCCTGAAATCCAAAGAACTAGAGTCTACCTGAAAAATTCCATACCTCAGCTGGCAGGAATTATTTATATCCTATAGAATCCAAGATATTTTAATCCAATATGCACCAAATTATGTTATACTCCTAAACATCTGAGGGTTAAAACTGCATGTTAATGGTCAACTGGAACACTTACTAAAGTCCTTATCAATTCAGGTCCAATCATCCACATGCAAGGATATAAACCCCCCTCAAATATATGTGGGCTTACTTAAGCATTTTACCTGATAGTTCCCTGATTTCATACAGCTGTGGATTTGACTATATGGAGTTGCCTGTTGGGATGCATCATCAGAAGATGAGGTAAGGACTTCACAAGCTTGACAATACCCAGCTAACCGTTCTTCATCAATGGTAAAATGAAGTGATGATGAGCCATTCTGAAAAGTAAGAATTAATCAGATCTTAGTGACCCAAATGTTATGAAACATTCAGAAGTTACAAAACATTCAGAAACACAGATAGACTCAATTCCCCTAAGTAACAGCAAAACAACAAAGGAACGTGCAGGTATACACTGCATTTAAGAAAAAATTGGGAGCTTTGCGCTTCTGAAGATATGAAGCAAAATAAAATAGGAAGCATATCTGACTTCTAAATGAAACTGCATTTTTAAAAGGTTCTTAGAACACAAATAATTTCCAAGGGAAAGTCAGATTTTAAAAAAGAATATGAAGTGCTGCGTGGTTGTCTTTCTCATAAACACATCTCCAAAATAGACACAGAATGTACTGTTCAGTCAAGTCAATATTAGCATTAGAGATGTTATTTTTGCATTTCTTGCATCAATACAATTTACGTTAAAGTACAAAGCAGAAATATTCTGCAACTAATTAATACAATTTCAAACCAGGCACAATGTGAAAAAAACCCTCAAACCCAACAAAAGCTGTCAAAACCTCATGAAGTTTCTTTCAAAACCGTGTGTACCATTAACAGTTATTAAGCTGCTAAAGAAGGAAGCAATAATTTAGTTTTTTATGGAAGAGTTGAATATGCATGCTAATAAAACACTTGTTACCTTTGCAATCAACTCCTTTGTTTTGAAAAATTTCTCTTTAGCCTTTTCATGAACAGCTACATTTGTAGATCCTTGTTGGAAATAGATTGCACCCAAATCATAGCAAACCTGCAAGAAGCATTGATATAAAACACATTGTTTTGGACATCTAGATAATATTTTAAGTCAAGATTAAGTATTTCAACTCAAACACTGCATGTACTTTAAATTACTCCTGGTTTTAGCTAATGTACCAAGATACACTTCACATATATATTTCAATTACTTTAACTGCAATCTTAGTCTGAGCAATTCTGCAGAAGCATTACAAAATTGCAGAATGATTTCCACATAATGACTGAAAATAATGCAGTAAGCTGTCTTGTCATATAATTTGGGGGAGAGGGGAAAAGTGAGAGGTTGGGGGGGTGGAAACAACAACAGAGTTACAGTGTTGAAAAATTTCTAATGATGTAAAAATGAAACCTGTAATATCTCATCGCACTACCCAAAAGATCTACAAGGAACATTAATAGAAAAATACTGCAATTTACATCAAAATTACTACTTAACACTTTGTCTAAAGAAACATATAAATTGAAAGCTTTAGTACACAATGTCAGCTACCTGGCACTGTATCTCCTCTGCACTGATCTTCAGTCCAGCTGTGGAACTCTCTGTTTCTCCATTCACCATACCAGGTTCCATGGCCAATAAATCCAGAGTTCTTATAGTATGGACATAAAGATCTTTGTTTAATTTAAGTGCTCCTTCTAGGACCAGGATGGAATCAGCAGCCTGCTCTTTCAACTGTAGTAGTCCAAACACATCAAAAGAATTAACTTCTTGGTTTTAACTCTGGGTTTAAGTTAACAATGTAACAATACAGTAAAGGAATGGTAAAAAACCAGTCCTTAAACTACGTGGCAATAAGATAATCGTGTCTGCTTCTGTATTTCTTGCACAATAAAGAAATTCTTATACATGAGAATTCAAGCGAAAACCGGAAGGGAAAAGAGCCTCACCACTTTCAAAATATTTTCAGTTAGCTCCTTTTCTTGCTGCATCTGGTTCATTCTGCAAAACAGAGGTGAAGATTGCAGTTATAAAGCAGACCGTTTTACTTGGTTCTACATCACAACTCATTCATACTAAGTTTTGCTTAATTACATTTTAAACATTATGCAGGACTGACTGTTCTTACCTATCTATCTATATCTGAAATACAGATTTATCTAGCAAAGATAGTTTTGTACAAGGATGTAGTTCAATAAAATGGAAGCTACAAAGTCTTCATTGCCTTTTTCCTAAAATCAGATTGCTAACATTAGCAAAATAATCCTGAATAGATCAGCTTCCACAGCCTCAAGTCTTTTGAAGCTTCACTATTTAAATCGTCTCAAACGGATGTCAGGGGCAGAAGTATGTTCATTTTTTATGTAAAAACTAAAAGTATTTTTAAATTATTTCCCCATACAGAATTTTTTTATTCAAGATAAGACTGATACAAAATTTACAGTAAAATAAAGTAGTGGTATTTTTAATCAACATATTCAACAGACTCTCTCCTGTACAATTTACACAGGACACATGAAAAGTACCATTGAGATAATTCCAACGTTTGGAGAAATTTATCACATAAAAGTCAATTCCAAGGACAAGTTGTAAATAAAGCTACACAACTTCTAGAGTGCAAAACTGATTTTAAATTGCAAATTATTGCCTAATGAAGCAAATGAAAACACTTCATTCTTTCTCAGGTTATCATACAAAATGCATAGAATTGGTATAGTAAAACAACTGTGTTAAGCAAGCTCCTGTAAGTTAAAAAAGGATGCAAGAAATATACCCTGTTTAAACTAGAGAATAAACATTCTGCCAAGGCAAACTGTCATCTCCTTTTCTCTCATGGTTTTTCATGCTACTACAAAGTCACAGAGATTATAACATTAAAAGAGTGGAACAACAGACAAGTACGTATATGTATCAAGCATACCTGACAGGAAAATAAGAATATACTTGAAATAAATTAAGTTTTCCATGTTACTTCTAGGCATTTCAAGCAACTGTACCTTATGAAAATTATTTACTCCACTTAGAAATTAAATCCCTGATTATAAAATACCCACGAATCCAAAAGAATTATACCTGTGACTTACACATTTAACTGAGGTGGACCAGGTTTCACCTGCTTTACAGGAAAACTGCTTTGAACAATGGTCCTTATGGCCCTAAATAAGAAAAAAGAAAAAGAACAGTATTAGCCTTAGAATTGTAAAAATCAGATTACAGGCCTCTTAATAACAGCTGTTCATAATTTCAGATACATTATACCATTAGAATACATCCTCAAGAGTACATCTAGTAGTTAAAAAATGCTCTTATGTCCATAAAAAGCTAAAAGATAGTAAGATTCTTGTAAGATGAATGTTCAAACCACGACCTTGACTATCTTTTAGAGGAAAAAAACCCAAGAATACGTAGAATATAGTTTTCAGAATCAGCCTCTCGCTACAGACCACAGTATTATTAGTAATTTGAGGTTCTTTCTCCTTCTGTGTACAAGTACATAGACAGAAGAAAACATTGCTTTGTTCTATCATGATTTTAAGATTATTGCCTGAAAGTAGTTTACCATCTGTTATAGAGTAGTATTGCCATTGCAGTGGTTGGGGGTAAGCTGGACAGGTCTACATCCACATGTTTAGTTCCTGGGGGAACTTTGCTGATACACAGAAGTTCATTCAGTAGCATGTTCAAGACAGGAACAGACAAGCTATTAAAAAATAAAAGAAAAAGAGAGAGGAATCTTATACTTCACACAGTAAATCTAATTTTGGGATATTAAGTAACATACACTACTATTCAGTGGTGTGTTATTACTGAACACCCCATGGATGTATATTCAGCACAATAGAATGCTCTGTATCAGAAAGCATTTGAGGTCAGGCACAAAAAGCACTTACCAGTATCAGCAGCATAAATGAGGCCCAAGTGGATGGCTGCCTGACAGCCAAACTACTACTGTGCACCACAAATGGAATTTCACTCAAAGTGAACAGTAAACACTAGGAACTAGAACACAGACTATGTAAAATACACGTTAGTTGGGTCAGAACCTCCTCTGATAAAATGAGAAGACCTGCAGGCTGGGCTGCTTCATTCCAAGCTTCTGAGGTATAATTTAACACTCTTAATAACTTAGCCATTATTAGAAATTAGAAGTTCTCAGCTCCTGACAAAGTACCTTTAATCTTGTGAAAAATTTGCATTCTTTGCAATGAGTATTGAAAACAACCAGTCAAATTATGCTTTCAGCAGCTAAAGTCAGGGTTTCTGTTTAACAAATTTTAGGTCTTGTGTTATTTCAGACTCCAGGCCTGTTATCAAGCTACTCTTTTAAACCAACAAACGCTGTTTTTACCACGTGAGGTCCAGGAATCTTGTTTACATTGGCAAAAGTAGAACACCATTCAATTATTTACGACAGCCTAAGCTTTAGCAAAAAAGCTCGGCTCAAGGCATTATTTTATTCCTTTTAACTACCCTGACTGAAGGTTTGGGTATAAACAGTTAAAAAACAAAAGTGTTTCTTAATTAAAAACAACCTTAAGCTTCATGAGCCTACAGAACAAGAACTCTAAGTACTATACAGATACTAAATTAGTAGTTGAAGTTACTTCAGATTGGTTCTCAAAAAAACCCAAACCACCAGAGATGGACAAAACAATCCTACCAAAATCCAAAACCTGCCCAACATTGTCACACAATAGGGCTGATTTTTGAATCGATATTATGTCTGCATTTTAGGAAACAAAGATACTAATTGACAGTAAATACACCATGAATATACATGAAAATTAATTCCTCCTGCAGGAAGGGAAACAGGCAAAAAGCAAGCCCTCTTGTACACATACACATAAAACTGCTTTTAAAGCTAAAGAATACATAAAACCCCTCTACTGTATAGCAGATACTTTTGTTCATACAATATTTTCACAACTAACCATAATAAAGGCTTCTGTTTGTTCTCTGCAGCTGTGCAGTATCTTGCACAGGTACTTTGGAAGGCAGTAATCCTGCCTCACAACACTTCACTAAGGCAGATAAATTTGGCACAGCCTACCAATGCAGGCCTGTTACTAAATGGAGGGGGGACCCTGCTAACAGAGGATGCAGAGAAAGCAGAGTTACCAAATGCCTTCTTTGCATCAGTCTTCACTGACAAGATCAGCCCTCAGGAATCTCTGACCCAGGAAACCAGAGCAAAGGAATGTTGGAAGGAAAACTTTCCCTTAGTCAAGGAGGATTTGGTTAGAGCACCAAGGAAAACTGGACATCTACAAGTCCATGGGTCCTGAGGATGCATCCATGAGTGCTCACTGAGCTGATGGCACCATAGTGAGGCTGCTCACAATCATCTTTGAAAAGCAGAGGCCAGGAGAGGTGCCTGAGGACTGGAAGAAAGCAAATGTCACCTCAGTCTTCAAAAAGGGCAAGAAGGACCCAGAGAACTACTGGCCCACCAGCCTCACCTCAGTCTCCAGAAAGCTGATGCGAGTGCCCCATTCTGGAGGCCGTATCTATCCACATGGATGACAAGAAGGTGATCGGGAGTAGCCAGTGTGAATTCACTAAAGGTAAATTATTCTTGACTAACCTGATTGCCATCTATGATGAAACAACCAGCTGGATGGATGAGATGCAGTGGGTATTGTCTCTCTCTTCTGAAAGGCTTATGACACTGTCTCTCACAATATCCTCACAGGCAAACTCAGGAAATGTGGACTGGGTGAGTAGATAATCAGGTGGATTGAGAACTGGCTTAACAGCACATCCCAGAAAGTCATGATAAGTGGCACAGGGTCTAGTTGGAGGCCTGTAACTAGTGGTGTGTCCCAGGGTTCAACACTGGGCTGAGTGTTGTTTAACTTATTCACCAAGAACCTGGATGAAGGGTCAGACACTTCTTGAGCAAGTCCACTGATGACACAAAGCTGGGAGGAGTGGCAGATACCCCAGAGTGCTGTGCAGCCCCTTAGCAGGACCTCAACAGGTTGGAGAGATGGGTAGAGAAGAACCATCTGAAATCCAAAAAAAGCAAGAGCAGGGTCCTGCACCCTGGGGAGGAATAATCCCGTGCACCAGGACAGGTTGGGGCTCACCTGCTGGAAAGCAGCTCTTGGGAGAAGACCCGAGGGTCCTGGTGGACAACAAAGAAGGACAAAGGTATCCTGAGGTGCACTAGAAAGAGCATTGCCAGCAGGTCAAAGGAGAAGATTCTGCCCCTCTACTCAGCCCTGGTGAAACCACATCTGGAGCTGTGTCTAATTCTGGGCTCCTCCGTACAAGAGAGACATGGAGCTCCTGAAGCAGGTCCAGCAAAGGTCAACAAAGAAAATGAAGGGAGTGGAGTATCTGTTGTGAGGAAAGGCTGAAGGAGTTGGACCTGTTCAGCCTCAAGAAGAGACCCATCAATGTCTGTAAGCATTTGAAAGAGTGTGAAGAGGATGGAGCCAGGCTCTTCTGAGTGGTGCCAAGCAATAGGACAAGAGGCCATGGGCAGAAACTGATGCACAGGAAGTACCACCTGAATATGAGGAAGAATTTCTTTAATGTGTGTGCAACCACACACTGGAACAGATTGTCCAGAGAGGTTGTGGAGTCTCTCTCACCAGAGATACTCAGGATCCATCTGGACACAATCCTGCGCCACGTGCTCTGGGATAACCCTTCTTGAGCAGAGAGCTTGGGCCAGATGATCCACTGTGGTCCCTTCCAACCTGATTCATTCTCTCATTCTGTGAAGCACAGCTCCCTAATGTGTTGAGCACTGCCAGAGTCATGCAGTTCCTAACTGTTCTGCAGCTCATCAGACTACTCTGTAGCTGAAAATACCTGGGTTAGAAAAATCCAAAGGAGAAATGCAAGGGTTAAGTTTGTCTATTTAAACCACAGTCAGTTCAGTGACCTAGTTTGCAGTTGTATGGAATTCTTCAGCAACTGGAGTGAGACCTCCAACTTCAAGCATGTCAGAATGAAAAAACTTAAACTAGCTTTGTTACTGAAGAAAACAACCTCCAACTCATGTTTATGTGACTTACATGTATACACCTTAATGTCTAAGACACGTTATTTTTCCTTTCTGAATTACAAACAGTACTGATTTGCTCAGAGACACTGCCTGTATCAAAACCCTCTCCTAACTTTCAGGTGAATTCAAACAATTTGAACCGTCACACCCAAGACTCTTCTTAATGTAAGGAAGATACTGTCACAAAAGAGAGTATACAGATTTCTGTTCATTAAAACAAAGATCTCAAGTCACTTCAATTGAGTAATTTCAGCATGCAGATGCACAGACCATACCTTTTCTCTAACACATCCAAATCCCACTTCAGATGAGCAGCAACTTTGAGAGCAAGAAGTTTTAAAATGCGGTTTCTTTTGTTGTCAGGTGGTGGCTGGACTTGGTTTTGTTCATTCACTGACGGTTTCGAAGCCTGTTCCAAGAACTGAACAATCAGCTGTACAGGTGGTGGATCTGCAAAAAACCACAGCCACTCCTGAAATTCTTTTTAAGATCAGAATTTGGGTTTTTTTCAGCTATGAATGGGGTTCCTATATCCTTGTCATTTATACTGCTGACATTTGTCACCTGGAAGACTCTAATTCCAAAGGGTGTCCTGCTTACGGTGACTCAAATAAGACTATTAACAGATCTTTGCTTAACTTTCAAGTTTACTTGACCACAGTAACCACACTCTTACACTTTTATTTTGATAATTTTGTATTAATTATGTTTCAATAGTTGCATCTCCTGAAAATAAAGGTTGCACAATGAAATCACAAGTTACCTGCTGTAAAAAAATATATATACACTTGTGATTCTCCTCTGTATTTGAAATATATTTACATGCAACTGCAGGTACTTCTGAATACATTTAGGAAATACAAACTGATTAAAACCAAACAAACAAAAGGAACCTAATCTCTCCCTTACGACAAAGCCTCTACAATACCCTTGAGCTCTTTTGAAAAAAAAAAAAAAAAAAGCCGAACCGTACCATTACACTCTCACTGAACTTTGTGAAACATCAAACAAGTGTTAATAATTCACTTCACTGCCAAATAGTGTGTAAGATCTAAGCTTGACTCTGCTTAAGTTTACTTTTTGCAGAGGCAATACTGGCCCAAGTTCTCCTGTTTCCTCCATCTCCTCATAGAATTCAAGTACAGAAAAAGACGATTACCACTTATGAACGTCAAAAGATCAGTTACTTTTAAATATGATCACTTTCATACAATACATCAGCACAGATTTCTATTTATTCCAGGCCTAGAGAGCAATTTCAGCACTGAGCCTTCAGGATGACTCCAGCTCCTGCCAAGACCAAGACTCCAACGGGCGAGACCAGCTGCAAACTGCAATGATGCTCACAAGCAGCACTCGCAAGCACTTCCGCAAACAAAATTCACATGTGCGAAAGGAAGAGCGATCTACCAGACAGCAAAGACAGAGAAATTATGCTATTAAATAGGAAAGATAATGTAAAGCGAGAAAACAAACAAACAAACAAAACTACACCGCGTTATCGCTTGCGCTACGTGCCAGAGCGGAGCGCCGCCGCCGCGCCGAAGGCAGTGCCCGGCCGTCTCTGGCCGCCTCCCCCAGCACCGCCGCAGAGCGCCCCG